>CM053276.1:129322724-129368450 GCA_028583415.1 Protea cynaroides
TACTTTTGCCAGGCATTATTTGCTTCAATCGATTATTGCAGAGCGTCAAACACTTGATAACTTGGTTCTCAGTTCTCAGTTCTCAGTTCTCTGTTTTTAGTTCTCACATATGCTGATGGGCAAGGCGTGTTGTGTATGAATATAGAGCAATTGAAGGAGTTAGAGGTGAAGCCCTTGTCTAATCTAATAATCTACCACTTCGAGACGAACCTGGACGAAGTAGGTGGTTAGCAAATAGGTGGAGTGGGATTTAACAAAGAGGATGAATTGGCAATAAGAGAGACAATGGCTTGTTGCAAAAGAGGGAATCTGTGCTGAGAACGACAACAAAAGAATTCTTATGAATCTTTAAGAGATTGCTAGCTAGATCAACACCAATTGTGCTGGCGCTACAACCCATTCTGGAGAGATATAAGCTTTAATTGTCAACCCTCATGGCGTCTCTATGGACAACGATGGAAAAACTAAAACCGAAGAATAGGGGCAGTTCCGAAATTTTTGGAGATTAAGAGGGTGTTTATAGAAACGATATAATCAATCAAACCCTTCCCAATCTCTGCAGCTAAAACGTTTGTGCGGAGTTTAGCGAAGCAGACGTCGTTGGACCGACCCATCGAGATTTTTCTGCAAAAAGAAAAAGGAAAAAGAAGAGTGAGAGAGTGAGAGAGTGAGAGTGAGAGAGAAAGAGTGTCAAGAGTAAAAACAGAAAGAAGAGTACAAACAATGGAAAAGGTGACTGTGTTGGTATTTTGTTAGTCAAATTGGAAAAGTGAGATTCAGAGAGTTTAGTAGATGCCGGAGTACAATCTAGCAATTCTATGGAGATCTTGAAACTGAATTGTATGTGCTCTTTTTTTTTTCTTTTTTTCTTTTTTTCTTTTACTGTTCTTGTGTTTTTTTACTTATTTTTGTTATACTTTCATTGAATTTCGTTGCATTCGACTTCCTTTCTTGTTTGGAGCTTTATATTAGAGAATCTTGGGGTTGATCGTTTATGTTTGAATTCAGATGCTGTGCCGCGCCGTTAAATTCTTTTCGTAAAAAGAATGTAAAATTGGGAAGTGGAATGGTAGATCTTGTGAATGTT
This sequence comes from Protea cynaroides, assembly GCA_028583415.1. NCBI lineage: Eukaryota > Viridiplantae > Streptophyta > Magnoliopsida > Proteales > Proteaceae > Protea > Protea cynaroides. The sequence goes on from CM053276.1 coordinate 129,323,812, forward strand.
TGTGTGGAACTGGAGCACTTTTGGCCTCCTCAAGTAGTTGTGAAATGAGCTGAAGCACTTTTGGGCTTATACATACTAAACCACGCAATCGTCTCAGCCATCAAAAACTTCAAAAGCTGGTCTACGTGCACTACACGAGATTGATGAAAAAATTTATGGAGTTAAAGCGGCCAAATGAGACAGATCGACCCACTTGACATGAGCCTTACGCTTGATGAGGATGACCCAGTTAGAGCATGGGTAGAGGACACCGATAGAGCATTTGTGATGGATGAGATTGCTAAGGATAGACAATCTACTATACCTGATCCTTTAGTAGATAAATTCATTCGTCAACTAAATGAAGAGGATGAAACACAACTACCATCACAAACACAAGATCAAGTCTAAAGTGAGAGTATTTCGTCCCCCCTTTGATGGTGATGCCAAAAAGACGAGGTCAGGTGCTAAATATAGAGGCACTATTTCTGAAGAGAGTGGTGATGATGATGGTGGTGGTGGTGGTGGGGTCAGTGGTGGAAGTGATACTGGTGGTACTGGTGGTGGTGGTGGTGGTGGTGGTGGTGGGGTCAGTGGTGGAAGTGATACTGGTGGTACTGGTGGTGGTAGTGGTGGTATGCAATCATATGATCTCGTGCACTTTACAGAGGAGGCAAGATATACTCATACAACTCAAGACGATGATCATGGTGTAAGTACCCCATTTTTGCCATCTCAGCTAAACAAAGTCCTGCTGGTGTGTGGACAACAAAAGGAAGAAAGGTGATTGAAAGTTTGGATTTTTGAATGTGAATTTGAGGAACTTTTCAATAGGTCCCACAGCAAGGTCACGGGTTATAATTTTGCATGGATACCTAGGTCATAGAATTGTCTTCGAAATGAGACCGGACTCATCAAATTCTGACTTCAAACAAGGAAGATATCGTAGTTTGAAAGTGCAAGGGTATTTACGTAATTATCGTACGATGCATGCATTATCATTCAAACTTCAAGACATCATATATTGGTCATCTGATATCGGAATCAGATGATCTAAAGGCCAATATTCTTTATTTTCAATCCTCTTCAAAGTGGACGTGAAAAATCCCGGGTAGAAGTTACCGGTGGGTCTCATACAAGCTTTTATGCAAAATTATCGTTAGAACTTCAAAGCTTCATATCTTTTTCGTTCTACGTCGGATTCAGATGATTCCAATGCGATTATTCTTCATTTATGATGTTCTACAAGGTGGACGTAAAAAATCTCGGATAGCAGTCTCCGAAGGGTCCCATGCAAAATTACACATGGAAATGGTCATTTAATCCTTGAAAATTCATATTTTGGTCACACCATATCCAAATCAGGTGATTTCAGTTTCATTATGTTCCATTTTTAGTACTCTACAAAGTGGACGTAAAGAATTTCTGGTAGAAATCCCCGAAGGATCCCATGCAGAAGGGTCAGCCAAATTATCGATAATTGGTCTGCTTAAACTTCAGAAATTCATAAGTTGGTCATTTTATTTTCAAATGAGGTGATTCGAACTCCAATATTCCTCATTTTAGTGTTCTACAAAGTGAACGTAGAAAATTTAGAATAAAGGCTATCGAAAAATTTTGTGCGGAATGACAGCGGAAATGGCCCATTAAATGATAGAGAGAGAAAATCCAGTTAAATCCAGTCAACTCAGCTCAACCCAAGCCAGTCTCGGCCCAACCCAGTCAATCTTTGTTAATCCGGACCAATTCATGTCGAGACATATCCATATATTTCTTTTATATATTATTATATAATGTATAATATGTTATAATATATCATATAATATATACATATGTCTTATATGTATATTATATTATATATATTAATATATTAATATATTATATAGTTATATATATGTTTTATATATAAAATAAAATAAAATAAAAAGAGGCAAATGGGATCCGAATAAAAAAGGGAGTAGGTAGAGATTGTCGAAGAAGGAAAGAAGAGGAAGAATAAAAAAAATAGAAAAAAGGAAGAAGATCGAGAAGAGGAGAGAGAGAGAGAGAGCAGTGGAAAAAGAAATAAAAAAAGGAAAAAAATATAAAAAGGAAGAAGATCGAGAAGAGGAAGAGAGAGAGAGCGGTGGAAAAAGAAGTAAAAAAAAGAAAAAAAATATAAAAAGGAAGAAGATCGAGAAGAGGAGAGAGAGAGAGAGAGCAGTGGAAAAAGAAATAAAAAAAGGAAAAAAATATAAAAAGGAAGAAGATCGAGAAGAGGAAGAGAGAGAGAGCGGTGGAAAAAGAAGTAAAAAAAAGGGAAAAAACAAAAAAAGGAAGAAGATCGAGAAGAGAAAAGGACAAGATCGAAAAAAGGAAAAAATAATAAATAAAAAAAAAGAGGAGATCGAGGAGAAGAGGAGAAGATGGGAAAGGAATCGAGAGAGAGAGAGAAAAAAAAAGATCGGGAAAAGAGGAAAAGGAGGAAAGAATCGAGATAAAGAGAGAGGTTTGAAGGAAAGGGGGGAGGCGGTTTTTTGGTTTCGGTCTTGGAGAAAAGAAAATCAAAGAGAGAGATCGGTGGAGAGAGAAGGATAAAAAGAAAAAAAATAGAAAAAAAGGGAGAACCGAGAAGAGGGGGAGAACCGAGAGGAGATGGGGAGAAAAAAAATAAAAAAAAGAGAGACCGAGAGAGAGCGGGAAGACAAGTGGGGAGAAAAGAAAAAAAACAGAAAAAAAGGAGAATCGGGAGGAGAGAAGAAGAAGTAGAAAAGAATGTAGAGAGAGAGAATGAGGTAAGTCGGTTTGTTATTTTTTTTATTTTTTCTGTTTTTCTATTAAGTTTTTTTTATGCATATGCTCCTGCTGTTCACTCCACTTGCTGCCACTCAATCATCACCGCAGCATCATAATAATCACCACCGACCTGCTCCCTTCCTCCATTGCTACCTCCTGTTGTCCATCCTCAACACAGCCCTCTTTAATGCACCGACCCAGAAACCTGCACCTGTAACAATCTGCTACAGCACCACCAACCACCATATCACTCATCAATCGAACATATCACTCACTTCCATCTCTAACACCTCACTCCGCACCCACCTGGCCATCCCAATCAAATCTTGTAGCCACCATGAGCCACACCACCATAATCACCTGTACAGTCAGTCTTGCACACCTCAACACCTACCACTGTATATTGATCCCCATCTCACAAACCAGTCCACATTACCAAAACCACCTGCTCATCAAGCAACACTACCACATCCCAAAACCACCTTAACAGATCACCACCGCTCTACACCTGTAGATCTCACTCCACTCACGGCCAAACCCAGCCATCACCACAAGCCACACACTTTCCATTCACATTAATTACTAGATGGTTCCCACTTGATATGCACAAACCTGATCAATTCTGCCTCATACCTGATCTGCTTCATTTGATCATATTATTTGCATGTTAATGTGATTTAAGTTGATCTAAACCATTGATTTTGAAGATTTAATCATATGATGCATGTTAATATGCGATCTGAACCATTGGATGACATGAAAACTGATTTAAATGAATCTGAACGGTTGGATTACCATATTGAGTTATTTGAACCGTTGGATTATATTTAGGAATGTTTTAAATGAATTTGAACGATTAGATTACCATCAAGAGTGATTTATACCGTTGAATTTTTCATCATGAGTGTTTTTAGATGCTCACTAACATGTTTGGATGCCACATAATTGCCATATTTGATGCTTACACTCTCACATGCCATACTTGGAATGCTTTCACGTGTTATCTTTAGATGCTTTTATTTTTGGATTACACACTTACCATATTTGTATTGATTCACATGCTCACTTGCCATCTTTGACTGATTTGTTGCTAAATTTGGATATATTTCTAACATGCTATATTTGGATGCTTACATTGTTATATTTAAGCTCACATTGCTATGTTGAATTGTTTACATTGCTATTATTGAGTACAACAACTAGGGCAAAATAAACCCTAGAATGGAATGACCAATTAGGGCAAGATAAATCCTAAAATGAAAAGAATACAACAATTAAGGTAGAAAACCCTAAAAATAGAAAGTAAATAGCAATTAGGGTAGAAAACCCTAAAAATGAAAAGAAAATAGCAATTAGGGTAGAAAATCCTAAAAATAGAAAAAAAAAATAACAATTAGGATAGAAAACCCTAAAAATGGAAAAATAGCAATTAGGGTATGAAACCCTAAAAATTGAAAATCACAATGAAAAGGGATATAAAATCCTAGAAAACAAAAAAATGAAAACAACAAAAATGGTAGGAATTTAGGTCTCATCCCTAGATCCTATTGACAAAAATAGAAAGAATTTGATACACATCCCAAATAAAAATGGTAGAAATTTAGGTCTCATCCCTAGATCCTATTGACAAAAATAGAAAGAATTTGATACACATCCCAAACAAAAATGGTAGGTTTGTAGGTCTCATTCCTAGATCTTATTGACAAAAATAGAAAGAATTTGGTACACATCCCAAATAAAAATTGTAGGTATTAGGCCTCATCCCTAGATCCTATCGACAAAAATGGAAGGAATTTGATACACATTCCAAATTTGATTCTCACAATCATTTCGAACTACGTCGTACCTCATTTCTAGGGCACACCCTAGAATACGTAGGCAATTTGGGAATCTCAAATACGGTACAAAACCATCCATCAACCATACATCCAGCATAAACTTCAACTTGAACAAAAAAAATCTAATTAAAGCACATGCATAAATCACTTTCATAATCTTTAATCACAAAATCCATTCGAACTACGTTTTTGGACTTGATTTCCAGGATTGGAATACGTAGGCAGTTTGTGATGTCTTACACGTCTCAGATTCAGTCCAAGACCGAACCATCTTTGGTCCGGTTCACTGTATAATATTGTACATTACATTTGCTTGTTTATTTGTTTTAAAATATGATTGGCTGAACCCTAAGTTATAATAACTTAGCAACTTGGTTTAGGACATCCCCCATTGAACCCTAGTCATCCAGTTGACCAAGCACAGTCAAATTTAGAGTTTAAGGAAAGTTTAGGAGGTCGATATTGATCGGGCGATTTGGGTGCCTAACACCTTCCCATAATCGTACCCTGAATACTTATCCGATCTCTTGCAGACCAAAGAACTGATATATTGGGTCACGAGTCAATAGAAGTCTTACCTTAGGGTGCGGCTACATTTTTAGAAGTCCTAGACCTTAATCTAGGTGGCCACTCCAACAGAACGAACATTGATCTTCATCTATACATGATACACATTCATCCCGAGGAGGATCATCGATTTTCCATTGTCCTCACACATGGCAGTCGCTTACAACAAAGGAGTTATAGCCGAAAGGGGAAGGAGAAGGGGAAGGGTAGGCAGCAACTCCATGATGATGATACTAATATGATTACATATGAAATGGAATCAATGAGCATGAGTTCTGCTGCAGACAATGGAGCATGAATGGTGAACATCGATGCTGGTAGTACATCACATAGAAGTCAAACTGAGACATCGTGGGTCCCAGAAACAAGAATGTCGACTTTAGAAGAGTATGCACGTTTCTACTACTCGTTTACTATTTTTTATAATCAACTTATGGATTGGTTTACCTACTGTACATGGATAAGAGATACATTCCAAATAATATTGGTTGCACCTCTTCCTCACCAATATGAGTCAGAATTCGATCCGGGCCGTCACTTGACATGGAATTAGCTGAGTAATATACATGTAAGAAACACTTTCCTTCTTAATGTTGTTAATTATAGATTTATTGTATTTTTATGCTTTAAAAATGTGTTCTGTATGATCTTTAATCATTTCTGTGTGTATCCTGCTCCATAATCATGTGTGTCTATGATGTAAGAAACATTTTCTTTCTCAATGTTGCTAATTATAGTGTTTTTATGCTTTAAAATTATGTTTTGTATGTTCCTTAATCATTTTTGTACGTATCTTGCCCCGTATCCATGCATATCCGTACGTATCCACCGTATCCACGATATGATACGATATATCTCTTGATTTCAGCTGATTGATACGGTACCAATACACGATACTTGATTCCTTGGCCTAATGATAGGGTTCCAAAGGATAACAATCGAAATCACACACTTCAAAACAATGATTTCTGAATATGGAAAGTATGAACCAGGACAGAAAACTAATCTGATCCGATCAATCCAGCCGTTGTATGGCTACAAAATTCTGGTTGAATAGAGTCACAATGAAGGAGAAACAATACTCAGATTGAGGTCGATCCACCCAACGATTAGAAAGTAATGGCACTTCCAAAATTATGCAGAAAGTGGACTCCCAAGGAGAAGTCGTAAGTTAGAATCTGGTGCTTGAAGTCGATGGAGAACAAAGGTAATCTTAGTGTTAGCTCGATATCTCTTGAGGCATGACCAGCACTACTCAATACCCCTATTACTTGCGGCAGCAAGAATGTGAGACCTACATGCAAATTTCGGGGACAAAATTTCTTTTAAGGGTGGGGGAGTTGTAAGACCCGCACTCCGTGAACCCGATCTAAACCTTGATTTCATGTTGTAACAGATCTTCCGATCATCACCGGGCCAGACGGGACGAGCGGATGACAATCAGGTTTGAAATCGGACCAAACAGACCAACTTAAGTATGAATTTCATTCATACCGGTCGATGGTACCGGTCTATGGTACCGGTCGACCGGTATGGTCTGCGCAGCAGACTACCAAGATCCGAAATTGGATCTTTGCGGGTCCCACTTTCCCAATTCCGAATCCTAAGACTTTCCTAATCCTAAGAGGCTTTCTAAACCTAATTCCTAGCCTATTTAAACCCCTCTAAGCCTCCTAGAATCTCTTCCATTGATTCTCACAAACCCTAAAGAGGATAAGGAGATTGGAGAAGGAGAAGGAGCTAGGAAGAAGAAGGAAGTGTCGCCATTGTCGTTCGACGACGCTCACCTTACGCCAGTCGACGATCAGTGTTTTGAATCATTCCTCTTACATTGTGACTCTATGATAGTTAGTATGGTTGGATCAATACCATGCAAAGCAAGTATTGATCTAAACCCTAATTTGTCGTCGAACCCTAGATTCGAGTTCTAGGATGATTATCATCAAAACTAGACTTGAATGAGTTGGAGATAACTCTAACTCAAAGTTCAGACTTAGAATGGATAGGAGAAACCCTGAAAATCCATGGAGATTGATCGACGACAGTTGAAAAACCTAATGTATGGTCTTCCAGAGACATACCGGTCACTAGTTTTCCCACAGAGCTGAGACCATGTTGCGACCGGTCAGCTCTGAAAGGCTGGTTTTGAACTCTGTTGGTTTTCTGACCAACGTGAAAACCTAAGAAACTATTCTAATTGAACCCTAATATAATGTAAGACTCTGTGATAGCACGTTGGATCTTGCGACGTGGAGCAAGCTATCAAATGAGCGTCAGGTAAGGGAATCTGACCTAAACCCTAATAAATAAAGGACAAGAAAACGTTGTTAATAATAACCCTGAATATATGATGTGATGGTTGTGCATATTCACATGTCATCTTTTATTTCCAGTTATTATTATTGTTCATGCATATTCCATATGATAGGATGTAATTGTTAGGCAAGTGGTTGTTTTCGTTGGTGTGTGGAATGGGAAGGGCCTGGGGCTTGGGATCATTCCTCACACTAGCACCTTTTTGTAGTATTCTATCTTAGCATGCTTGGTGCGGGTAGGGCATCAGGGGAAGGTCGTGGTATTGTGGTCTCTGGCATGTGGTCGCTGGCCTGGCCACGATGTTGTGACACTGTGGTCTCTGACTTGTGGTCTCTGGCCTGGCCACGATGCTTTAGCTCTATCTCTATGCCGTAGGGAGTTATGTTGGGATAGGGTCTACTTGCATATTGTTCTGTCTTAGTATGCTTGATGCGGGTAGGGCATCAGGGGGAGGTGTGGCATTGTGGTCTCCAGTCCGGTCACCACATGTAAGACCCGCACTCCATAAACCTGGTCTAAACCTTGGTTTTATGTCATAGCAGGTCTTCCGATCATCACCGAGCCAGACGGGACGAGCGGATGATAAACAGGTACGAAATCGGATCAAAGACGGTCAAATAATCATTATTTTATGTTGACCGGTCGATGGTACCGGTCTTAGTACCGGTCGACCGGTATGGTCTGCGCAGCAGACTACCAAGATCTAGAATTGGATCTTTGCGGGTCCCACTTTCCCAATTCCGAATCCTGGACCTTTCTAATCCTAATAGGGTTACTAAACCCTAATCTTAGCCTATATAAACACTCTTAAACCTCCTCAAATCCTTTCCATTATCTCTCACAAACCCTAAAGAAGAGAAGGAGGTTGGAAAGGAGAGGAAGTTAGGAAGAAGAAGGAGGTGTCGCCATTGTCGTTCGACGAAGCTCACTCTACGCCAGTCGACGGTAAGTGTTTTAACCACTCTTCTTACCCTATGACTCTAGGATAGTTGTATGGGTGGACCAATACCATGTGAAGTAAGTATTGATCTAAAACCCTAACTGGACCTTAAAACCTTAATTTGTCGTCAAACCCTAGATTTGAGTTCCGAGATGATATTCATCGAAATAAGACTTGAATGAGTTGGGGATAACTCTAACTCAAAGATTAGACTTAGAATGGATAGGAGAAACCCTGAAAATCCAAGGAGATCGATTGACGGCAGTCGAAAAACCAAGTGTATGGTCTTCCGGAGACATACCGGTCGACCATACCGGTTGCTAGTTTGCTCACAGAGCTGCAACCGGTATGTTGCGACCGGTCAGCTCTGAAAGGCTGGTTTTGGACTTTGTTGGTTTCCGACCAACGTGAAACCTTAAGGAAACTATTCTAATGAAACCCTAATAATATTGTAGGACTTTGTGAAAGCACGTTTGGATCTTGCGACGTGGAGCAAGCTAACAAACGAGCGTCAGGTAAGGGAATCTGACCTAAATCTTAATAATTAATGGACAGTAAATCGTTGTTAATAACCTGAATATATATGATGTGATGTTTGTGCATATTCACATGCCATCCTTTACTTTCAGTTATTATTATTATTGTTTATGCATTGATAGGATGTGATTGTTAGGCATGTGATTGTTTTCGTTGGTGTGTGGAGTGGGGCATGGGCCTGGGATCATTCCTCACACTGGCAACTTTTGTAGTATTCTATCTTAACATGCTTGGTATGGATGGGGCATCAGGGGAAGGTCGTGGTACGGTGGTCTCCGATGTTGATGCTGGCCTGGCCATGGTGATGTGGCACTGTGGTCTCCGAGATCAACGCTGGCTTGTCTACGATGCTTTAGATTTATCTCTATGTCGTAGGGAGTTATGTTGGGATAGGGTCTACCTACGTATTGTTCTATCCTAGTGGGTTAGTTGCGGATAGGGTATTAGGGGAGGTACGGAGATGCCTTACTCTATCTCTATGTCGTAGACGGCTGTGCTGGGATAGAGCATACATTGATGACATATAGGATTGGTTAGTTGCGAGCCCAGTTTGCAAGCCCTGGCCAGTAGGGGCTTAGGTACTGGTATGGGTAGAGCATCAGGGGAGGTACAGGGATATCTTAGCTCTATCTCTATTCCATGATGGTGCATGTGGGCCAATGGGGGTGTGATCCATGAGGTGCCACACACTCGTGTATAGAGGTGCGGGGGGCCACCAAACCTTTCTATAGCACATTGCAAACTTAAACCAGACCACAGCATAAAATGATTGTTACTCATGCATAATATTGTGAAACTGCTTGATTGTCTTACTGAGCTAAGTTGTGAGCTCACCCTTTGTATATATACATGTTTTTTTAGATGTTGATGCAGGTTATACGGTGGATGACTATATGAACGCTCCGGCGTATGGTGATGTTGCTGCTCTGGGTGTACAAGCAGGAGAGGACGAGCATGACGCTTCATGCAAGTGCCCTTTCTGCGTGTACCTTTGATTTGACTTTTATTTATTTTCAGTTATTTTCAGTTGGATAAATGGATGTAAAGCTATTATATTTATGTTTGGATTTAGAATAATTAGATATTTTAATTAAATTTATCAATAGATACTCAGTTCATTTATTTAAAGACTTCCGCTGTACTATTTATATTCTGATTGTGGTTATGTGCAATGGTTTGTATGAGTGGACATGGTCTGTTCGAGATCCTAGTGTGAACCGTTGGTTCAATGACGGTTCACTCACACCATTCTGGTTGGATCAGAATTGGGGTGTGACACCACGCTCTAGCTCTATCTCTATGTCGTAATGAGTTGTACTAGGATGGAGCCTACAGTGATGACATATAGGATTGGTTAGTTGCGAGTCCAGTTTGCAAACCCTAGCCAGTAGGGACTTATGTATTGGTAGGAGAGGACGAGCATGACGCTTCATGCGAGTGCCCTTTCTGCGTGTACCTTTGACTTTATTTTATTTGTTTCAGTTATTTTATGAAAGTGATATAAAGATATTTAACTACGTTTGGAATTTGGATAATGGAATACTTATTTAAACTTATCAATAGAATACTCAGTTCATTTTTTTAAAGACTTTCGTTGTATTTATTATATTCTGATTGTGATTATGTGTAATGGTTTGTATGAATGGACACGATCTATTCGAGATCCTGATGTGAACCGTTAGTTCAGTGACGGTTCACTCACACCATTCTGGTTATATATATATAGAGAGAGAGAGAGAGAGAGAGAGAGAGAGAGAGAGAGAGTTGTCTTTGATTTCAAATAGGAAAATAAGACTGATCAATCTTTCCTTGTTGACACTAGCAAAGGAGGAAAGTCCAATCTTGCTTTTGGAAACTTTATAAAAGAAAAGGAGACAATATTCTATTGCCTAATACAAACATTCTTTAACTGAAAATAGAAACTTATCAAAATAAAAAGATTGATTTAGGAAGGTAACTAACATTAGGAATAGCTAACTTTGGGAATGACCAATAAATAGAAACCAAATATATAGTAGGGTACTATTAAGAAACTATATAAATAGAAGCTATGTAGCTATTCTAGGACAGCTAGGACAGCTGTCCCATTGCTGGCCAGCCTAGCCGATAGCTGTCCTAGCCGCAGATGGCTTAGTGACTCGGCTTGGCTGGTTTGGCTTGCTTGGTGGCTTGGCTCAGTTGCTTGGTGGCTTGGCTCTTGGGTCATCTATGATAGACTTGTACTGCATCATTCTCTCTTTCTCTCTCCAGCTACTTCTTTCTCTTGGTTCCCTCCCTCCCTCATATTCTATATCCCACTTATATGTGAAGCCACCACATCAAGAAGCAATCAAAATCACAAAAAATGACCCATCTTTTCACTCCGTCTCTCTTTTCCCATCTCACTAACCACCAGCTCAGATTTATTACGCAAACCATTAGATGAATCTCCCACACCAAGTACGACAAATTAAACCCACAACATACAGGTGTTTAAGCTAAAGTAAGAGGAGAATCATTGGATTGGAATATATTACTCCAATCATATGATATTTCATGAAACCAGCTCAGGTTTTTTCCTTTTTTTTACATGCCTTAAAGCATTGATTCCATGTATGATGCTGTAATATAACTGTATACACAAGCCATTGTATGAGCTCAAAACAAAATCAATTCAATCTAATTAAAAACATCGTCCAGACAGTAAGGCATATTGTCACCTTGGATTTTGCTCAACGCGTGGATGGTTTGACAACTATGCTTGCAACAATGTTTAGTCAACCAAAATATGAACAAACATTGAAATATGGAGTCCCTATCCCAAGGATTGAAGGCTCTGGTGAGAAGGCTTGGAAACAGAGAAATGCACGAAAGAATAAGATTACCCTGAAACCTGTGAAATAGGTTAATATCAAAGTTGGCTGCCATGACGAATTCATCATCCTCAGTCATCGTAGAGGATGAGGCCACCGAACCTGGGAACTCACACTGTCACACATCAGAATCAGCCTTTGCCACACTCGTGACACTGAGTTTGACTCTGCCACCCAACCAGCATAGCAGGATTGCCCTCTCGCCATGTCAAGGATTGTCTTTCCTCCAGCTCCAGCTTACCCGCGCACTCCACTGCTGCGGATCCATCAATGCCTTCTTAATCGAACCCCAGCTCGAACAGCTCAAACTTGACTCAACCCTATTTGTGTTTGTTGCTTCTTCTTCATCCATGACTCACTTCTTTCCCAGAACCCTCTTCCTCTCCATTTTTCTTCTTCTTCTTCTTCAGCACAGTTGTACAGAGTCTGATGATAGTGAAGGCGGTGCAAATAAACATAAGTATTGCTCCTAGGGTTAACTTTTAACTTGTCTCTCGAATCCCCTAAAGCATCCATAGCTTTCTTTTGGTAGTAAATGTAGAATATTATAATTGGGTGTTCAGTCTTCGTTCAGCCACTTAGAGTGTTGTAATGAAATTTAGTTAGTAAGGAAATCGAATCTCTGTTTCATGGAATGGTTCTGGGAAGGAATAATTGACTATTCCGTTGGGGGAAATGGTGATTGAACACTTGGGCTTCCTGTGACGTCCAACACTGATGGGTGGGTAGGTGGGATGGTGGTGGACTCCATGGTTTTTAAACACGAAAGAGAAGGGGTGAAGTGAAGAATGGAGCGACAGGGGTGGAGCTCCCTGTTTCTCAACATTGATGACCAGGTAGGTGACTGGCTGCAGGAGGAGAGATCTCCGCACAGAGGGGGGCATGAATTCTTTGCGTTGATGAGAGAGTGGGTGAAGAGCTGCGAAAGGGGGAGAGAGAGATAGGGGCTGATGCAGAGACGTCGCCTGCGGGTAACCTCCTAGAGGTGAGGGGAGCCACACAAAAGGGTAGCAGGAAGTGTTGTGGCCATGCAATAGGGCAGCGTAATAGGGTTTGTCGGAGGGAGGAAAGGTTGGGGGCGGCTATGGTAATGATCAGGTGCGAGAAGTAGGAGAGGTCGGGGTGCTTAGGCAGCAGGGTGAAGGGGTGAGGGGGATCACGGAGGTCAACAATACTCACTGGTTGCTTGGTACCCCAGGTATGATTTACCCTTTTTTTAAAAGAACCTAAATGGAAAATTGTAGATTGTTTTTTCAATTTTCTTCTTTGGGGTGGGGGGAGATACATACAACAGACTCAGCACAGATTGCATAAAAATTCCAAATAAGAATTAAAAAATAAATAAATAAATAAATAAATAAAGTAACAAATTAAGCTCTAAGAATTGAAAAGGGAGAGATTAGCTTATTTGTTATGTGCCAAAATTTACGATTGGAATCCTTCACAGAAGTTCAAATTCCAGTCTTAAAATTGTCAAATTTTAGGAGAAAATATTTCAATTATCCAATCATTAGAAGCTAAAAACCTAAGAATTCAATAAACAACAAGAACAGATGCCACCAAATTAGTTGAGTAATTGGTCCATCTGAAATTCATTCTCCAATTCATGCCCCTGTCAAAAAAAATTTCTTCAGCCTCAAAATCCTCATTGGTCTACTATTTTCTTCTTCGATCACCAATCCATTAACAGCACAACAGATTACACTTTTCCAAATTAATAGCAGTTTCACCAACTATAAATGGTCAATCCAACCCTATATGCTTACACTTTCAAGTTTACAAAAGAATTAGGAGAGAAGAAATCACACCAAACACCCAGAGTTTCTCAAAGTAGCATACCTTGTCAAAAAAGAGAAAGCAAAGGACATGGTTTTCTACATTGATATTCTGATGTTTATGTGGGAATCATTTACCCAACTGGTTCCCATCAGTCATATATCTGCGCAGGAAAGACCAAACATATGGATCAATGCTCTGGACACATCCTAAAAAATAATGAAGGGTTTTGGGTGTATTGACAGGTTGGATTAAGCAGCCTACCAGTAAATTAAGTAGGGACATAAAATGACTGACCCAAGAACCCTTACACACTCATTATGTTCCCACCTTCGTGGCTATGAAAGAATTTTGTGAGGTTTGCAAACACAAACAGATATAGCAAAAGACTAAAGAATAAATCCTGCAGAATGTACACAATAACTTCACAAGAACAAACCTCTCAATCAAGACCTATCCCTCTAAGCAAACTCCGTAGTAGTGCTCTATACATCTTAAGAGCCTGCAGTAAAACACAAGAAGTAGAACACAACTTTCAGTCTAGCTCAATCTAAAATATTTAAATAAAATACTCTGAAAATTCCTGGAAAACTTGCTCCAACTAGAACAAATACTCAGAAAATTTGGCAGTACTTGACCCCACTTCATCAAAAGTAGGTCAAACTAAAGATGCGTTTCTAAAGAAAAAGAATTCTATTAGATAGTTTGCAAGTTGTAGAATGCAACAGCTAGGGCAGGGGCTATCAATATACAATTGGTTTGAACAAATCCATCCTTGCAACGGGACGGAAGATCAGATGCATTAATTTTAAACATTACAAACTTCACAAAAGTACTGCCACAAAGGAAAGATTTTTTAACTCTGGGGAGGGGGGAATGGGAATATGTTTAAGTGCACCATCTGAAGATTGATCAAAATTAGTTCATAAAATACAAGATAGACTACATATTTAAAATTATAAAAAAAATAGTGATGAGAAAAATCATTGAGAAGATGCCCATGTCTTTACACGGTTACACACCCAACTAAAGTCCTGCATTCCATGTCATAAACATGGAAGACTTGCAAATGGGTTGGGAGTTTTAACCTGTACCATTCATGGCAGCACTAGGAGATCTCAAAAGCCAAAACTGCCTCCGAATAACTCTAGGTCATTGGATCTAGCAAACATTTTTATGACTTCTCAAAGATTTGCAGATAAAGAACCAGAATCATCCAGTCCAGCTATGTTTTAATGCAGAGATCTCCTCAAAGGGTATAAACAGATACACAATGATAGGTCCTAACCCAACTCAATTGCATGTACATAATTGCATGTTATCAGGACAATTGTACAATATGATTTAAAACCTAGCTTACATACTTCTGCAAAGAAATAAGTATTGATAAACATTACTTAACGAAAAGTAACTTACAGCCCATCACTTCCAAGTTTTGTCATAATCACTCCTAATACTCATTCTCCATCAAAGTGACTACACAGCTGCAACTTCGAATACTACTAGAAAGATTACATATATTCATCCTATCCCTTTGTAAAAGGAGGGATTGAGTGAACATTGCCCATCACATGCTATGAGAATAGATCTTTATCCTCTAGCTAGTAGCTCACATCAAAAAGTCAATTCCACATTCAATTTACAAGGTGAAAACCATTTGCCGTTTCTCCTTATCCTGTCACTTTAAGGATCCCCCGCACCAAATTGACAGCGATGCAACTTTGAACTCTACAAAAAATATCCAACTATATTATCTTCTTACCGCTTTTTAGAAGTAGGAAGTTTTGTCCATCATGAGCCATTCATATAGATCAGACTTTTTATCCTCCCATAGCAATTCTACATTCAATTAACAAGGTGATTACCATTTGTTCTGTTCTCAACAACCCGCCCTCCATTCCCGCTCCAACTTGTCATCTCTCCTCTTTGTTATGTAGTTGCTTGATAGTCTCAATGAACTAAAGCCCACTTTGCCAAACATCCTGAAGTCTCCTAAACATCCTTCCATTTCAAGATTTCACAACTCAATTAAGTTTCAACTCAGGAAAATTGAATGATACCTCAGTTTCTCAATTTTCCATGAATTTCTCGCATTAATAGCTTTGAATCATCAACAAGGTATTTGCTAGCATAAACAATGGCACCACACAGTTCATGCCTCGGTGTTGGCTTGAGTGATCTCATCTGAATCAGAGGATCTGTGATCTGAGACTTGCAGTAGAGATCCCTTGCAGGTTGAACATGCTTCCACCAAAAATCAGATAGAGCCAACTTCATAAGGTTCCAGTACTCTACATCTCTGTTTATTCTGAATAAACTGCTTCCATTAGGAGTCCAAACATAGAAATCCATCCAGTCCCTATCCAATATCTCCATTAATCCCTGAGCTTGTGGAATGTAGTAAAGAGGGATTCGTTTCCATGGGAAAGCCTTCTGCATGTCGCCACCAAAAAATGGGCACTTAATCTCCAGCACCCCACGGGAAGGTAAACCATAAACAACCTGGTCAACCACCCCATCAGGAGAAGCTGCAAGCCATTCATCTTCAGGATTTTTCTTACCATGGATCTGAAATTCAGGAAAATAGACACTGTTTCCTGTTATCAACTTATACCTTTCAAGTGCTTCCTCTTCCTTGATATTGTTCCAACAGGTAGCTAGGTTCCCAGTGAAAGGCTCAATCGCCCCAAGCTTTTCCAGCCAGAGCTGAACTCTTCGGCCTGGCCAGAACCCAACAGTTCCACCAAAAGTGCTTGCAGTTAGTTTATGCTTTCTTTGTTCCCGCCAATTTTTGAACCAGTGCTGTAGGCAACTAGACTGAAGAATTGAATAGGTTCCCCCACTTACAACTTTGTTAGAATGACCAAAATGATAGAAATAACTCCCAGAGGAATGGTGGAGATTTTGGCTATGTGTAAGAAACCTTTTGTTTCTTGGTTGTGTAAAGCAATTGTGGCAGTAGTATCTTCTGTTGCTAGGATTCATGGAAAGAAAATCGCTGGTTGGTGGACGAAAACCAAGCAACAAATAATGGCTGCCCTGGTCATGAAAAAGAAAATTAGTGCTTACCAGAAGGAAAGAGAGAAATTATGGGTGAATGATGTAGTTTTACAGAAATAGATCAATCTTAGATACAAGCCCTTCAACAATCAAGAAAAATAATTGGTGTAAAAGCACAAGAACGAGGAATAACTGGTGAGTTTTAAGTACTAACATGAAAGAGAAACAGTAACTTGCTATGAGGGGGAGGAAGAAAATTCTCTTAGCAAACAGCCTTTGAACAGGATATTTCAAGTTAATAAAAATCTTAAAACAATAAAACCATATTGCTACCAGGGTGCGGGCAAGAAGATCTCCAAGCTAATACCTCAAAGCCTGCCTGGAGTTACCTATTCATACCATAGGGGTCCTTAATTAGTTGCAAGTGGCCAAGAACAACACATGAAACGGAAGTACAAAAATAAACCGCAACGAGGTCTTCATCATGGGATTGAGGATCGAAAACCAAAACAGTCAAGCTGAGCCATTTTTCATTCTTACAAAGGAAATGTTTACAATACAAAAGGACAAGTTGGTCCAACAAATGACCTGGGTGATATTCACATCCTCCAATGCTTGACACTATCAAAGGACTAATTACCAAACCAATAACCAGGGACCTCTTGAATAGCTTGCCATTTCCGCATCTCAGTGCACATCTAAACCGGGAGTACTTCACTGGAGGCTGAAACAAAAAAACCAATAGACTACCATGTGTTGGGACTTGATCCTTTTTTACTCCTACAATTTATACTCAGTTTACAGAAAGAGACCTACAGTTTTTTCTAATGTCCGAAGTGTTAAGATTACTGATTCCGCTGAGAGAGGCCTACTAAATAGACTTCTCCTTCTCCTTCGTTCTTTGGCTGCCTAAAAAGATCAATGAGGATGATTTTCAAGTTCTGGGCTCTGCCACTCTCTACAAATAATCCAAAATGTTGCGGACAATAGCCACCAATGTATTTTGTTCCCCTTCCAGGAATATGGTATCTTTCCATCTCCACACAATCCTAGCGAGGTTTCCACCTCACTAAAAAAAATTTAACCATACTCCAAAAGCATAAACACAATGCACCAAAAAGATAACAATGCACGGTTTCAGCACACATTAGTGAAAAGAGACTTGACATTTTAGAGGCAAAAAGTTAATGAATAGATTGATAACGATCAAGATACTATCTATGGCAGTAGTCCACATAAAGGATTGGAATTTGACAGGGACTCCTACCCAAAAAATGCCCACAGAGGAGGCTAACCAAGATCAAGACATCATCAAACTGGACACGACAATACATTGATCAATCTGTTTCTGTACTCTACCTTCAAAATGGTGAAGCTAACAGTCAATTAACATTACATCAAAGAGAAGGGAACCATATTTTATTTAAATGCAACCAAGATAAGTAATCTGCTATGTATGCTTCCTTGTTAGGAGAATTAGCATATCAGCGAAAGCATCAGCTACAGGAAATCCCACCACCATTTGTTGAATAAAAGCTTGTATATCTACCATTACATACTGCAACTCCAATAGTTTGATTGAAGATGCCATTTGTGGTCATGAAACTTTCCAAAAGCAGGTTCACTTCCTTCGCAAACCTCTAACGGGGGCAGTCTCCATGCCAATATCCAGCCATACTTAACAGCAGTGACTTTCCCTCTGTTATCCTGGTTCAGTTCTTCTTCCAAGGTATTCTTATTCTTCGTTCCTTCTTTTCTTTATTTTCTTACTCCTGTGTTGCTTCTATTTTCTTTTAATCATCATCTTCTTACTACTTTCTTTCCCCATTAGATTTCTGAACTCATCCCAGTACTGGTTCCATTAAAAAGCGCACCTGATCTCTCTCAGATTATTTCCTTTCGGCCTCAACTTCTAGGGTCTGAACTCATCTTTAGAGGCGACCCAAAACCCTTCTCATCCCCAAAGTCATCCCCATCTGTGAAATCACAATCAGCAACCAAGTCTGGTTGCTCCACTACTGCCTGTGGTAGTTTCAGAAATCTTGATTCTGTTATTGGTTGCTCTCACGAAAGTTGGGAGTTAGGAATTTCCTCCTCTCATGTTAAAAGGTGAAAGGAGTTAATCTGAATGAGATCTGTCAATTGAAAGCCAACTGGTTACCGCTGGCTTGTTTGATAGGGAGGTTGAAGATGACATATTTCCCTATTCACACTTGAGAATAGCTCCTTATAAAACCATTCAAAATAACCTTATTCTAATATCCAGAAATAACCTCCCCTTCTAAATTTACTTCCATTGAGTCCCTTAATAGGTTATTTTGCCCAAAGAAGGTCCAAGAATGCCACATAATTACATAATCACCATTGGCTGTATTATTTGAGTTTATCATTCGGCTTGACCCATAGTAATCCCAAAGTGGGTTTTTGTGACCCAGGATTGCATCAAAAGTTTTTACCATAGAAGCAGAAATTGTTGAGAGTGATTTAACAAAATAGGATACTAACAAGGAGTGTTAGTGTACCACCTTTTCCTCAGAAATAAAGACCCTTCCAAGATGCAATATGTTAAAATATTTAAGAAAATTATTTCAAAGAACAAAACAACAAAATATTTCAGTTAACATTTATCGAAATGAAATGCAAGGGAACACTTTCAGTTTACCAGATTTTGCCCCAAATTTTAGCAGTTCGCCTCGTTTGGGACATTTTGACTCATTTCAAACAATATTTCGATGAAATTTCAACAGATTTTGTCAACATTTTGCCCCATTTTGCCTCATTTCACATTTCACCCCTTTGCCCAAGAGATCCAGAAATGTTAGAAAACATCATATTTTTGGCAAAATCCTTCACTTTGCTGCTGAATCAATGCTTAGAGGACTATGGAATATCCACTTCAACATTTGGTGTATCTGAAGCATCATTTGCTACTTTTCCCAAATTTCAAGCTTCCCACCTATAAGGCTATTGTGATGGAAAAGATACACTACAAATCTACACCATGGCGTACTAACAACCTAGCGTCTAAAGCTGAACTACCATTTTGAGTATGCTTTTTACAATCTAAAAGTTCAAACATGTTTAGAGATGCTTAATTAAGGTTTCCCTGAAGTTTTGAATCAAATATGGCCATGACCACCGTCCGGGTGAAATAATTTTGGTCCTGGCCAGGGCGAAATGCGTGGCCAGCTTGATCACTAATGAAATCCCTTAGAGAAATGCTTTCTTTCACCATGATTTCATGAAGAAAAAAAGAGCTTTATTCATGAAAGTTCTGTATCGGCACCAGGCAACCACCTCTGCAAAAATATGGATCACATAAAGATCCAATCCCATGGAGCATTCAACTGCAAAGCCTGAAGGAGTACAACTAAAATTTCTTTCTCCATCGCCAACATTATTCTTATTCCTAAAGGAGTACAAGTGCTTTCTCCGTCTCCAACATTATTCTTATTTTAATTACAATAAATCCTCGTGCCTTTTTTCTCCCCCACCCCATGAGGATAGCTGTAATACATACAAGTGCAAGTAAGCTACTTATCTTATGTTCATGTCACTAATACCTCCAATCCATGAATTCTATAAATATTTCATTCAAGAACATTAGTACATGATTTACATTCACCATCTATCCGAACTTTTCTGATAACACACTAACTGAAAATAGGTCAGACATATGACGGCATATTTCTTGTTATTGCACAGCCAATGTATCAAACCAAAAGCAAAGAAGGGAAAGAATTGGCAAAGAAAATTCATCAATACGCCTACAAGAATTAAAAAACATACTTCAATTCAGTAAAAGCCAACAGTTACTTATTTATAACATTTTACATGTCTCAGAATTTACCATGACAAGAAAAAAAAAAGGGTACGGAATTGAGTAACAGAAAATTGATATTAATGGCAACATAATCACCAGAAGACAACAAACATTTATGGCTTCAATTAATCAAGCACCAACACAGTCTCAAAGATATACAAGAATGAAATTAGAATTTAGAAGTATATTAAATCTATAAGAAGTACCCTAAGAACAGAATTAGGAAGTTAAAGTCCCAAGATAAGATTTTGGGTTTCTATCTATCTTACAACGACCTATCCGTTCAAAGAAAAACAGAAAGAGATCAACTAAGCTTAATAAAAATTTACTGCAAATGAAACTTTCAGCGCTCGTTCTTGCCAGCAGCATTACAACTAAGCTTGGAGTCATAAAACGTTTCCTAGTGAATAAAAATATAAAACCCAATTTTTCATCCATCAATGAAAAGAATCTAGTTCCAAGCTCATAAGAGCCAATAAATGGACACCGGCATGTGGATAAAATAGTTCTCGAGGTCCAGAAAAGAGTTTTTGTACAAAAGGGTAGCCAACAACCCCTAAAAAGGGATAGGATTTTAACACCATAATTCATGAAATTCTCGTTCTTTCAGGTCATAATGAGAATGGCTTATAATTATTGGCTTTAATTACTACACATATTGGCAATCGCTTCACCTGCATATAAACACAGATCATCAATGAGCCATCCAACAACACTAACAAGAGAACTTGATGAGTAGCACGACCCAATAGGTATGGCTGCAAATGGGTTTCAATTATAAATTACGATTCTGGCAATATTCAGAATTGCAATTCTGGCTCCAATTCTCAGAATTTAAGAATGGCATTGGATGCAATATTTGCACACTCGAATTCTGACACCCAGAATTGGAGAATTATGTTTGTTGACATAATTCTGCAAATAAGCAATTCTCATAATAATTATAGAACACAGTGTGAATGAGCATTTTTACCATATGTGGGTTCTGCTAGCAAATTTTTGGATTGCCTAGGGGACCCCACATGATTGTGGGTACCAATGTGAATGGATTAACAAATGTTAAATCTTATGCACATGAAATTCAATTAGAAGGTCTTTGCAAAGATTGTTAACTTGGTAAGTAACATTGTTCATATTAGTTCATGGAATAAATCCAGATACACTCATACAATCCAATCCTATTCATTAAAGTTTCTTCAGATGCATTTGAGTACTAATAAAACCGAATAGGTTAATGGGCCTCTATTACCCCAAGTTAAGCAGTAGTAGTAACAACCCCCCCCCCCCAACAAAACACACACACACAAGCCCACTAAAACATGGCGTCCATTTTGGGTCAATATCTATACATATCAAATGTTAAAAAACAAGAAAAGTCCGGTTGTACAGATTTCTGTGTACAAAAAACACTTACATTACAAAAAAGAATAACAGTTTCTGGTGCTATATTGCATTTTTCCACTCCTCTATGTAAAAACTGGGACAGATCCAGTTCCTCCACCACCATGAACCCCAGTTAGATTCAGGCATGATACACTTTAAAACATATTAGGTCAAGAAAACCTTCCTATGAACTTGGAAACATTGCCCTTATGGTTCTAATGCTCACCTAAGGCTTAAGATCATATAAAAGGCCTAATTTATTACTACTTTCAATGAAGGTCGTGCTGACTGGTACATGCATGTACTACAATAGAACCAATACAAGCACCTAGTTATCACCAGACTAAGGGAAACTACCAGGAGATACATGGGTGGGTGGGTTCAGTTTAATGATTTCTATCTATGGAATTCTTTTTCCTTTTCTTAACTCTATAAGTTTCTGAAAGGAACTCTTCACTTGTCATTTTTAACCACACAACTCATGTGGCTAATGTCTCTGTGTACAGAGCACACAACACAGAGAGCAAGTCATAATGGAGCCCTCATGGGATTCCCTTCTAATTCTGTGTTGTTACAATGATTTCATTATAGCAGAGTCTCTGTTTCAACTGTAGACACACAAAAGGTTACATTTTGAAACTATTAGAGTTGTAGCTGATATAGAAAACGGCCTGTAGATTTGGAACAAAGAAATTAAGTTAAGCGGTAGTTCCTCATATGGAGTTGTAGCTGATATAGAAGATTCGGGGTTTGAGAAGTTGAGCAATGCAATCAGGGACCATCCATTGATCACATTGCTTCACAAGAAGAAATATTGGACACTCGAAATCTCACATACTGATTCTGGAATGGATCCTTCTACCTTGTTCTCCATTAAACCCTGGCATTGAAGACATCTAAGATTAGATACTGAAGAGGAATCTGTCTGTTATATAATTCAATGGGAGCGTTGAATACTGTAAATTTCTCAGGTTCCAAACAGAACAACTTGGTGCTGATAAATGAACCAACGAAGTAACATTGGAAATTGAATTCAGAATTGATACAATAACAGTGGAAGGGGAATTCAGATTTTTAGTAGATGGGGACAAGGTTCTGCAAATATTGAACTTGTAGCATATATCAATAGTAAGATTATAATTCTGATCCAAATAAAGTTCTTGCAACTGAGGAAGGTAAGGCATTGAACATTGGAGAGAAGAATATGTGAGAATAAGGACCCTAAGGGAAGTGAGGTTGACTAGCTAGTTGGAATGAAGTGGTGAGGATTGAGGAAGTTGAAATCCATTTGCAGAGGTGAGAGATGAGTACGGTTGAGAAACTGATCTATCAGTATCAGGCTACAGATTTTAGCACAATAAAAGAAGAGAACAGATGTTTGCAACTACTACCAAAAGAAAAGCCACTCCTAATAGAATTAGAATAAGAGAGCCCATCACTTTGTTCTAGTTGAAGCAATTGAAGATCATAAAGAAACAATATTAGTCATGTGGAATCAACATAGAATGGAATGTTGGCCCATGATAAAGAACTCACTTCTATTGTGGATTTCAGACTACGAGTCAGAACTAATTCCACTCTCCATGGTAGTAGTACTACGTTTTGCTATTAGGCCCCTCCTCAAGAGAATTGAAGGCTACCCATGGCCAACATATGTCACTCTTTCACAAGCAGCAACATCATGGCCCCTCACTCTAGCCAAATGGTACTTAGAATGCACAAAATTCACATTTGAAGTAATAAATTGATCAGCATGTTGCCAAATTATATATATTCTTCCCATTTGCCCCTCTATGGTAAATAAAAAAAAAAAAAAAAAAAAAAAAAAAAAAAAAAGAAGAAGAGGAAGAAGAAGAAACACCATACATATTCCATATACGTCAGTCCATTACATGAAAATCAAAACGAAGGCACAGAAAAGAATATTAAAGTTAGGTAGTCTAAAAGCTCGGGCTTTGAACTTCCAATCGGAAGCTCACAGATAGTCGAGTACTCGCGTTTCATAAAACCAGAATGAGTGGTCCGTCCGCTTACATGAATAGAGAAGTGACCAGCCAGAGACTTGCAGAGAACCAGAGGGGTAAAATTTCCTCTGTGTGAATGGAGAAGCTGCCTGTGGTCTGCGGATGAGAAATATATTCACCAATCACAAAAACACAGTCGAAGACGAGAGACCAAGAGAGTGAAAGAGAGTTGAGACGGGGCAGCCTTCCTGAATAGAGAAATGATCGGCCGAAGGCTGCAAGAGAACCCAGAGGGAGAATAAAAAAAGAGAAAAATATCCCCTGTTTGAAGAAGGAAATCTGTTCCGAAAGCCAAACAGTTAAAGGAGAGAAACAGAGGCGGCGGGGGATGAAAAAAAAATCCTCTACAATGAGGCCACCTGTGTAGTGAAGATCGTACCAGTCAAAGTGGATCGACATGTATCCTAAGGTACTCAATGTGTATCAAGATATATACCAATCAACTTTGAGTGGATGGAATCCTCACTATAATTCACTATAGAGGATCCCAGTCCGTGGGGAATTACCTGAAACTGAACAAAGTACAGAGGTGGACTCCCCAGACGCCAGTGACCGAACTCTGCTGTGTTTGTTGATGGTCTTGATCATCAAGGGTTTTAGAGGAGTGTGTGAGACCACAATACCACATCCATCAATGGTTTTTTATCGGTAAAAATCCATCAACGGTTCACTCAGGGCATATTTGTTAAGTTTGGATACGGTAAAAGTTCAGATACAAATATATACAAGTGTTAAACCAAGGCTGATTTTAATATGTGGATCAATAAATCGATTTTAAAAACACCGATAAAAATCCTCTCCTATTGCCCGCATCCCAGTTCGTCCGATGGACGACTAGCATATTGTGTATTTCAGTCCGTCCGATGTATGATTGACACAGTTGGACGACAAAAGACGATTTGGATCCCCACATGGAAGGCATTGATACGATATGTGTTTAATTCACTATGGCTCTGTTTGTTTTGATGTATATTTTTACCATAAAATTTTACATGTAACATTTTATATGTAATTTTGTATTTCAATGCTTTCAAGAGATAAAATACAATGATCTTAAGCTCATTTTGGTAGCAAGGGGAATTAAAGGGAAGAGAAGTAAAAATTTTTAATTTAAAAATGAAACTTTTATAGTTGTAACACAATATGATTGTATTAATTTTCTAAATTTCTTAATATATTTAATAATGATACTTAACAGATGTAAATTTATTTTTTTTCAAATGGGAAGGATTTGAATGCAAAGTGAAGTGTAAATTAATAAATAAATAAAAAATGCAATAATTTGGAATTAGTTAAACAGTAATGTGATAGCATGTGCTATTTTTTTTTTTTTGCTAACGACGGGTATCTAGACTTTTGGCTTGACTAATCCTGCAGGCCCATACTGACCCCACAACCACATGGACTGGGTTATTCTAGGGTTGAATGAGAACCATTCTATTTGCACCCGTAGCAGGAAAGAAAGAGCACTTAACACCCCCCGTCTGAGTGGCTCTAAGGTAATAAGATGAGTCGAACTCAGTACCTTCCACTTCTTGATGCGTAGGCTCCTTGCTGACTCAGCTACCCCCTTCGGTTTATAGCATGTGTTGTAATCATTACAAAAGTTCCATTTAAAAAATAATTTCACTTCCCTTTAATTCCCCTTATAACCAAACAAAACCTAAGGGAAATGGAAAAGAAACTTCATATTTCTTTTATTAGAAATAAACATTAAATTTTACATTAAAACATCCAGAGCCTATGCAATAAATATCTATATTATTCAATAAATATAATAATAACATATAAATATAAATTGATAAAAAATATATCTCCCATTAAATATAAAAATTAAAATATCATATGGGATGTAAATGTAACCGAAAGAAATAGTGATTCCTGTAATAATAAAAAAAAAAAAGATGATGACTTTCGGACAAACATATAAGCCAATTTCAAAGAATTTTTCTTTTTTTAGTCTTTTTGAGTAGGCATCAGCCCCAAAACTAAAACCCATCAAAACTTCCTATAGAGCCAAGCAATGAAACCAAAAAGAGTTTAGTTTTCTTCTTCAAATCTCAATCAATGAGGAGCCTCTCTTCTCCACACTAGCTTGGACTGACCAACCATTTCTAGTCTCCGTTAGTTCTCAGAACAATAACCTTTTAGTAGGACCAAGGGCAAAGACAGACTCTCGCAGTCAGAATGCTAAAAGCAGGAAAGAAATTGGGATCAAAATCTTCTCATGATAAGGTATCAACATGAGGAATGGAAGTCGTCACTCAATGAGCGACAATTGGCATTCAAATAATCCAACTGTAAGAATGATTTATGTAAGTAGAAGAAGCAGATACGCGAGGGAACACATAGAATCAATCACCCAACATTTTGCTTTTGAAGAACGTATTGAGAAAAACCCCTAGTTCGATTTTCACTTTCTTGCTCTCTTGTCACTCTTTTCAACCATCTACATGAATGCATCCAAGGAAATCCACACATCCCAAAAGAATAAGCAACCATTCACAATTGAGCTGAGCTCAAAGGAAGCCTAAGGAAATGTGAAACACTCTGTCTCTCAGACCTATGAAGATGACAACGAGTCTTCAAGGTCGCTCTTTTGTTGGTGGAGGAGATCCACAAAGGAATTCAACGAACAAGGTCAGCTAAAGCTCAACCCCCAACCCCTAAACCCTAAAACCCCTAAACCCTAACCCCCAAACCCCCAAACCCCTAACCCCTAAACCCCTAACCAGCCCTAAACCCTCAACCCTCAACCCTCAACCCTCGAACCCCAAAACCCCAAAACCCAAACCCCAAAACCCCAAAACCACCCCTAACCCCTAAAAACCCTCAACCCTTAAAACCTTAAACTCCTAAACTCCTAAACCCCTAACCCCTAAACCCTCTAGCCCCCCTAAACCCTCTAACCCCCCTAAACCCTCAACCCTCAACCCTCAACTGTCACACCTCAATTCCACACTGTTCAGAATGGTGTGATGAACCGCCAAATAACCAACGGTTCAACCAGGATCTCTAATAGGCTATCCCTGCGTTATCCAAACTTTACACGCATCCACAATCATAATCAGAGTAATTCACAATAGCAAAAAATTTATAAATAATATGAACTGAGAACTAGAATGATACCCATAAATAATATCAAATTATTCTGTGTTTAACTAAGACATAAATATTTAAATACCAAATACATGTCTTATAAATCCAATGAAGAAACCTACAAAAATATCTAATCGAATACACACGAGTTGCACTCGCAAGAGGAGTCGTGTGTATCGTCTTCAGCTCCAACTTCCATAGCGACTACAGTTCCATACGCTGACAGGTTCATATAATCTTCAACAGTATATCCTGCATCATCAACTAAAAATATTAGACGTCGAGGGGTGAGCACACAACACGGCTCAGTGAGTAGCCAAAACAATGCAACAATACATATGCATGCAAAAATAAAATCAATTTATATCTTTGGTCTTGGTTTATAGTTTGCAATGTGCAATAGAAAGGTTGGGTGATCAAAGGTTAACGGTTATTGATACCGCCTCTATACACAGGGTGTGGAAGCCCGCCCGAAGGTTAACGGTTATCGTCGTCCCCATCCACCCTACCATAACATTATACAACAAAGGTTAACGGTTATTGCTATATAATGCTATACCAACACGTAAGCCCCTGTTAACGAGGGCTTGCAAACTGGGCTCGCTACTAACCAATCCTAATGCCAAACAGTGTATCCAAGGCCTCACCCCAGCATCCCTCTAAACATCCATAGAGATAGAGCTAAGGCCCCCCGGTAGAGTCGAGAGACTACAAGGACCGAGACCACCTCCCCGATACTCTACGACATAATAGTTCTGCTAAGGTAATGGCGATCCGACGATGCCAATGCACAAGACTTGAGTTAGAGATAGAGCTAAAGTGCTGAGACCCACCAAAGGTTAACGGTTATTGACGTTCTCATCACACCTCCCCTGATACTCGCTCGCATCAAGCACATCAACCACACACATACAAGCACATGTCTATTCCTATCATCATCATCATCATCATGTTATAAACAATAAAGTAGATATGCATGAACAAGTAATAGAAATATTGGATGGCATGTTGTATGCACATTACAAACATATTCGCATAGAATCAAACATGGCATATGACTCAATAAATAGAAAACAGTTTATTATTAACCAATTTAGTTTGGGGTTAAGGTTCCTCACCTTAGCTTGCTAATAGATATTTTTTCAAGCTTTAGAATCACTGTTATAACGGTATTATATTGCTAGCAAACCTAACAAAGTCGATAGAATTTAATTAGAATTAATTCAGAATTTAAAAACTATTCTGTCAACTAAAGGTCGATGCTAGGGTCGATGGGTCTATCGACCCTCCCTCCATTCTGAACTTCCCGAATGCTTAGGGTCGATGGTCAGAAACACCTGGGGTCGGATGGTCTATCGACCCTCGGTGCGACCCTCGGTGCACTCTGGTCTAATTTCCACTTTTTAATCCATTCTTCGTGTTTGGGGTCCTATGACTTGCTTCCTACATTCACCCAACACTCATTCCATGGTCTAGAACCATGTATAATTCATCTAGATAGCTTTCGTGCATCCTCCTATGGTTTTCCATGAAAACCTAACCATGGATGGATGGTTTGGGTTTCTCCGAAATCCTACACTCAACCATATCTAACCTAAGGTCTGTAGAAACTCATGGAATTGGTATCCATACCTGAGAAGATTACTTTTCTCTGCAATTTCTTCTCCTTTTTGCTAAGCCTTCTTCCTAGCCTCCTTTCTTCCTCTTTTCCTTCTTCTTTCTTTCTCTCAATTCAATTAGGGTTGTGAAAGGAGTGAATGTGGCTTATGAACGTCCTTTAAATAGGCTGGGAATGTCCTATAATAATCCCATTGAGATTTGGAAAGAATCCCAACCGAAAATTAGGAAATTTCCTAATTTCAGTTTCGTAAAAAATCGAGGGTCGATGGGAGGGTCGATGATCCCGTCGACCCTAGGGTCTTAAGCTGTCCGACCCTCCCTCAAAAACTGAGGGTCCGACTTTCCGTATTGGGAGGTCCGACCACCTTCACTGGGTGTGCGACCCTCCCTTAGAATTAAATGTTTTTGGGTCGATTTCGTACCTGGGATCTCGATCTCCTCCATGCCCTTGGTCCATTTGACTCGACCATGATGGGTAGACCTGGTTCACAATGGTAAGACCGGGTTAAATTGACACGGGTCTTACAACTCCCCCAACTTATAAAAATTTCGTCCTCGAAATTGTACATACCTTCTGAATCAAACAAGTCAGGGTATCGCTTTCTCATAGCATTTTCTTCTTCCCATGTAATATCTTCCATGTCTCTACTTTTCCATGTGACCTTAACATAGTAGATGTCTCTGTTGCGTAGACGTTGAACCTTTCGACTAGTGATTTCCGTTGGTATTACTTCAAATGTCAAATCATCAGTCAGTTCCGGCAAATCTCGTCAACACATGTGTTGGGTCTTTGACATACTTCTTCAATAAGGATATGTGGAATACGTCATGCACACTTGACATAAACGGTGGTAGTGCTAACTGATAAGCTACTTTCCCACGCTTAGCCAGAATCTCATATGGTCCGACATATCTTGGACTTAGTTTTCCTTTCTGTCCGAATCTCTTCAATCCTCGCATAGGCGACACTTTCAAAAATACTTTCTCGCCTACGGCGAACTCTAGATCTCTTCGTCGAGTATCTGCGTATTGTTTCTGCCGGTTCTGAGCTGTTCTTACTCTTTCCTTGATGATGTCGACCACTCGACAAGTCTCTTCAACAAATTCTGGTCCAACGATACTACGTTCTCCAACTTCATTCCAAAACAAGGGAGTTCGACACTTCCTACCATACAGTGCTTCATAAGGTGACATCTGTATAGTAGCCTGATAGTTGTTATTGTAAGCAAACTCGATCAATGATAACTTCTCGTCCCATGATCCCTTGAAATCAATCACACATGCTCGTAGCATATCTTCTAAAATCTGAATGGTACGCTCCGACCGTCTCGCCGGTCCGTTGGGTAGAATGCAGTACTGAACTTCAATGTTGTACCCATAGCCTTTTGCAGTCCTTCCCAAAATTTAGAAGTAAATCGTGGGTCCCTATTGGACACAATGCTTTATGGAACACCGTGTAACCGAACAATATTATCCACGTACAGCTTTGCTAACCTTTCGAGTGTATATTGGGGTCGTATCGGTACGAGCGGGCTGTTTTAGTCGAGACGGTCTACAATCACCCAAAGCTGCGTCAACTACTCGAGGAGTCAATGGTAGTCTGGGACGAAGTCCATAGTGATCTGATCCCATTTCCATGCTTTGGTTTCGATAATGGTTGTAACAGATCCGCGGGTCTTTGTCGTTCCGCCTTTACCTTCGACAATTTAGGCATTGAGACACGAACTTGGCTACATCCGCCTTCATTCCCCTCCACCAATACAGTTTCTTTAGATCATGATACATTTTTGTACTTCCGGGATGTACCCGAGTAGATGGTGGTATGGGCTTCTTTCATGAGTCGGTGTCTAATGTCTACACTTTCGCTTGGTACACATATTCTTCCTTTGTATTTCAGTACCTTCTCGTCATCCAAGGTGAACTCGGGGTTAGTCCTACCTTTCTCAATATCTTTTTGTACCGTTCTCGAGATAAGGATCTGCTTTGATAGCTGTCTTCACTTCGTCCACTATATCCAACAAAAAAACCACAAAACAAAATAAAAAAAAAAAGAAAAAACCCCCGTTGGTTGGCCCACCCCCCGGATAAAACACCCCACCCCCCCGCTGCCGTGATTAAACACCATTCCATGGTATATATTCCGCGATCGTCGGTTTCTCCTGAGATTTTATCATGCTTTCCGCCAATGCATCCGCTACCACATTCGCTTTCTGGATGATACCGGATATCACAATCATGTCTTTCAATAATTCCAGCCTCTCCTTTGTCTCATATTCAACTCCTTCGATTAAATAGATAAGTAGCTTTTTGGTCCGACTTGATCGAAACTTCTCTCCGTATAGGTGTGTCTCCATATCTTGCGGATGTACTACGCCGCTATTCCAAATCATGGGTTGGGTAATTTTTCCATGTACTTTCAACTGCCTCGATGCATACGCAACTACTTGTTCTCCTGCATGCACACATCCTAATCCCAATCCCGATGCATCGTATAAGGTAAATGTCCGTCTGGAGAAGGGGAATGGTTAAAATTGGAGCGGATATCAATCTGGTCTTCAGTGTTTGAAAGCTCTTTTCACACTTATCCGTCCATACGAACTTTTCTCCTTTCTTGGTCAAACTGGTGAGAGGTACGGCGATCCGAGAATAGTCTTCTACGAATCTCCGATAATATCTAGCTAGACCCAAAAAACTTCTAATTTACGAGACCTGGGGTCTACTTTGATTCCTTCCACGGATACTACATGGCCTAGAAAAGCGACTTCACTTAGCCAAAACTCACACTTTGAAAATTTGGCGTATAACTTCTCTTTCCTTAAACGCTGTAGGGCTGCGTTTAGGTTCTTGACATGGGTTTCCTTGTCCTTGGAGTATACCAATATGTCATCGATAAATACTATGACCGACGTATCCAACATATCGTGGAAAACCCGGTTCATAAGTTCCATGAACGTTGCCGGTTGCGAGGGTGATAGAGTCCAGTCAGAGGGACAGCTTCTTCGCTCAGAATAGGGGTGTGAAGAGATCCGCTGGTGAGAGCTTGGGTGGCGGTAATACCAGACCATTCCGCCCATACAGGGCCCGGACCGCTACGGACACCCGGGAAACAACCCGGCACCACCGTGCCACGGTTCGCTGGACACAACCCAAATATCAAATGTTATAACCTCGGCCGTGGGACATGTTGCAAGAAACGCACTCTACCTAAGAAGCAAGCTCCCCGAAAGAAGGAAAAGTGTATCCGGGTCACCACTGAGGAGGCAGCCGCATCACCTGATGTGGTAACTGGTACGACTCAATCCCTTACTAGTTGGTTTATTCTTTCAGTTGCATGAGCATGTAGAACTAAGGGGCAATATATTCCAGGAATTGTAAATGTCGCTGGTTTACCCGCCAGAGTATTATTTGACTTTGGGGCCATGCACTCCTTTGTTTCTATTTCTTTTGGGAAGCGAATGGAGTTACCAGTCAAGCATTTGAACCCAAGCTTGATAGTTCGCTCTCCACTAGGAGTCGAAGTGGCTTTGATCGAATATTATGGACCATGTACTGTATGTATTGAGGGCCGAGACTTAGAAGGAAGCCTAGTAATACTTGAGATGGCAGATTTTGATGTCATTTTGGGGATGGATTGGCTAGGCCATCATTCGGCCGGCCTTTTATGTGGTGAAAGGAAGCTTGTGCTTCTTGACAAAGAGGGAAGGGAATATAGTTTAGCTGGGATTAAGCTATCTAGGAAGCCGAAGCTGATCCTCTCCGCCCTAAAAACTACAAGATGCTTGGAGAAAGGGGGAGTGGATTATCTCGTATCTGTAGTCGATCTCACGGCAGAGTCACTCAAGATGGAAGATATAGATGTGGTTCGGGAGTTCCCATATGTGTTTCGGAGGAGCTTCCGGGTTTACCACCCAGAGGGGCTACAAATTTGTGATAGACCTTATGCCGGGTTCGGCGCCGGTGTCTAAAGCACCATACAGGGATGGCCCCGACTGAGTTAAAGGAGTTGAAGACCCAATTACAAGAATTGTTGGATAAGGGCTTCATACGACCTAGTATATCGCCTTGGGGAGCACCTGTATTATTCGTCAAGAAGAAGGATGGAAGTTTACGACTATGTATTGACTACCGTGAGCTGAACAAGTTGACGATCAAGAATCGATATCCTTTTGCCTAGGATCGATGATCCGTTGGATCAGCCGCGGTGCAAAGGTTTTCTCGAAGATCGATCTTCGATCGGGGTATCACCAATTGAAAATCAAGCCCGGAGATATTCAAGGCGCTTTCGGGGACGAGGTATGGGCATTATGAGTTTCTAGTTATGTCTTTCGAATTGACCAATGCTCCGGGTAGCGTTTATGGAACTGATGAACCGAGTGTTTCATGATATGTTGGACACTTCGGTCATCGTATTCATCGATGACATATTGATTTACTCTAAGGACATGGAAACTCATACAGCGCATTTGAGGGCAGCCCTACAATGGCTGAGAGATGTGAAGCTTTATGCAAAGTTCAAGAAGTGTGAGTTTTGGCTGAAGGAAGTGGCCTTCTTGGGCCATGTTGTATCTGAAGCCGGTATCAAGGTTGATCCAAGTAAGATAGATGCTATAGTAGGATGGGCAGCACCAAAATCTGTTGCGGAGATTCGTAGTTTCCTTGGGTTGGCTGGTTATTATAAAAGATTCGTGGAAGATTACTCCAGGATCGCTGTTCCACTCACCAGATTGACCAAGAAGGGAGAGAAATTCATATGGACAGAGGAGTGCGAGAAGTGCTTTCAGACTTTGAAGTCAAGATTAGTCTCTGCACCTATCTTGACCATCTCAGAACCAAGCGTACCATTTACTTTATATACGGATGCTTCAGGATTGGGAATTGGGTGTGTATTGATGCAAGGAGAACAAGTGATTGCTTACGCATCAAGACAGTTAAAAGAGCATGAGAAGAACTATCCTATGCATGACTTGGAGCTGGCAGCGGTTATTCACGCGATCAAAACTTGGAGACACTACTTGTACGGTGAGAAGTTTCAGATCAAGTCAGATCACAAGAGCTTAACTTATCTTTTCACTCAGAAGGATCTGAATATGAGACAGAGGAGATGGCTGGAATTGTTAAAAGATTATGACTGCGACATCCAGTACCATCCGGGCAAAGCAAATGTTGTGGTTGACGCCTTAAGCAGGAAGTGGGCATCAAAACCTGAGGCAGGACCAAGTGCAAATGCTGCATTGTGTGCTGCAGCCTCGAGTTCAATAGAAATTGACGAAGAGCATATAATTGAAACTGCAGAAGATCCAGTTGAGCAAGGCTTGATTCATAAGTTCACTATGATGTTCGCCGCATTGAAGATCTCACCGGATCTAGTTGATGAAGTCAAGGTAGCAATCCTACATGATCCATATCTCAAGACAGTGCCGGAAGACTTAGAGAAGGGTACGTGCAATCCTGACTTTACCTTGGATTCAGACAAGGTACTCAAGTATCGTGGACGGTTATGTATACCTGAGAGCGAGGACTACGATATCAGAGACCGAGTTATGACTGAAGCTCATTACACTTCATATTCGGTACATCCAGGAAGTACCAAAATGTACCATGACTTGAGAAGACTATATTGGTGGAGGGGTATGAAAGCAGATATAGCTCGTTTCGTGTTCCAGTGTCTGAGTTGTCAACAAGTTAAAGCAGAAAGGCAGAGACCCGCAGGTTTACTACAACCATTATCGGAACCTGCGTGGAAGTGGGATTATATTACTATGGATTTCGTCACTGGCTTACCTTTAACACCAAGGTCAGTGGATGCAGTCTGGGTTATAGTGGATCGACTCACCAAGATAGCTCGATTTATTGCGATTAAACCTCAGTATACCATGGAGAAACTGGTCAAGTTATATGTTGATAATATAGTCAGACTTCATGGCATTCCAGAGAGTATAGTATCTGATAGAGATCCCCGTTTTACATCGAAGTTCTGGGAAGGATTACAGAAAGCTATGGGATTCAAGTTGAAGTTCAGTACAACTTTTCACCCTCAAACGGACGGATAGTCAAAGCGAACTATTCAAATTTTGGAAGATATGCTCCGAGCTTGTGCAATAGATTTCAAGGGAGCTTGGGATGAGAAACTATCACTTATCGAGTTCGCTTACAACAGTTATCAGGCTACAATTCAGATGGCCCCGTATGAAGCACTTTATGGGAAGAAGTGTCGCACACCTCTGTTATGGAACGAGGTGGGGGAAAGAAGAATTGTAGGACCGGAGTTTGTTGAAGAAACTTGCCGAGTGATTGATCAGATCAAGGAGAGAGTAAAGACAGCTCAAGTTCGACAGAAGCACTATGCGGATAATCGACGTCGAGATCTGGAGTTTGCAGTGGGTGACAAAGTGTTCTTGAAGGTATCACCGGTGCGAGGTCTGAAACGGTTTGGTAAAAAGAGGAAGCTATGCCCCAGGTATGTGGGGCCGTATGAGATATTGAATCGACGTGGTAATGTAGCATATCAATTGGCTCTACCACCAGCTATGTCTAGCGTTCATAATGTGTTCCATGTATCATTACTGAAGAAGTATGTCAGAGATCCATCGCATATCTTGATCGCTGATCCTCCAGACTTGACTGAAGACTTAACTTTCGAAGTGGTGCCTGTAATGCTCTCAAGCCGAAAAGTTCAGCAACTTCGAACCAAGGATATCCACTATGTGAAGGTGCATTGGAGAAGCCAAAATGTGGAGGAAATTACTTGGGAAGAAAAGAGCGCGATGAGGAAGGAGTACCCTAACCTTTTAGACGATCAAGGTACGTTCAAATTTCGAGGCCGAAATTTCTTTTAAGGGTGGGGGAGTTGTAGAACCTACATGCAAATTTCGGGACGAAATTTCTTTTAAGGGTGGTGGAGTTGTAAGACTCGCACTCCGTAAACCCGGTCTAAACCTTGGTTTTGTGTCATGACAGGTCTTCCGATCATCACCGGGCCAGACGGGGCAAGCGGATAACAAACAGGTACAAAATCGGACCGAAGTCAACCAATTATACCTGATTTTAGGTATACCGGTCGATGGTAGCGGTCTTGGTACCGGTCGACCGGTATAGCCTGCGCAGCTATGTGCGAGAATCTGGAAATTGGTCTCTGCGGGTCCCGCTTTCTTGATTTCGAATCCTAGAAGTTTTTTAATCCTAGTAGGGTTACTAAACCCTATTTCTAGTCTATAAATACACCCTTAAGCCTCCTCAAATCCTTTCCATTGTCTCTCACAAACCCTAGAGAAGAGAAAGAGGTGGAAAAGGAGAAGGAGCTAGGAGGAAGAAGAAGGAGCCGCCATTACCGTTCGACGAAGCTCTCCTTACGCCAGTCAACGGTAAGTGCTTGAATCCATCTTCTTACCCTATATTAGTTGTGTGGGTGGATCAATACCATGCAAAGTAGGTATTGATCTAAAACCCTAAATTGGCCATTAAATCCTAAGTTGCCGTCAAACCCTAGATTCGAGTTTCGAGATGATATTCATCGAAACGAGACTTGAATGAGTTGGGGATAAATCTAACTCAAAGCCTAGACTTAGAATGGATAGGAGAAACCCTGAAAATCCATGGAGGGTGATCGTCGATAGTCGAAAAACCCATGTATGGTCTTCCGGAGACATACCGGTCGACTATACCGGTTGCACATAGTGCGACCGTATGTTGCGACCGCTACATCTCGGGAGGTTATCTGTAGGGACCGGCTGACCATACCGGTCGCCGGGCTTTTCCACGGGGCTGCGACCGGTACATGCCACCGGTCAGCTCTGTGAGGGTATTTGTAACCCTGTTGGTTTCCGATCAACATGAGACTCTAAGAATGTTATTTTAATGAAACCCTAATGATATTGTAGGATTTTGTGACTTATCGTTTGGATCTTGCGACGTGGAGCAAGTTATCGAACGAGCGTCAGGTAAGGGAATCGAACGAGCGTCAGGTTAGGGGTCTGGGATTGACAGAAATTGTGACAGATCTCGCACAAAACCCAGGGATTGACTGAAACCAGGAATCGATCGAGGACTCCTAGGAGAAAAACGCTTAGGGTTTGTCAGAAATCAGGAATTAAAAACTCTAAAGCCACCGAGAGAAAGGGAGAGTGAGCAATAGGAAGGAGAATAGACGAGGAGAGAGAGAATGGATTGGAAGGAAGGTCACCCCCGTAAAGGATGGTTGTGCTGTAGCTGCTCGTGTCAAGAATCTTCAATGGCGGAAATCAGAGGACCAATGGCATTATGCGAAGAGAGACAGTGGCTTAATATAGCAAATGGAGAAAAAAATTGGAAAACGGTAGAAACAGTTTCAATGGTGATAGAGAGCAAATGGCAAATTGGTAATAACAACAAGTTATCACGGTATTTGTTTTGAGAGAAAAATTCAGAAGCCTTTCTGCGTGGATGAAAGCAGGGAAAAAAATCAGAAAAATAAAAGAATAGAAATAGAATGAAATGGTACAAAGGGCGGTGGATTTGAAAACGGTATTAAATCTGATTTATTTGGGACGTAGAATGAATAGGGCGGTGGATTTCAAATGGATATTAAATCTTATATATTTGGGGGTTGTATAAAAGGCAGCTGTTTAATGCCTTTTCATCTTTCTTTTAATCAGAAAGGAGTGAAGGAGCAACCAAAGGAACATCTCCGGTGGTAAACATGAAATTCCAGAGAGAGGGTTTGAGAAGAGGTTTATTTCTGGAGTCATCCGGTAGATGAACTGCTAGGGAGAGGGGAAGCTAAGTTACCTCTGCTCTCTTAGTCTCTCCTCTCTTATGAGTAAGTGACAGATTTTTTCTTAGTTTTCTGTTTAGAACCCAGAGACCTTAGTAGTTGAACTTTTGTGTTTTGTGATTTGTCTCTATATGTTCTTGAGTTTTTTTTTTTCAGTTTAAGAGTTTTTTTTTTCTGGGTTTCTTTGCCGTATTTTGTTTCAAGGTTAGAGGGACCAGTTGGACTTCGTTAGCGCCAAGCACGATACCACGGGCACTTGAGGATCACACCGAACAGCCTAACACGAACAGAGTCCTTGGAAGAATATGAACAGAGCCCTGGAAGAACATGAACCTTGAAGGCGACACATCCCTGCAAACCAAATTAACCGAATTGAAATTCCCCACACTAAATTAACCCAAAAAATTAAAAATCTAAGATAGACTCAAATAAATCAGCTTCAGCTTTAAGTAATTTGGTGTTTTGGGTAGCAGGATTCGATGGAATCACCAAGTGATTTCTGAGTACTAAAGTGAAATCAGTGAAGAAGTGATTGTAGAGGACTGGAGAGTGAAAAACAGTGGCATGAACCGGGGAAAAATTCCTCCCCATGACAGAGGAGATCCGGCGGGCCCGGAAGTTCCGTCCAGTCCATTGGGCGGGTCCGGATGGTCCGGCCGGTCCAGGGGCGGGTCCGGAAGGTCCGACGAGCCGGTCCGGTGGGTCCATCGGGTCGGACCCGATGGTCAGGCCGGTCCCGGGTTCAGAGGGTCCGGCGGGTGGGTCTAGGGGTTTCGGGTTTATGGGTTTCGGGGTTGGGGTTTAGGGTTTCCCTCGCACCCCTCGCCACCGTCGGCCCCACCCCCTGTGTGGGGCGCACATAATATCTCATCTAATCGAATCTTCCCTCCCACGGTCCTATGACATGACAACACACATTATGCACCTGATGTGACTCCACCCTATGGCCCCAGATAAAAAGTGGAGAAAACTTTTGATTTTGAATTTTTTTTTTCTTAGAGACATAATCTCTCATTCGTCTGTCAAAATCTATGTTCACATCTACTCTCTGGGGTTGGGTCAGTAGTCTCACTCAATCAAATTATTAAATTACCCTCATTTTGATCCTTGTATGTTGGGATTCAAATTCTTTTCTCCTTATACTTAGGGAGGAGCGAGACGTCCCCATCGGATGGTCGACACATGACTCTCAAAAAAATACGAGCTCCACGTTCAAACAGATACCCAGTCGACAAGCCGAGCCGACAAGGGGTGTCGGCTCGAACATGGGACTCGGATTTTTTCGAGAGCCACGTGTCGACCATCTGACGGGGGGTGTCTCCCTCCTCCATGAAGTACAAGAAAGAGACGATTTGAATCTTGGGTGACTTATTTAATGCACATTTACCGTTCCTCCATTTAAAATCTTTAAACTGATAAGATAAACTGATTTTTATATTATTTCTTATTTTACCACCTATCTTATCTCATTCCCTTTTTAAACCATGCAATGGTGGGTTTAATTATGAAACAAAGATTCTCCTAATTTATGGGAACCAACGGTTGCCTGTTGGATATTATTAGAAAGCAATATATTAAATACATTTATTTATTATTTATTATTTTTTGTTTTGAGTAAGAATAACTGACAACATGTATGGCTAACCACAAACGAACCTAGGTCAAGGGCAAATCCCACATTGCCTACTTTATATCCATTTTCTATAAATAAGGTTTAATGACGAGAGGTTAGGGAAATATAATTTTTTACTCCTTCGGAGATTGTATCCATAAATAACGAGTTTCACACCTATTTGCACCTCAGAGTCCTTAATCTGACATAAGAGTCATCCTTAGGTCAGAGCATGACCTCCTTTGTCATAGTTTATCTATTTTCTACAGGTACATTTAACTTCGAATGAAGTGCTTGAAGATTCAAAAATATTAATTATGTGAGAGGGTATCAAAAAAAATCCTAAACTAGTAGGTTGGAGATTTCTTTCTCATATTATTATGTATTTTTATTACTAAAATATAAGAATATAAGAAAATGTCAAAACACATGATCAACCAGGCTAGACGACAATGTTGGGTCCATGCAACCATACTGAATCATTGGCTTGAAAGATTAAGTGAAAGTATTCGGTATAGCTTAGTTATATGACTCAAATAATATTAGACTTTCGTTATATATTTTCCCTCAAATTATTATTCACGTTTTGACTTTTAAGTTACTTTTTAACCACGATTTTCACCACATTTAATAATTGAAAAGGAAACTTTCACATGGATGATGGGATTGGTGTCGACTTCATTGAGGCCAAATTTTGAATACTAAATTTATTGTTAAAAATATTGTACCCATGATGGTTGCCTCATTTGGATAGTTGGATATTGACCCTCTACCCATGGTAGTCAATAGAATGAGAAACAAATTCCTAAATAACATATTTACTTAAATTTTATAGGCATTAAGTTTACTCATAATATGACAGGTTTGGTGAAGTCAAAATTTTGTAAATAATTATAATTTAGGATCCTTCCACACATGTTAAGTTTTAAACCAAGTAGAATTTGTCAAGTATCTCTAACTAAAATTTTAGACAAAAATTAAAAGAAATGTAAAAATAATCGAAAATAATTAAATTATTAAATAAAAATGTAAGGAAAAGTGACAATAAAAAGGTGTGTGTATAAGTGAACATATTTTTGTTAAGAAGTTAACTAGTCGGGCAGGGGCAAGTGCTTGAGTTTAACACGAAAAGTAAGAAAGTCGACCCTTTGTCCTCTTGGGAATTGTAGTTATTTGTGAGTAGAGTAAAGTTCATTTTAAAAGTTGACATGTAACAAGTCCAAAACATTTGTTAGATATTTAATAATTAGAATTAGCACAATATCCTTCTAGAAGGGCATATGGTTAAGGAATATGTTATTTTGGAAAACTGGTGTTAAAAAAGTTCATATCTGATGTACATGCTATAGATTCTATGTCGGCCAAATAATGTTGAAAAACTTTTATTTTACCATCGCCCCTGCTCAACAGATGGATCTTGCAGTCAAGCTCCCTTATGCCATTGCACTGAAGGTTGAATCTCCGTTTGGCCCGAAGAAACCTTTACATGCCTCAGTTACCTTTTGGGATACCTACACCCCACAAAAGTTGTCTACCTGAATCTGTCCCTTAGCTCGTATGTCTTGACAGGAAGTTAAAATTTTAACTCTTCGAAAGTAGTATCTCACTGATGCCTCCCCCCCAGGTGGAAGGAGGCCTTGTTCGCCGTCCACCCAAATTGCGTAGGAATTATATATAAGTTTAAGGTTGAAAGTAAGTGTGCTTTACACATATTTTGTAAGTTTGAGCATAGTATACAATTATCTTAAGCCATATTCATATCAAAAATGAAAATACTTCTTTCTTTATGTTTTCTTACCTTTGAGTTTATAAAATAAATTTAGTGACAGTTATAGGACCCACAAAGGAAATAATTTCTTCCATAAAAAATGCATTTGAATGATAGAACAGTTGAATCAATGACCTCCTAGGCGCCCATATTTTACTAGGAGATACCAACGAACTACGTTACCAATTGTGTTCAAACAATACAACAATTGACTAATGATGTAAAATTCAATTGAGTTTTTTTTTTACATTCATAATAAAATAAAATATAATGAAGATACCTCTAAGAACAAGTGAATGATGGTCGTTGGACTTTTGAGGGATGAGAGATAAAACGTTATGTTTGTGAAAAGGGCGTGACAAGGAGGGGAGATGAAGTGGTGGGTTTTGGTCAATTTTCCAGCACCACAGAATTCATGCTTCCCTCATGTTCCCTCTCTCTCTCTCTTTCCAGTGACGATGGAGGATGACGGCTAGGAAGAGAGAGTAGACAAAAGAGGACGGTGGTGCTGTATTCTTCGGTTTCTCTCTAAATCCAAGGTCTTTTGCAAATTGTCTTCATGCTATTTCGTTTGAACTTTTTTTTTCTTTCTGGAAAATGTAGTCTAAGAAA
This sequence comes from Protea cynaroides, assembly GCA_028583415.1. Taxonomy (NCBI): domain Eukaryota; kingdom Viridiplantae; phylum Streptophyta; class Magnoliopsida; order Proteales; family Proteaceae; genus Protea; species Protea cynaroides. The sequence continues at coordinate 129,365,082 of CM053276.1, forward strand.
CTCTTGTGTCTTCCTCAATTATTCCTGTGTCATGGGAAAAAATCCCAAAACATTGTAGACATTGCAAATATATCATATTAAAATTTTCCATTACCAAGGAAGTCCAGCCTGTGGCTTATTAAATTTTTTTTTTTTGGGTTATCGGGTTTTGAGGATAAGTTTTATATGTAAGACGAATATCATTGTTGTTTTTCTTCTTGTTAAGTAATTGCTTATTAGTTGGTTGTTTATAATCCAACAAGAAAATTAAAGTATCATTCCTTTATCATAATTAATATTGTTAATTATGGGTGTGGGTGGAGGGAGGACTATGAGTCAGAGATAAAGATCGTAAAAATTATCTAAGAAAGATCTTAAGTACGGACCCTAATACTCCTGTAAAAATTATCTAAGAAAGATCTTAACTACGGACCCTAATACTCCTGGTAGTGGCTCGAGGCTCAGCAACGTCCAATCCAGTTCCTCTCTCTCTCTCTTCTGCAACATCCAATCCTATCCCTCTCTCTCTCTCTCTCTCTCTCTCTCTCAAAAGTTTCATTTCTTTACTCATGAGTTCGATTCTGTATAGCATTTGCGCAATCGTTATTATGGCGCAGGTGTTCTCTTCCCAAACTATCTCTGCCATATAAGCATGTCATTCTCAAACTAAAAACTGAAAGGGGAAGAAAATAAACAGTGGCGGCCAAAAGCCGCAAGCATGAGAAGGTTTTTCATCGTTCTGGTCATCTTCATGCTTTTTCATCTTCTTCCGCTGATGTTGAGGGTTCGTATGAAATAGAAGAAAAGAAGAGGAAGAAGAAAGAGATGGACGGAGGAGGTACAGAAGGCGTAGAGAAAGAAAAGAGAAAAAAAATCGAGAGGGTTTCAATCTCGTAAAAGGGGTGGGAGGTGGAGAAGAAGTAGAAAAATAGGGTTTTTGAAAGAGAAAGAGGAGATAAAAGCCTTCATTCAGGTATTTCCCTCTTTTTTTTTTGGGTAAGTTGATAATTTCATTAAGGTATTTCCCTTATTCCTTCTTCATCATTTGGTTTTTTTTGTTGTCATCTATTGCTTTAATGTTATGCTTGATATTTTGGTTTTATTACCTTCTTCATTTCCTCTTTGGATTTCATTTCATCACTAAGGGTTTAAGGTTTGTGAAGTATAGTAGCATAATATTAAATTCAATTTTTTTTTGTGGGGGGGGTTGGCTGTGGGCTGAGTGATGAGTTAGCCTGGGGCAAATGGAGGGTGGTGTTAGATCACAAACGGAGGCAACAAGCTCTCACATGGGAAAAACTAAACCTAATGATGGTTTTTTTTCTTTTTATTTTTCTTATGAAATAAATCATAATTAACAAAGGAGTAGTAATTGAATTTAAAGATTTATATGCATGGTCGTATTTTGGGATCGGGCTGTTCAATATTCAAGGTGGGCAGTTTTGATATTTTATGAAATCATTTATGAGAATCGAAGGCTTCATGTATGACCGTGCACATGCTTGGCCTTACATTAAACCTTTGGCCATTTAATTCAAGTGTGAGTTTAATGGGACCTGACAAGGCCCATCTCCTTGGGTAAAGAAGACTATCGCATCGTACACCTGCAATTTTCATTGCGTTTGAAAGGAGCACTGCGGTGATCTTGAGTTTCTTCATAAGTAAATACTCTTACCATTCTTTAATTTGTGTTATCTAAAGGGAAGATTCAAGCAAGTTGTCAAATTCTTGCAGCAACTTGAATACTCTTAACTGAACTTGTTTTATGCTGCTGATAGCCAAACTTGTTTTATGTGACAGATGCTGTCAAAGACATCAACGCCTTCTTGGACCTTCTTGAGGACCCCATCGATCTCTCCCTGAAGCTTCTGGCTACCTCCCATGGTAAAGTTGAAGAAAAGTATGTTAAAACTTTCATCAGATATAAACCCACCCACTTCCATATTCAACACCTCCACTTGGGGCGCCTATGACTTCACCACTAACCCCCTGTTCCAGAAACCCACCCGGCATCACAAGTTTAAAAAAGTGAAAGGGTTATCCAGCAATGAAGAAGACGCATGGATTATCAAGTGTGAAAAATGGCCTTCGATTCTTCGAAGGGTTGATGGAGGGATTTCACCAAAGAAGAAGAAGAAGAAGAAGAACAACAACAACAACAGGAAAGGAATCAAAAATTGAAAGTGTAAAATGGTAAGTTAACATATGGATGGTGACATGTCATCGGTTAACGGTCATAACCGAAAATGGAATGATTTTGAGTTGCTCATATATATTCATGTAATCTTTACATTCCAAAAGTTTCCTTTGTAGGTTTACAAAATTCTTTTCCTTTGTATTTAATTTCCTTGCAACCAATCAAAACCTATGGGCTAGAGGAAAAAAGGAATGGTGAGGATTTGGGTTGCTATTTAAAAAGGGAAGAGGTGTTGAATCAAATCCAATATTGGAAACATCATGGTGTGTGATGACATCATTAGAGGTATGGATCAGAAGAATGTTTCTCCTATGACCATCCTTAAAGTTAGACATTCATAAAGCCTATGATTCAGTTGATAGAGAATAATTTTGAAATTTATGATTAAGTTCCAAAAATTTTCATCTGTTAGAATCCATTATGCCTATCCCGTACTACTTGTCTATCAAACTTACATAGGCATCGGAGTGGCTAGAGGTTGTAACCATCTGACCATCACTGGGTGTCATTTCTTCCTTGTGTCGAAATTTTGATCGAGCTAAGGACCTATCCAGTTCGGTGCGACAATAGTTTGGCACTGTCTATGGGAACATGTAGCGACTCGTGTACCTGAAGTTCAAGCAACAGTTGGAGTTTTCCTTGGTGAATGTCATCGATTGTAACTTGATACCAAAAGAGAATGGGTGCCAACTAATAACCTTCGAACAACAACCCTATAAAGAATATACCTCTAAGAAACAAACCCCCAAGAGGTATGCATCCATCAGAGGGTGTCCCCGGGGCGAATGAAGCAAGGATTCCCGTTGCTGATAACTTTGCTCCAGAAGTGGAAATCTCACCACCTAACTCCCCTCAATATGTAACAAGGGTGTAGTTTGACAATATGGCATGCCAGTTGGAGCTCTTAACGAAACGGCTCATGGATCAACCACCCGCGGTGAATATCCAACCAAACTCTGATGTTAGGGAGCGGAATAGACATCGGGAGAGGAATTTAGGGTCATTCTAAGTTTTGCGGACGTCAAGATCCACTGCCAAATTTGAACATACGACGCCACGAGGGTACCATACAGAGGGATGTTCCTATGGCACCGCCGCCTCCACCCCAAGTATTGAGAAGCCATCATTACTGGAGAACAACGGGTGCTATGCCAAGTAGATTAAGAGGTGTAAGCCAAGCATCGTCATCCAGT
>CM053276.1:129368950-129423950 GCA_028583415.1 Protea cynaroides
ATTTTTTTTTTTTTTGGCAATCTAAAGATTCACATAAGTTAATAGAGGCTTATATAATGTTTGATGTTTCCATGAAATTTCGGGCCTAAATATAGCCATTTGACCAAAAAAATGGCTGTTTGAAATTTGATGCCAAAAATGCAATATTTCATCCATTTCGCTAGTAAATCCTGGTTTCGCCAGACAGCAGAAAGGCTGGCGAAACGGAAATTTAAAACTATGCCAAAGAACCACTTCAGTAAAGGTTCATGGCATGATGCAGACAGATTTACAAAACCTGCAGATGATGGTCTTAAATATAACTATAAATAGAATAAAAAGAAACAGAAAGAGATAAGACCTTGTTCGCCATGAATAAAGCTAGTGATTGATGATCAAACAACTTGGAAGAGAACCAGACCCTTAACCATAAACAAAACAAAACACTTCCACTTAAAATGTCTTTTACAATGGCCTTATATAAATAATATACATGAAGTTCACTTTCTGACTTACACTAGAATTCCCACTTTGATTCTAATTACAATTTTAGCAACTCAATGAGCGTTCAACAGCTTTCCTAAACAAATTAAAATACTTATTTAAAATGTAGGCTCTGTGTACAACTCCTAAGCTGATTAGACTTTGTAAAACAGAAATCCCATAATACATTAAAAGCCAATCAGTCAATTCAACATAGTTCTTCATATGTTTCTTCAATCCCCTACAAACATTGATTGTATATATTGGGGTGCATACAGTAGAATCTCAATCTTTTCGTGTAATAAATAACAAGGAAAAAATATTATGCACCAATATGAATCCTACGAGTTCCAACTCGCATAATATAGAATATCTGCTAGGTAGAACGGAGTTAGATTAGTATCACATTGCATTTGAGATTCCTACCAAATTCATAATGCCCATATCTCATAGAAGATGAAACATTCTTATGGAGGCTTCAATTCCAATGAACAAAGGAGTCAGCTATGGAAATATAAACCTAGAATTCCAAGATACTGATCCACTTCTAAAACAAATCTCAGCAAAACCGACTAATCAAGGGGTGGGGAATCTCTGCCAATAGAGCAACCTTAGAAAGGAATCAACTGGGTAACCAGTTTTGCCTACCTTACAGCAAAGTTGAAAGTAGGCTCAGTTTCATAGGACAAGAAGGAACCTAATGTATAGCGTCCCAGCGGCCATTGCTTGGAGTACCAGCGCCTTGAAGTTTCAATAACAAGGCTTTTGAGGGACATGCTGAACCTGCTTAGCAAAAGCAAAAAAGAAGTATTGTTGTAGGCCCTAGTAACCAAGAAATTCAGAGTATAATCCTTTTGATATCCTCAGAAGCTGGAAAATGTTTTCCCGCACGGCCCCTATGTTTCTGATTTTTGGATAGCCTTGCTTCAATACTTGTAAAGCACACTAGGCCATTTTCTTCTTTTTCTAACAACAAATTTCTGACAAAAACCCAAAAAGACCAACAGTTTGTGGGATCACTTGTATGAAACACCAAAAATATGATGCATGCAAAATGTATAACAAAATATCTTCTTTGCTACCCTACAACTAGAGTATTTAAGCAAGGGAAAAAACCTGGGAGTTTGCCAATATTTTATCTCTTTGAACAGCTGCACGAATTACAAGCACGTTATCCAACAGGTCATTCTCATAAGGTGCGACATCATATAAGCTGCACAATGCATAGAATTCATTAAGATTTGCAATAACTACGACAAAATCCACGAGAGTTCATCTGATAATATAAATAGCCGAACCAGAAAACTTTCCGCATGTGTTCCCACAAGGATTTCCTAGAAATATCTGGATTCTTCCTCACAAAGTGAAGGCATTGCACCGTGATCAAGATTGTCCTGATTGTATCTTCAAAACTCTTCCTTGGCTTTTGGAGATTAATCCAAATTTTCTCCTTCGAAAGCACCGAAATCTCGGGCTGTGCATCTGAAAGTTCAAACTTCCATGCCGTAACCTGCTTATAGATTTTCTGAAGCCCATCAGCAGTCCCATGCAAAAAGATCTGCTTTTTCGTAGATTCTGGGCTCTCATTGTCACTCCACTGAATGGGCAAAACAGAAAATGTAATAGGTTCATCCTTTTCATCAACAAAATGATAATTTGCAACAGACTGTGGCACAGTCTCATCCTCAACATCTGAAGAAAACATCGTTTAACCAATTCAGAATGCAGAAAGATAAATAGTATTTTTGTCTACCTCTTTCACTGCCAGTCACACCTTACTTTGCAACCTGAAAAGAAAAATACACAAGTTGTGTAAGTTAGTCAAACATTTTCTATCTGCTACAATTCGAACTTAATTGACATCTCCACTGATCCACAGAGGTATAAGTATTACAATCAATTTTTAAAAAATTTTAGTGAAGGCCAACATAATATGTAGAAAATTATTCAATGATACTCTAAGCAAATAAACATGTATTTGAAGAGAAATGAACAAAGCTCAACTCCACTTGAGCCATTTTTCAAATACTTGGGAATACTAAAGAACGTATATCCAAACCACAATAACCTCACCCCTAAAGCACCAAGACACATACCCAGGCCTGCAGCATTGGTACAATAAGATCCACCTATGTTTAAGCAACATGAATTGCGGGGAAGCAAAACTGGCCCTCATGCCATCCAAGAGGAACATAAATATTTTTCCTAGCATAATCTGGAAAGACTAAATTTAGACTAAGAGGGACCATTAGAATTTACTCCATAAAAGTTTATTTTTAACCACACACTGTCAGGGGGTTCACCATGAAAATTGAAGGTATATCAATACCCAGAAAAGAAATTGAAACCTGAGAACTAACAACTTGGAAAATTCAACTCAGAGGTAATCAATTCAAGAAAGCTAGTACTATTCCGTTGAGAACAATTGCAGCCAAACAATGACCAACTTCTATGGGTCAATTGTTAGTTACCTCTTAAGTCCTATCGGTAGCAGTGAAACAGCACGATCCAATTTCCGAGGAAGGTAAAACTCAGGTGACATTTATGGGGGCGGAAACCAGATAGAGTAGAGGCCACTTACAATTAACTTGGTTTTCTTGTTTCGGTGGTGGAAAAGCATAATGTGTAAAATAATAGGTCTTCATATTTCAAAAATAAACCCATGAAACAAGTGATAGCCTAAACTGTACTCAAGTAACTCAAGCCAAGTGTACTAACTTCCTCTTCAAAAAGATTCTCATAAGCTACCGATTAACGTTCCCAGGGTTTCACGACTCTGTTTTGATTCACTGAAATCTGCTACCGATTCACTGAAGAAGAAGCAGAACAAGTAGTAATTACATGCTAATAAGAAGATATGAAACAGATAGAGAGAGAAGAATATACAATCGACCACTGTTTTTGGTTGCCCTAGGGTTTCACGACAAAAAAACAGAGAGATTAGGAAGCGAGAGAGAGAGAGAGAGGGATGTTGTTCTTGCCTGTAACCAAAACTTGCTACCGGTTAAAGAGTACTTGTAGGTTTCTCAGAGAGGGGAAGTAGAGATTGAACGATTTGTTACGTATTTCTCAGAGAAATGAAGTAGAGATTGAACGATTTGTTACAAATTCTCGGAGAACTAAAGGACAGAGCAGGCTTTGAGCAAATCCCCGTCGCGAGCAAGGAGAATTGCAGGCTTCGTGGAAATCCGAGTCGCGAGCAATGAAAGCTCAGACCCAGGTCGCCACGAGGGACAAGAGTTGTAGGTTCGGGGCTTTTCCCGTAAGCAAAGGAGAATGATGGGAACCACAACTATTATTATCAAAGAAAATAATATGAATAAATAAATATCTCATGAGGATTTTTCTGAGTAGATACTCCTACTGTTCCAAATATCAGCAACAATTCAGTCGTTCAATATTCGAAGGGAATGCATCCAAAACAAAGATTAAACGACATTAGGAAGACAACGAAAATCTTGACAGAAGACAAACCCGCAGTGAATTTACACAGAAATATCCAATTTTAAAAACTGAAATCAAAGACTAAAAACCTAAGGAAAACATGTGAACAACAGGCCAGCGATTACAAGCAAACCCTACAAGAAGAAACGACTCCATGCCAGAGCCAAGCAAAAACGGGGAGCATTTGGCATCGTCGACACCGTACCTTTTCTGCCCCGGTGGCGTTCATTGCAGGAGAACCAACTTTCAGTGAATCCGCACAGCGAGGGCAGCGACACATGTTTTTCTCAAATCGACGTTGTACCACACATTTCTCCCGCTGTTTTTGTTATGGGAGAGGAGGACCCGGGTGGGCCGGTTTGGTGGGTGTAGTCTTGGGAAACAGATCGTCTCCAGTCCGCCCAGTCGTGGACGGACGGACTGGATTTAAAGGACACGCCCCCCCTTGTATTGATATGCGTGTCCTTTTAATCCAGTCCGCCCAGTCCACGACTGGACAACTGGACGGACTGGAGACGATCCAAGTCCGTAGTCTTGTCCCGAAAACTCAACCCCGCCCTACGACTACTGGAAAATTCCAAGCTTGGCTTGAAATTTTATTAAGAACCGTGGGCTAGGCGCAAAAAAATCCTCTCCCGTCTACCTGCCGCCGCCCAAGGGCGGGATTTCAACCGGCCCACCTCCCCATGTATTGATAGACAGATCGACTGATCCCCAGTCCTTGGATCAGCGGCAGGAGGTTCCTGCCGCGGGAGAGGATTTCAGTCCGGGCTAGGTTCGGACTTAGAAATCCCAACCCAAGATTGGGTTCGAACCAGGCAAGGAATTGAGGCCTCCGCCTAGACTTGGGCTGGCCTGGATCCGCATCCTCTCCTCCCAGTGGTTTTGGGAGGACAGTGGCAACCTGCTCTGGATGGCCGCCACGTGGTTCTCGGTGAATCCGAGACCTACTTCCGAGCCGACACCCAGCGGACAAGCCAAGCCAACAGGGGGTGTCGGCTCAGACGTGGGTCTCGGATTCACCCGAGAGCCACGTGGCGGCCATCCGAGATAGGTTGCCGCGTCCTCCCAAAACCACTGGGAGAAGACGATGTGAATCCGGCTGGCCTAGCCCAACCCTTAGCTAAAATATTTAGATGTACTAAATTTTTCTTATGTACATGTTGGCATGTTTGTTTTGTTAAAAAATTTATGTACAAATTGATATTTTATATGATTTTTTTTTTTTTTTTTTTTTGCATTGAAAAATCATATTTTATACTAAATTTTTCTATTTTCCAGCACTTTGAAAGGAAACTAATGGAGCCATATGAACAATCTTGTTGTACATGAAAGAAGAGTCGAACCTCCTCAATGCATGTACTCTACCGTGAGACAACTGACCAACTAGACCAGCAACTTTCTTCAATTATATGTTTTTTTTTTTATATAAGTAGGCCCCAAGGATACTTGAATTCTTTACCTCTTTGAAGTATTGGTCTTTTACCAACTAAACTATCTCCTTTCAGTAATTATAAGCTTTCAATACGTGGAAAGTAATACAAATTTAAATTGCACTGTTGAGCTGCAAAAAATGAGGGCATAATTGTAATAGAACTCGGAAATATGCTCATTACCTTAAGCAGAGCTACTGTGACAATCAACGATTAAGAGCCTTATTTTACTTTTAAAACTTAAAAAAAATATATATACAAGTTTCAATCTTATTCGAAATCCAAGCATAAGTGGACTTGGTGTAAACACTCCATTTTTACCATCCTTAGTTGACTAGAGTTCTACTGGTGTGTAGACAGCGAAAGAAGGGAGATGAGTGAAGCTTTGGAAAAGGACAAGGGAGCGTGCGACACATTCGGAAGGGTTGTGGGACTCAATTCAAGGTTTGGATTCTTTGGTGCCTTCGAGACTGATTTCGATGGACCCACAGCAAGGTCATGGGTTGTCATCTACATGGATGCATATGTCATGAATTATATTCGAAATGAGACCAGAATCACTTAATTCCGATGTCAGAAGGAGAAGATATCACGATTTTGATCGAATTGAAAATGACATAAATATTCCAAAGCGCTTTATGCAAATTATCATAAATTAAGGACTTTTGAGTGAATCATCATAAATTTGATTGATCAGACTTCATTCGGCCATATCTTGATCATCCGAAGTTCGAATCAGGCGATTCAAGCACTAGTGTGTGCTCCATTGTCTGTCATCTTAAAAGTGGACGTAAAGGATTATGGGCAGAGGCCACCAATGGGTCCCATGCAAAATTGCTAACTGGATTATCTTCAAAGCTTCAATTATTCATATTTTGGTCATCCGACGTCCGAATTAGGTGATTCAAGCGCCAATGTTATCATTTTCAATACTCTTCAAAGTGGGAGTGCAAAATCCGAGATAGAGGTCGCCGAAGAATCCCATGCAAAGCTACATACTGAAATGGCCCATAATAAAGAGAGAAGCCAGTCTGACCCAAGTCAGTCCAGCCCGACTCAACCCAAGTCAGTCCAACCCAACCAACCTCGACCACTCCAACCTAGCCCAGCCCAGACCTGTCAGAACCAAATAGATTCGATCTACGCACATTGTATTTTTACATACGTTGTATACTTTGTATTATATGTATATATTATCTTATATTGATATTATTTTATGTATATGTATATATGTATATTGATATTATTTTATTTTACATATATATATATATATATATATATATATATATATATATATATATATATATATATATATATATACATATTTATATAGATAACCTAGTTTTTCATACGTGCATCGAGATGGTGGTAGATTAATTGAAGCCAAAGTAGTCGTGTTTGAGTGCAGGCCAAACTGTGATTGTGGAGCTAGTTGTGTCAAAAGAACATCTCAGGGGGGATTAAGATATCGAATGAAATCTTTTGCCCACCAAATAAAGAGTGGTTCAGTATCTTAAAATAAAAGCAAAAGTCTTCTTATCCCAACTACCAATTTAGTTGATGATCTACATGTTGCGCGTCTGAAGCTCTTACATATTCAAAATACATACAAGTTGTAGAAACTGCAAAGCTTCCCATAAGTTCCCCTAGTTGCAATTGCAAAGGTACTTGATAAAAAAAATTAATGCATGTACAAGGCTCAAAGATATCCAGATTTGTTGTGTTTGAGTGCTGACGAAACTATGACTATGGACCTGGTTGTGTCAACAGAACATTTCCATGGGATTAAATTATCGACTTGAGGTCTTTCACACATCAAAACAGGGATGGGGATTATATTCTTTTGGGTGCACTAGTATGTGAATACACTAGAATACTTACGAAAGCTAATGATTAAGATAGCATTTTTTTAAATAATTTCATTTTTGAGATTGATCGCTTCATGAAAGGGCTTGATGGATGGGATAAACGATTAAGATATGTATCAATTCCAACGCATCAGTTGGAACAATGTACGCCTGTTAGAGTAATACATGGACTTGAATATACAAATAGTTATTGTGAAAAAATTTACACGTATGATGGGTTATACAATGTAGTACGGCTTTAGGTTGAGAAATGCATTTATGGATTTAGATAGCATTTTTGAAAATAATTTCATTTTTGATATTGATTGCTTCACGAAAGGGCTTGATGGATGGGAGAAGCGATTAAGATATGTATCAATTCCAACCTATCAGTTGGAACAATGTATGCCTGTTAGAGTAATACGTGGACTTGAATCTACAAATAGTTACTATGGAAAAGTTTACACATATGATGAGTTATACAATGTAGTACGATTTTGGGTTGAGAAATGCGTTTCTGGATTTATTGTTTTTAAATATCGCTTGAGGCGCTTTGAGGGGTAGATTGTACTGACAGCTAACCAAATTCTTTTCACGATGGCTCATGTGCCTAAGTCTTTATCATAATTAAGTGGAGTGGTATCAGAGCCATAGAGGTCTATAAGTTATTTTTGGCTTAGCTATCAATTTGGTTGATGATCTCCACTTGTTGTGCCAGCAAATTTTATGTATAGAAAGTCTATATAAGTTGTGAAAACTGTAAAGCTTCCCATAAGTGCTCATGGTTGCAACTACAAAGGCTTTTCTGGATTTAATGTTTTTAAATATCGATTAAGGAACATCATGCATTGACAACTAACTAGGTTTATTTCATGACAGCTCATGTGACTAAGTCATTGCCAGAACTACGTGTGTTGGTATCTTCAGAGATCTATAAATTATTTTTATCGTGATATCAATTTTGTTGATCATCCACCTATTGCATCAAAAGGTTTTACGTATACAGATTCTATACAAGTTATGAAAACTGTGAAACTTCCAATCAATACCTGGTAGCAATTGCAAAAGTAGCTATATTAATCAAAAAACCTGTACATTTGCAAGGCTTTATGGGTTTGATTTCCTATATGTGCATCCAGATGGTGGTAGATTAATTGAAGCCAAAGTTATTGTGTTTGAATGCGGGTCAAATTGTAGCTGTTGATCTAATTGTGTCAACAGAACATCTCAGTGAGAATTAAATTATGAACTTAAGGTATTCCTATTTTAGCTACCAACTTAGTTGATGATCCACCTGTTGTGCCAGAAGATTTTACGTATACAAAGTCCATACAAGTTGCGAAAACTATGAAACTTCTCATAAGTGCCCATGGTCGCAGCTGCAAAGAGGTTTTTGGATTTAATGCTTTTAATATCAGTTAAGACACTCTGAGGAGCAGCCTGTGTTGACAAATAAATATGTCAATTTCATGAAAGCTCATGTGCTATGTCTTTGTCAAAATTACGTGAGTTGGTATCTTTTGATATAAATGAGGTCTAAAAGTAAATCCTATTGCAGCTACCAATTTGGTTGATGATTCGTTTGTTATGCATAAGGTTTTAATTATACGAAGTTTTCACAAGTTACAGAAACTGTGAAGCATTTCATTAGTGCCTTAATAGTAGTTGTAAATGTATTGTACTGATCAAAAGACCTGTGCATGTGCAAGGCTTAATGGCCTAGTTTTCCATATGTACATCGATACGGTGGTAAATGAATTTAAGCCAAAGCTGTCGTGTTTGAATGTGGGCCAAACTATGGTTGTGGACCTAATTGTGGACCTAGTTGTGTCAACAGAACATCTCAGTGGGGATTAAGGTATTGATTTGAGATATTTTGCAAATTAAATAAGCATTGGTTTGGTATCTTCTAACATAAGCAAAGGTCTTCTTATCCCAACTACCAATTTAGTTGATGATCTACCTATTGTGTATGACACTTTTACGTATGCAAAAAGCAAATACTAGTTGTGGAAACTACAAAGCTTCCCAAAAAGTTCCCTTGGTTGCAATTGCAAAGGTATTACCTGTATTGATCCAAAGACTAGTGTATATGCAAGGCTCAATGATATCCAAAGTTGGTTGTTGTGTTTGAGTACAGGCGAAACTATGACTGTGGACCTAGTTGTGTTAATATAACATCTCAACGGGATTAAATTATCGACTTGAGGTCTTCCACACACCAAAGATGGGGTGGGCTATTAGGTATTGGGATTATATTCTTTCGGGTGCACCAGTATGTGAATACATCAGAATACCTATGAGAACTGATGATGTAAATAGTATTTTTGAAAAATAATTTCATTTTTTTGATTGATTGTTTTATGAAATGGCTTGATGGATGGGGGAGTTCCAATGCATCAGTTGGAACAATGTATGCCTATTAGAGTAATACATGGACTTGAATCTATAAGCAGTTACTGTGAAAAAGTCTACACGTATGATGGTTCATACAATGTAGTACAATTTTAGGTTGATAAAGGCATTTATGGATTTATTGTTTTTAAATATCGCTTGAGACGTTTTGAGTAAACTGTACTGACAACTAACCAGATTCATTTCACAATGGCTCATTGCCTAAGTCTTTGTCATAACTATGTGGGGTGGCATGAGAGCCATGGAGGTCTATATGTTATTTTTATCTTAGCTACCAATTTGGTTGATGATATACCTATTGTACTAGAAGATTTTATGCATACGAAGTTCATATAACTTGCGAAATTATGAAGCTTCCCATAAGTGCTCATGGTTGTAACTACAAAGGCGTTTCTGAATTTAATATTTTTAAACATTTATTAAGACGCTTTGAGGAACATCATGTGTTGACAAGTAAATAGGTTCATTCATGAGAGCTCATGTGCCTAAGTCATTGTCAGAACTACATAGATTGGTATCTTCAGAGGTCTATAAGTTATTTTTATCCTGATACCAATTTGGTTGATCATCCACCTATTGCATCAGAAGGTTTTATGCATACAAATTTCATACAAGTCAAGAAAACTTCCTATCAATACCCTGGTAGCAGTTGTAAAGGTATATGTATTGATCAAAAGATATGTCTAATTCCAAAGCTTGATGGGCCTGATTTCCCATATGTGCGTTGAGATCGTGGCAAATTAAATGAAACTAAAACTATTGTGTTTTAGTATTAGCTAAACAGTGGCTGTTGTCTTGGTTGTGTCAACATAACATCTTAGTGAGAATTAAAATATACACTTAAGGTATTCTCCACACTAAATTAAGGGGGCTGTTAGGTCTTAATGTTCTATTCCTTCGGATGCACTAGTATGTGAATACACCGAAATACTTATGAGAACTGATGATTTAGATAGAATTTTTTAGAGTAATTTTGTTGTTGTGATTGATGGTTTGCAAACAATAAAAAGGCTTGATGGGTGAGAGAGGCGATTGAGTGATCTATCAATTTAACATTTTCGTTTAAATAAAACGTGTCTGTTAGAGTATATGTGAACTTTAATCTATAAGTAGTTATCATGGAAATGTTGACATATATGATAGTTTATACAAAGTAATACAATATGGCTGAGAAAGATGTTTCTGGATTATTATTTTTAAATATTGTTTGGAGGCACTTTGAAGGGTAGGCTATGTTAACAACCAACCAGGTTCATTTCATTAAGTATTCGTCAAAACGACGTAGATTGGTATCAATGCAAATGAGGTTGTGTGTTCGAACCATGAGAATTGCAAGAAAGAAAATATCCCTACATTTTCTCCTATTTGTGATGAGTGTAATTTCCTTTGTACATGTTGAACGTGCAGGAGAAATGTTGAATGTATAAACGGTTTCAACAACTTAATCACGGGATAAGTTGAAAAGTTACGATGTTTTTATTCATGTGAGTTTTAAATCAAGTGTACAAGACTTAGTAAGCTTGATAGTAAATTGACAATGATTATTAAGCTTTAATAGTAAGAAGACATGATAAAAGAATATTTGGTGAGTTGAAAGGAAAGATTGCAATTGTAAACTATCATTTTCTCATGTTTCTGAGAAGCAATGAAAGGATTTAATAGGAAAGACAAACAATGAATCAACTTACATAAAAAAAACCATTTCCATACATTAAGTAGAGGTCCCCATTTATAGTGAAAACTAGATATTAAAGATAAGTGGTGGCCATTTAATAATAATGCAGCCACTTGTCACAAGACTTATAACATTCAAAAAATCTCTAACTTTTTCTTTTGAGGCACAGTGAAGGAGATATCCCCACCCACCTGCAATTCTATCCATTCAATATCAAATTTTTGTGGAATTTTTAATCGATCACGAGTAGAATGTACTAAAATTTAAAATATCTACAAAAATTGTTTTCCCTGCTAAGCTGTTTTTCCCCTATTTGAATTGATAACAACCCTTCAAACAAAAAAAAAAGGTCAATTTCGTAATTTTATTTGCCCGACAGCTCAATCTGTATGTCATTTCATCACCTATTTACGCCCATGCCAAAAAAATTTCTAATTTTCTACCTAGAACCTTTGAGGCTCTCTTGCAATTTCATCTATGGCAAAACTACCCCAATTATAAGCCCAAAATTCCCAGTCATATCCCGGACAACCACCGAAAGAAGCTCCCCATTTCTTCGGGGATCCAGTTTCCCTCTAAATCCCAAGTCCCGGGATCACCAGTACCGGCGACGGCCCCGGCGCTCCGACGACCACTCTCTGTGTACACGTCGCTCAGGCGACTGCTTCCGGTAAAAAACCTCCCTGAAAAGCGACATGAGAGGGTTCGAGATGAAAACGACGATGAAGCTGAAGAAGCCAATCTGTCGACGTAATCCTTCAACCACGACTTCCCGCCAGTGGCCACCTCGGCAGCCAACTGACTTCCCGGAGGCTCCGCCACCGGCACATTCGGCACCGGAGATTCTTCGCCCTCTTTATCCTTCCGGCCAAGATTGTAATCAGAAACTCCTCGTCTGTGGATGGGCAAGGGCTCCACCACCACCTCGAACTCATCTTCCACCACGTACTCGAACGATCCCATGGAGTAGGACCTAGGAGTGCTGGGAAGACCACTGGAATCGGTGGCAACTCTCCGTTGACTGAAGCTCCCAATCTCTAATCTGAAACTATTGCCGGCGGACGGAAAAGACGAGAGCTTCGCCATTTCGCCCGATTCATCCAGATGGATGGTTGATCGGCAGAGAGGGCAAGTATGGCTGGACGCGAGCCACGTGTCGATGCATCGAACGTGGAAAGCGTGACAACAAAGTGGAAGCAAGCGGAGCTGATCGTGCGACTCGAATTTGGATAAACAGACGGCGCAATCAACGGCGGATGAGCTTTTGAGTCCGGTGATTGAATGAAAGGAGAAGAGAGGGAGTGAGTCAATCAGGGACTGGTTCTCGGGGGAAACGCGTCGACTGGAGATGCGGTGAGATTGATGTGCGTGAGCAAAGGCCACATCGTGATCTCCAGAGGAGTAGCTGTTGCGGCAGTTGGCGTTCAGGTAGCGGAGGAAGAGGTGGAGTAAGATGGAGAGGAGGATCACCGATGTCAGGATGACAGTGAGGATGAGAATGCTCGGCGTCAGATTACCTTTCAACGACGACGAAGAACCATCACCACCAACAGTTTCTGCAATTCCACCTCCAGTGGCGGCCATAAATGGCGGAGGTGGTGGCTGCGGCAAGAGATCCAGTCTTCTTTTCATATCTCTTACTATCTCCTTCTCTGTGTCTCGGCAACTGTGTGAGAGAGTGATAAAGAAGATATTACGGATTCCAGTATCGGATGGGAGAAAGAGAGCGAGCAATGGACTTGAGGAGAAAGAGACGAGTTCTGTTCGAGTTTTAAATGCTGTCTTTCTTTCTGATCTGCTGTTTCGCTTGTTTGGGGGTCATCAGTTCACACGTGCGGATAGTGAGAGATAAATTTGGGCAGGTAAACGGAAACACTACCCCATTTTTAATTTTATTTTAAATTGAACACTGGAATATATATACACTATTACACTTGATATATATATATATATATATATATATATATATATATATATATATATATATGAAGAAACAATAAGAAACCATTTTGGAATGTTTATGTGAATATAAATTTATAAAAAGTATATACATATATATATATATTGGAACTTTTAATATCTTATTTGAAATCAGTCCTACTGATTTCTATTTATTTAATTAATTTGAAAAGGAATTTTATTTGATAGTTTCTAATAAAATGTGATAATTATTTAAACATGTAAGCATAAGAATTCATAAATTAAGGTAGCATACCAAATGGGAATTTACCATTTTAAACTATCAAAAAATAAATTTAAGGAAATACTCCATATAAGAGTGAAAATGAAGATTCATGAATTTGCACTATTATTACATGAGTGTATATGAAATTATTTCCATAAGTATAGTATATGCATCAATATGGAAATAACATTTGAGCAGTAAATTATTTCTCATTTACTTCTTTTGTTGATTTCTTCTATAATTAATTGTTTTCTCTAAATAACTTAAGCTCATCTATGAATTTAGTTCATGTTATCAAAACGAATGTTCAAGTATCGACCATATGTTGATGTGGCATACATTTTTGGTATCGATCAGTATCAACTTATATCGGTCTTGATTAATACCGATTTAGCAAAACAAAACCGTATCGATCAAGTATCCACAACCGATACCAATAAAATACCCTCTGAATTATGTTAAAATACAAAACATAAGATATTATACATACATATACGTCTAATGAAACTAAAGATGGATGGTGATCAAGTCTTAATCCTGAGTCCCCACTCTTAGTCAGCAAAAAAGAAAAAAAAATGCATTGACTGTTCTATTGTAGAAAGAATGAGAAAAATGAAGTTTCTCTTAAACTTCTCTTTACGAGTCAATTAGATAAGCTGTGTCAAAATAATTTTGATTTTGTCTCTTTGCTTGACTTCAAAGAGATGAAGGTACCCATTTGCTTTCCCAAACAACTCAATCACAACTAAATTACAAAGCATCGGCAATATAAGACCGAAATTGGTGATATCACAGCCTACCCACCCTCTTGTTTCTTGTTTAACATTTTTCTTTGGACCTCTTTCACACACAATTCTTAAGGTATAGAGGGTTTTAGTTTTTCTTGTGCCCAAGTGGGCCACCACAATGGTTGTCTGAGGGAATTGGACTCTCTGTGGGCGAGGATGAGTAGGAGTTTACGATAATAAAGGTTATAATTTAGCTGGTAAAGACAGATTTGATGGTGCCAGGTCTTGATATTGAGTCTCAACTATCACTTTTACACCTCGGATGGATTGGATTTGGGGGGACTACTAGAGGAGAAGAATTTACATGCTGTAGATTATATTGGAATCTCACACGTTAAAGGGAAAATGAAAATACATGAATATCATACTCCATCGATTAATGGTAACTTGACACATGTCTATAGTCTTGTGTGCATACATATACTAACACATGTTAATCAAGAGAACATCATAGATTCTAGCGTGGTCAACACGTGGCCATAATTCGACGGTTTAGGTCATTCTCGTAAGAATAAGGGAATAACTGTTGTATTTTAATTATATTTTTCTATATTATTTTTTTTATAGTAAAAAATAATGTTTCAAAATAAAACTATTTTGATTTTTCTTTCTTATCGTATGTAGTTTGAGAGGGTATTGAGATGGAGCTAGTGAGGTTGGATCCCAATACCTCAAGTTGACGCAAGTATGGTTGTTCTATTTTCTTAGTCCCACATGGGAAGTGAAAGAGGTTGTAGGGTACTTTATATATAGTTTTGGGAACAATGAGGGATGAAGTAATTTGGAGGGAAGTCTTTCTCCTCCCTTGTGTCCGGGTTGCTTTTCACACTCTCCTGCGGGTTGAGCCGGCCGACTGACTAGTTGTGTTGTGGTGCGGTGCGGTGTGGGTCAACTCAAGATATATTTTTAGAGTTGGGTTATCTTTTGGTTTATGTTGGGTCGGATGCTATTTATTCCACGAACCAAACCAAACCGGATTCATTACTGAATAGATATGACTATTCAAAGGGACACACTCTTACCAAAATGATTTGATCTGAACGCTTGAATTAAGATCAATTAATCAAAGTCATTTTTTTTTATTTTTCTTAATTTTGGGTTGGTAGCCATTTTTTTTTTATTTTTCTGGTGTTTGCTGTTGTTTTATTTTTCTGGTGTTTGCTTTTTTTTATCCTTTTTTTCTGTCTCTATTGATGTATGGCTTCGATGCATTTTCTGTTTTCCTATATGGATATTGATTGGGTGTTGAAGAGATCCAATTTGCCTGAACTCAATACAACCTTCTTCTCCATTACATTTTCTGCAGCAATAGAAATTTCCCATTTATATAACTCTCATTTATGGCTGCGGCACGATTAAAAAAAATAAAAAATATTAGCAAAATAAATTAGAGTAGGGAAAAGGTTTGGAAAGCTACAGGCTTGGAGAAATCTCTCCTCCAACCACATCAATCAGCATCGATATCGCCAGTTGGTCATGGTTTTATTTTATTTCGAGACAATTTTAAGTTGAAACAACCAGAAGGCCACATACAAAGAAACTTGAAAAAAAAAAAAAGAAAAAAGAAAAAAGAATTCAGTCACATTATGCCAAATTCGAACCAAGTAATGAGTTTCACTTCAATGGGAACCCTCATACCTAGAAAGTTGCATTATATATATATATATATATATATATATATATATATATATATATATATATAGGCATGCATGGCACTAATAACTATTAAGTGCTTTAAACTATTAATTGTTTTAATTAATAATTATGGGGTCCTAGTAAAATGAAATAAAAAATTCACTCCTATTGGATGCCCCCTTGAAGACGAAAGCCGAAAACATTGATGGGTATTAAATCTATTAAACAAAATAGTCAAGGATTGAAAGTTAGAATGAATCAAAATGCACCGAACTCTTAACCTAAATGCTATAATGCAATTCAAATCGAGTTATACAAGCCTCACCAATAACCATTGAATATCCATCAATGTTTTCGGCTTTCGTCTTCACATGGACATCCAACATATGATACTATAAATCATACCAAACAATTATATATATATATATATATATATATATATATAGTAAAGACGACATTAAAAATAAGACCAATAAAAGTAAAATAAAAATAATTAATTACTGAAGGTAATCTCAAGGCTGACATTAAATGCAACACAGTTAAGGATCTTACCAAAAAAAAAAAAAAAAAAAATTAAGGATACATGCATTAGATGAAACCCTTGTACGTACCGCAACCACTTCAGGTCCCACCACTTCAAAGTGAAACCCTAGTTCCTAGACGTGAGCTTTGTGTACACACTGGGGGATCCAATCATGCATTAATGAGTATTAGTTTTTTTTTTTCTTTTTTGGGTAAAAATGCATTAATAAGTATGGTTCAACCGTTTTGCTTCTTTAATCAATATTTTAAAAAACGATAACCTCAACTCATCACCTATACATGAAGACATCAACTAGGTCTCCTTCCAATTGGGATTCACCACCTCAATCTCATACCCATGTTCTATGGGTCATATTTTATGGTCATACATGGTAGGAACAAACCACATGGTACATTATCCATGGACCAAAAACAACATCATACACAACCATTTTCTAAGTAGGTTTGCTTGGTAAGGTTTTTATAAGCTCACCATCTATTTCTAAGTAGTATGAATTGGTTGTATATCAATTTTTATATTTAAGTTCAATCGAATACCATCTTGTATATTAACATGTATTCATACCATCTTATGTATATCTATGCACATATACCGGTACTATGGCAATAAGTTGAACAGTTCTGCAGTCCCAGGATTGTGCTTTGGTCTTTAATATTTTATTGCAATTATAAAATCACCATCAGAGTGGCGCAGCGGAAGCGTGGTGGGCCCATAACCCACAGGTCCCAGGATCGAAACCTGGCTCTGATATTGGAGGAATTTTTTTTTTTTTCTGAATTATTCGGAGACTTTTATTCTCTTTTCATTTTTTTTCCTGAATTATTCGGAGATTTTTATTCTCTTTTCATTTTTTTTTCCTGAATTATTCGGAGGTTTTTATTCTCTTTTCATATTTCCAGAGTAGCACCGTCACTTAAATGAAATTCCTTTTTTGAGTCCTGCATGCAGCTTAAATATGTTTAGGGTATCAAGGAAGCTTGAGAAAGGTCCTACCTGACCTACGAGATTTGATCTGCTTAAGAGATGGATCCTTAGATCCAGACTGTAAAGGGTTTCCGTATTCCTCATTTTGTATATGGTGATTCAATGTTCTCCAAGGTTAATGAATATATATTTCCTGGAGATATTGCGAGATATTGCTCACAAGTTCCTACAAGATACCTTTAAGCATGACTACTTTGAGGGATCATTGGTTTACTCCTTATCAAAAACAGGTATCCTCACAAGCAGCTTCTTATCATCTTTTCATGCATACATTTGATTTGAAACTTCTGTGGAAGCTTACAACACATTACACATCCAAAATTTAATATGTTCCTACTGAAAAATCTGTTGGAGCTTTTACCTGCAACAATGAAAATCTCAAAATTTACTGACATTTCTCCAAAAGGATTTGGGTTGCAGCTACTCTAGGTTTAAGAAATGAAAATCTTCATGCAAGTTCACTAAAGTTGCTTAATCCAGCATCTACAGTCTAAAGCAAACACCACAAAGCAGAGAAAATTAAAATTTTGTGCATTGCATAAAAAAATAAATTTATTTTCTTAAAAGAAAGAGCCAACCTATCATGTTTTTTGACCAATATCTCAAAGTGGGAAACAGATATTTCTCTCCAATCTTAGCCCATCAGATCATTTGGAAGTCCTTTTGGTGATTATCCATTTATTTCTTACTTTCGATCAACACAAATATGAAGCTGGCTAATGAATATTGTTTGACCAATGAATTTAATTTTGCTTTCCATTTAAAACTAATTACTTTCCCAAAAGAAAACAAAAAAGTTTCAAGTGATGATGAATCATGGACATCTAACAATCCATCTTAGCTGCCAAACCCAGGAGTAAGTGATCCCTAATGAACAATATATCGAGATCAACATCAAGGGTAAAAAGGGGAGCCTGTCACCCAGAAAATAAGGGTGCATAAACAGACACCATACATCAATAAATACTAACCCCAATAAATAACACATGCCAATCCGTCCAACAATTTGTTGACATTCTTTGACATCACCAGGATCTCTTTTTGATCGCACTCCATAATCCTTTTTCTGAGCAAGTGATGTTTTTGCTGCTGCAGTCTTTACAAACTCGTTGGAGAATCCAGCCCAAATGAGAAGAGAGTGTAAGAGCAACAGCAACACCTTTATTGGATATTCTTTAGCCTCATATAGAAGAGGGAACAATGAGTAGCAGGACACTGTATTAAAGAGAGAAGATATAATTAGTCTCCAGAGTATTTAAATGAAAACAAAGGGTCTGCAGCTCATAAGTCTCATACTGCGCTGCGTTAGTCCAGCTCCTTCATTGCCATCAATTCAAAGATATACAGCCAAATGGCACCATCATTTTTACCCACTCAACATTGTATGGGTCCCCACAGTAGGACCAGTACCAAACACCTTTCACTTGGGCAGACCTTACAAAATGGAAGAGCTTCTGCTGAATATACTCAATGCTTTTGATTCAGTGAAAATTGGATTCAGCTTGACAGACAAAATTCTCCGTAAAAGAAAGTGAAATAGAAATGAAAAAAATACAGTCTAGGCCTAGGGTCAACGTTCCACCCCCCAATCCCTTCCAAAAAAAAAAAAAAACAAACCTTGCAGGGTCAACACGTTTATATGTTAAATAGACTACAAATCATAAAAAGAGTGGCGTCCAAGCATCTCTTCTGGTCAGAGAAATTGAGTGAAAGGTTTTGCCTTAATCAGAGATAAATTTTCTTCAAGTTCTCTTTGGAACCGGGTCTTCAAACTTCAAAAGGAAAACTAACCGTGCTCACCAAAGTAGGCCCACATTTTCCTATTCACCTTTTACCCTTTTCACTTTATGCTTTTAACAATAGTGCAGTTAATGATAAATGAATAAAAGCGTCCCTTTATTTATTTTTTCTTTTGACTTTTCTCTAGAAAGAACCAAACAGAAGAGAACAGGGGATGCAGCACCAAAACTTCTTACGTTGGCCTCACCTGAGAGCTTTATTTATTGAATTACAACGTAGGTTTACTAAGTTTGATGCTAACTAGGCCTAGGAGCTGCAACTAGAATCAGGACTTGCCTATTACAGTTTAAGATCTCAATGCCATGTTTTGACTCAGAGAACACCAAAAGATTGGTACGGCTTCTCTAGCACTATTTTACTTCTTCACATATTTTTCCATAAAACTAGCATTGACACATCACTGCAGCTGCCCCTGGAATTCACTGACTTTGCTTGCATGGGTGTAACCTTGAGCAATAACTTTTCTTCTCTACTTCTTGCCAAATAATTATAGAGCATTTTTTTTGCCACTGAGCTATTTTTTTCCTCCTCGTTTCTCCTTCACCTCTTTTCCATTTCCTTTATTTCTCTGTTATTGCTCAACAACCTTGGTTAGAGATGTAAATGAAAATACCCAAAATCCAGATTTCATCTGAAATCATATCCCTTTAATTGGATATTTATCCAGGTAACTGGATATTGTCAAGAGATGGATTTCTTTTGTATTTGTCTAGTAATCAATACAAATTCATTGCCATATCCACTTAGCTAAAATCTGCTTCAATTAGCATCCAATAATCTATCTTTATCAGGTTTCACTTTTATTTTTTAATTTTTTTTCAGATGTTTTATTTTTATTTGAATTTTGATTTTTGCCCCCCTTGAGAGTTCTCTTATTTATTTATTTATTTATTTATTTTTGCAGTTAATTAAAAAGAGTAATTAGCCTACGTTATTGGATACCAATCAAATTTAGTTATCAGATAGGAATCCTATTGATTAACCACTCAACTTAGGATATGCTTTTAATCAACAAATTTGAACTCATGTCAGTTTCCCACAACTAAACAGACAGCACACGCACTAAACAGGTTTGACGTCATATATGCCTACATTCACTTTACTTCAATCCACACATACCTAGCTTTGGCCATTTTTCATACATCCTTTTGGTTGGATGATTGAGGTGAGTTACCCCCTCTCTCCATGGTTTCGGTTTAAACATTCAGTTGACTAAATTCAGGATTGGCAGAGTCCAATCCACTGAAATGAATCTGGGCCCCAATAAATTTAATTGATCAGGTCAATTTACATATATTAACACAGATCCTGAGTTCTAAAATTTTGCCTTTCTTTATTTCTTCCCCCCAAGAGGAAAAATAATGAAATAAAGGTTCTGGCTTGCTTCTATGAATACTGCCACAAAATAATTTAGGCACCATTTGACTGTGCATACAACCACAAGTATAAAACTTAAAACAGACTCAGAGAGAGAGAGAGAGAGAGAGAGAGAGAGAATTGGTTATGAAGATGTACCTGTTGACAACAAGAAGTAATGTCTCGCATCCTCCAAACTGTGCGTTGCAACAATCGCAAGGGGGACCACAAAATGAAGTGATGCTTTCTCATGAACATGCCACCCAAAGAGAAAACCACAGGTGTAACAATAGACAACCCATCTAGTGATCATCCCTGGTCGAGGATTTCTCCATGCCTTAACTAGACATGGAGATAAGGTGATTAGGACCAGCATAAATGTCACTGATGGGGTAACCTGCAATTCCACAGAATTCATACATACAAAGTATGTTATTGACACAAACATCTCCTGAATATAAGCAAAGGTATGTACACATAACAAATGATCCACTGACTGATTAACCCAAAATGCAATGAAATTATCAGAGCAATGGGGGCTTCTAACCATCTAAAAGATTCTTTTCCCAACCAGTTGTCAAGGACTAAGCAATACAAAGATTGAGTCCCCAGCATCATTCTCATTTTGAGCTATGCCCACTCAAGACTAGGCTCAACTGATTGAACAGCAAGAACAACAAGCTGGTGTACAATGTGGATGATTGTAAGGTAAGGTTTAACAAAAGAATGATGAACCCCATCCTATGCTCAATATAGGAAATAGAATAGGATTACCCGAGGAAGCACAGAAAAAGGGGAGGAGTCCCCTACTAGTCCACCAGTAAATGAAGCTGTTGGTGCCTGGATCTTGAACCCCAGTTTTGCAAGCAAGAAAGCAAGCACTTTGTCCAAAATAATGTAAAATACCCAGAAGTTGGGAGCCCAATAGGCATGGCAGAGTCCCCTACCAAACGGAAACATGCGGTGGAGGACTTGCTGTATCTGCAAAAAAGGAGTTGAATCAATAGTGCATAAAGAGAGTAATGTAACTGTCAAAAATGTGTTCAGGTGTCAGTCTGCAAGAGACAATCTCCTACCCAGAAGATGGTAAGAAAGACTGCAAAACTTACCCTTACATGCATGCAACAGTGGAGTGGATAAAACAAACCAATCAGTGGAGTTTAATCCCTAAACAAATATTCTAACCATTAAGTAAAGCTCACAACTTAACAAGATGCCGTCCTGTTAAATTCATAAAGTCTGTGAGGCCTAGTGCCACAGATTTGAACTCAAAAGCCTTTTTTTTTTTTTTTTTAAACTTCATCAGCCACAGAAAATTTCAAAAAAATTAGAACTAAATCTATTTTCAAGCTGTTCCAGTTTGTGCCACGGGAAGCTCTATCCGGTCCTCTAAAATCGGTGGAGGCAAAATCCCAATCTTACTTTTTATGGTGAATTACGATATAGAAAATCCCGAGTTTACTATTTTACTATGTTTCCTTTTTTTTTTTTTGAGTCATATTAGGAATTTAAGTTCAATTGGGAGTAAGGATCCTAGTGGAAAAGTAGTTCAAGTTCTTAGGATATAGTTATTTTAAGCAAGTATATGATGTATAAAGTTGAGTCTTTTTTGCTGCATGCATGCGAGGAGAAGAGAACTAGCAAATAGAGATGAAACAAAGTTTTGAGTTTTTGAGGGCTCGTTTGATAGAACTTCTGAGTAGAAGTGCGTTTGATAAGTCTGGTTGGATTCCAACTCCTAATTATTCATTTACTAGATATTATTCATAAATAACAAATACCCCTATTTGAACCGAAGGAAAAAAATCAACCCCCGTTCAAGAACAAAAATCATATTTTTTTGAATGCAGGCTCTTTTTCTAGAATCTATAAATTTATAATGGAGCATCACTAAAAACCAAGAGTGCGCCAAATAACTTTTGTGCCCAAAAATTTTGATTCGACGACTTTACTGTTCCGGGATCAACTTTTTGGGAGAAAGAAATATAAGGAGTTACGACTCAAAATCGTAAATGACTCAAATTTTAGTCATAAATAATTATTACTTGACCACATACATGCCACTACCACCTTACTTAGTTATGTCTTAAATGTTGATTATTTATGTAGAATGTTGCATATATATAAACATTAATATTTTGAAAAAAAATGCACGCGCCTTGTCACCTGGCATGCCTGCGGCACCACCCACCACGCCTTGTCGCCTTGCCACTATCCACCACCCACCACCACCACCACCACCACCGGCGACCCACCACCCCACCACTACCACCACCCATCGCCACCACCACCACCACCACCACCACCACCACCACTACCACCACCGCCGCCTCTGCCGGCACCACCACTGCCACCACCACAACCACCCCCACCACAACCACCCCCACCACTCACCACCCACCACCCACCACCACCACCTACCACCCACCACCACCACCATTGCCATTACCCACCACCACCACCACCCACCACCACCACGACTGTTTTTCTAGACTTCGATTGGAGGGATAGTGTGTTATCAAACATGTTTCTACTTTCTATCCAAAGATGCTTTGGAATCCATTTCAGAATTGCGTTATCAAACAAGTTTTTACTCCAAAATAATCTTAGAGTAGCCTGAAGTAGAATCCAAATTTGAATCAGAATCCAGAATCCAGAAGCAAAAGTTTTATCAAATGGGCCCTGATGGTTCATACCATCCATTTCAAACTCCAGGGAGCACCTATGCCTCTTCTCTTTCAAATAATGTTTTTCCTCTTCTTATTTAATTTTTTGACTTTTTCCTTTTCTTAACTCTTCTTATTCTTATTCACAGATTTTATTTCTCCAGTCTTTCTTATAAAATCTTATCCTCATTTGTTACTTCTAATATTTTCTCGTACCTACACTATCCTACCTCACAAAGGGAGAGATAGAAGGGTCGGGAGGAAGAAAGGAAAGACGGGAAAAAGCCAAATGGTAAATCGCAACTATTCATGATGAATTAAAATATAGAGGCACTTTTTAATTGGACAAAGTTGGGACATTTGAAACTTGTTTAGTGCCTGGAGGTGGCCTTCACATTTGCAAGAAAGAGTAAAGGGAAAATCTGATCAAGGTGTTGGGTAACCTACTTTTTCTCAAGTTGTGCATTGTTGAAGAGATGGAATCCATTGAAGGGCATAAATGCATAATGGTATTTTCACATCAATTCTGCAAAGCGTGTCTCAGTTTAAAAGGATTGACTCCATTACATGACATTGTGGCATGCATACCTATTTTAGATGAAGAATGCCACTGGGCCGCAGCAAGCATTATCCCTAGGGTTTCAGTTCTTCGCAATAACCTTCCTGCTCGCTATTTTTTTTTTTTTTGCCACAAATGAGAACATATAATGAGCAAATAATGTGAACCCAACTCACTATGACCCAGTTTTTCATTTCTCACATTCAATCACTGGGACGGAGACCAACCAGGCCAAAAGACCAGCATTTCACTCAATGCAATGGTGCACGATAAAAAGCAAAGGATCCTGCCATTTTATGGAAATTTCACACTATTACAGCTAACTGCCACTCTACAGAGATCATTTGATACCATTAAAGATAACCCTCGCTGACAGTCCAGATGGTCTTCATTTCCAATTGGGCATGGTTCCATCTTTGACTGTAGAAAATGTTCCCCTTTGAAAAGATTGACCGACAGACTGAATGATGAGGAATACTATTACTTAGAAGAAGTTAGTTTATACAGATGCTCTTACTATTGAGAAAAGAAACCAGTTAGGTGGATTTCCAAAAGACGAGAAGAAATACCATCTATGCCCATTCCTCCATGAGGGGTCAATGGATATAAGTGTGGTCAGGTGAATGTCAGGTGGGGGGAGGATTAAGAGGGGAACTTCAGGACAACATCTAAAAGTCCAGACCCTAGACCAATGGAGGACTAGAGAAGAAAATGTCCACCGCAAGAGAGATTTCACAATCAAAAGGTTTTAGGGACAGTGCCCAAAAGATTATTTTGTTTAGTATATTTGTTTACTTTATCCCCATCTATATCACCTAAAATCTCTGATAAGAACTGTGCCCCTCACACCTTTTAGGTGTGTCGTGCTCACTGTTAATGGATGAGAAAACCATAACCGCATTTTTACAGAAAATGCACCATTATCTTCCAATCTCTATAATTGTCACAGACTAGCAGGAAGCTAAAACTCATTCTGTCATCCCTTGTTCAGTCATTAGGTATAGTTTCAATCATCTTAGACTTCATATTCATAAACTCCACTCCTCAGAACTCGGAATCAACTCAAGATCATCAAGTTTGCATTATCAATTCTTTTTCCTGTTTTCCAGTACTCACGAGAACATCACTTGGACTACCATAATAAGCAGGTAACTTGCCCAATAGACTTTGTTAATTTGTTCTACTGTACAATGTTGCTCCTCCCTGATTCCACTTCCTAAAACATTTCCCCAGACCATGGAACCCTCTATCTTCTGCAAGTCAACCCTCCTCCCCAAAAAACCCAAGATGCCTACTTCAACCTCACATTCAAGGTTTTGACAAGGAACAAATCACGTTGCCAACATTGTGACACATCAGTAGCTTTACAGTCCAAAAGCAATTGAGTCATGCCACAATTCTGAACAGATGGAAAGAAGTACTGCCTAGAAAATTCTCTTTCTTCTCAAGAAAATAAAACCGCAGAAATTCCAGTACATGCTATAGGATATAAACACTTCAACATCACAAAATACAAATTTCAAATTGGATCTGAATTAAGTAAAACAATCCATTAAAACAACCGACTTCACTTAAGCCAGCCCCAAATAACTAGTTCAAATGCATACACGAACAGAGTACACCGAGAGAATGAAGATAATCAAATTACAAAGTTTGAAACTCACTTCGAATTGTTCTTAGTAAGAAACAGGAAAGAAACAATCCAATTAAGAACAACATTGAAGTAATTGATGGGACTTGAGAGAGAGAGAGAGAGAGAGAGAGAGAGAGAGAGAGAGAGAGAGAGAGAGAGAGAGAGAGAGAGAGAGAGAGAGAGAGAGAGAGTTACCTGCCCATGGTACAAAAATGGCCCAAAAGAAACCATGAAAACGAACCCAACCACCGCACCCATCATCAAAAACCTCCCCAACCCCCTAATCACTCCACCACGGCAATAATGCCTCAACAGGTAAACAAAATACACGGGCGCCGCCACAGCAAACAGATGTTTGAAGCACAACAAAACCGCAAAAAAGAAACCCCCAAGCAAATCCCTCCCTTCCTCCAAAAACGAAAGCGAAATCAACAAGAACCCAAGAAGAAACCCATTGTACTGAAAATGCATGTGATCGACAATAATAAGCGCCGGTGACCACACAATCAGAATCCAAACCAACCTCCGCTTCATCGAATCTAGGCTTCTGGTCAATCTATAGACTCCGTAGAAGAGACACAAATCAGAGACGATAACGCTGATTCTCTGAAAGTAAACGATAGAGTCCGCACTATAATTCAATCCATCGTGTAGGTCTACGATCTTGGGATCGACGAGATTGGCAAAGAAGGAGAGAAACCGTTCAAAGTACGCGAAGAGAGGTGGGTAGTCGAGAGTCCATGGGCTGGTCTCGTCTGAGTACCATTGAGAGAGGGGAAGAGAGAAAGTGAGAGCGAGCCAGTTACGGTGAACTTCAAAGTCAGTGCTTCGATAGGAGGGGATTAGAAGGAGCTTAACGCAGGTGGCGACTCCTGCAAACCAGGCCAGCTCTTCCACCGCTGTCAAAAAATTGCGCCTTCTTTTCATTTCAATTTGCTTTGATTCCATGGAGAAGGGTCGGCCCAAAATTCTGTTGTTTGAGCGATGACTGATCAGAGACCTCTCTTTAATCTTCTGCAATTCTCATGGCTACTGAGACTTTGAGAGCGGTTTATTGTGCGGAGATGAGCGGGTATCGGTTCGGTAGTTCACTGTTTCCTACTAATAAAGAGGTCAGGAAAGAGGAAGGGAAAATGAAAAATGTTGGGGGCAAAATTGGAAAAAATTTGAATCTCTCTTCTTATACAGAGATGGTAGCAGACGATGGAAAAGAAGAAAATCGTGGGTCAGTGGGTAACAGCTGCTTATTGCATCTCTCTCAAGTTCTCATCACAGAATCCGACCGTGCGAAGCCGAGCGACCACCGAAAAGCTCAACCATGTTGCGGCAAGCCCCTCGCCTATTGGCCAGAGCGACCTCCATGGCAAGGGCTCGGACTTTCTCCTCCGCAGATGTGCCTGCGACTCCAACTGTGGATTCCTCATTCATAGAGGCATGGAAGAAGGTGATCCCTAACATAGACCCACCGAACACCCCCCTCTCTTTCATGCAGCCTAGACCCCCCCCGGCTTCATCGATCCCTTCCAAGCTCACGGTCAACTTCGTTCTTCCTTACCAATCTGAGCTCTCTGCCAAGGAGGTCAGTTTTTCGATCGATTACCCACTTTCCCTCTTGATTCCTCATCTTTTATATTTTCTTTCATATCGGCTTTGTTTATTTTGTTTGTTCCCTTCTTGGTGATAATTCTGATTGCCACGAAATTGGGATCTTATAATGGAAAATTTAAGTGTATTACTCTGTAATTATTCAGATGTTATAGATAAGTCAGAGGCATGGGGTTTTCATTTTGAATAATGAGATGAGACTGGATGTTGCTGTAATTTTGTTGTGTAGGGTTTTTAATTACCCGGGAAGCCATTGTACGCAACAGGTTATTGTGGTTTTCTGGTAATCATATATTGCTCTCCACCTCCGATTGGGCAATGTAAAATGTGTCCCTGTTGACTCGTCTATTGCAGGGCGTCAACATTTTCCCCAAATTTAGTGTTGATTCTCCAGATTTCTAGTCCTATTGCTGTTTCTGGACACTTGCATTGCTGTCTAGGAGTTAGTTCACTAAGTGTGCGTGAGCATTTAATGTCTAGGATGGTCTAATTTGTGGAACTGATTCACTTGGTTTGTCCTACCAATACATGCTGTTTCATTTCATTTTGTGTCAGGGAGTCAGATCTTGTTTAGGATGAGAAAATGCATTTCTTTTCAATAAATAGCTTTCTTTGAGCATTTCCATGTCAATTCGATTCAATGAAGTGCTTCAACTTGACTCCTGACCTTCTGAGTAGAGGAAAATGGAGAGTTGTGCATCAGTTAATTCGTGTTATGACCATATGTGGCCCTTCCTGAAGAATTGCTCTGAAGTGGGTTTAATTTTGGGTAACATTCCAGTATTTTTGCTTCTTGTCATGTAACTTTCAGAATCATTTCATGAGAATTGCTCTGATGGTTGGTAGATGGCCTCCATTTGAAGAATTCTGCATTCGAATTACAATATCGTGGTTAATAGAGCGACAAATTGTGGTTCATTTGTGTTATTTGTCGTAGATTTGCATAAGATGATGAGAGGTGCACGAACGAGGCATTCCAAGGGTGGTATATCTTCAGATGTGCTCATGTTTAGGTTCAGATCAATGTCCATCTGAGCGTACATAATGTGACTGTGTTAATGGAGTCTTTCTTTCTTTCTTTTTCAGTCGTGTCCACAATGCAGAGAACTATACATCATAAGATAATGATACCACCTGAGTATCTGGTTATTCTAGGTGGCATCCCTTCTATATTTTCTTTTGATTTTGATTACCATTTGTAATTTCAATGTGGAGGTTGATAATATATATATTTTTTATTACCTTGGTCATTTTGAATGCAGATATACTCTACTTTGAGCATTGAAGTTGATGTTACAGATACTTCTGAGTGGTCTTCTAGTTAACTAATGATTGTTATTGTAACAAAATTCAGAATTAGTAAATACTAAGAGAGAGAGAGAAAGGAGGTAGGATCAATTGTATTTAGCCTCTCCTCCTAACCACTATTTATTGATGTAGAAAAAACTAACAAGACATCTAGGACTTGTATATCTACATATAGGACTCTACAAGTCAGAGTCCTAGTTACAAACTAAATAACTTATAGCCAGAGAAGATGTAGGATCGATTGTATTTAGCCTCTCCTCCTAACCACTATTTATAGATGTAGAAAAGACTAACAAGACACATCTAAGACTCTACAAGTCAGAGTCCTAGTTACAAACTAAAAAAACTAATAGACAGATCTAGGACTTTAACCTGTAGAGTCCTAGTTACAAACTAAATAAAAGAAGGATAGGAGATAAGTAGAAAAAGGGATAAGCAGGCCACATGGGCTCTTAATTAATTGATATTGGGCCTGAATAATCAAGCCCATCACGAAACACTTAAATACTTAATCACTTAAGCTAATTGGTTTTGGGCCTGGCTAACCAGGCCTTTCCCTTTAAAATAATGTTAGTTAACAGTTATAATTATCAGTTGATGTATGTTTTTTTTTTTTTTTTTGCTCGTTTGTGTAATTGTAGTTGGTGGGACAATGAGTTGTAACCAAGACAGTGGTAAGGACATTGATATCCCTTGTGATTTTCATGTGAAGGTCAAGACACCGTAAAATAATTTTCATCTTATCCTGATCTAGGGAGACTAAAGGTGTCTCCAGTTTCCTAACACATGCTGCTAATTGTTTGAGTCCAGCATAAAAATTTATGCAATATTGTTGGAGACTGGTGCATTAACTTCTTATGAGATCATCCACCATGAGTAATGATGATGCAGGGGCATGTGTGTGGCTAGACTGTTATGACCTGATTTGGCGACCCAGGCCAAAGCAGAACCAACCCAAACCCAGGCGAGGTTTTTGGCCTGGTAAAGGGGTAGGGATTTAGTTTAGTATTTGGGGATATTAATGTAATTTGGTTTTGATGCTTTTTATGGTACTACAGTTAGATAATATAGGAGTGTTTGATTTTCAGATAAGTTAGGATTCTAATCAGATTGGAATGGAATATTGGGTTGATTTGAATTAGGTTGCTTGGCATGAGCCTGCTGGCTACTGTGAGGTTTTCTCTCTCCTGTTCTTCTCCTGCGAATCTGAACCTTTCCATCTCAGGTTTTCTTCTTCTTCCCTCCTCCCTGTATCTATTCTCCTTTCTTATTCTTCTTCCTTGCTCAATGCCCGGTGCTCTGTTCTAATGGTACTGCCGCCGCTCATAGGCTGGGATGGATTTCCCTCTTTCCTTGCCCTTTTCCCCTAAGATTTGGTGTGTCACATCCTTACCCT
Organism: Protea cynaroides; assembly: GCA_028583415.1. Lineage (NCBI taxonomy): Eukaryota > Viridiplantae > Streptophyta > Magnoliopsida > Proteales > Proteaceae > Protea > Protea cynaroides. The sequence continues at coordinate 129,398,686 of CM053276.1, forward strand.
AGGGCAAAATAGACCCTGGAATTTCATTTCAAATTAATCCCTTTGCTGTGAGATATCCATTTGAGTACGTATCCGAGGGTATTGTTTAAGAGACTTTTAATTAAATCTCAGGCTACTGGTACAAGGGACTGTGGGCTGGAATCAAGAGAACATAGTGTTAACTGCCTATTCCTTAAATCTTGGGTTGACTGGAGTTTTGTGTGAAGAGCTGTTGCAATCGCAAGTTGGTTCTCTCTCCACTGGTCGAATGTGTTATCATGAGGAATGAGACTGCTTCTTTATTTTTTATCTTTTATTTTTTATTTTTTTTATTTTTATTATTAATGACATATCTCCCTTTGAATCTCCCAAAAGACCTCTATTCCTTTAACTTTATTCCATCTCTAACTTAGTTCCTGAATTGCCCTCTTCTTTGGATTTAATTCCTGACTTTGCCTCTGCTACTATTTGCCTTCCTTAACTGGTTCTAAAATTTAGAAAAATTACAATTTTGCCACTTAACTTGCCCTTATTGGAGCATATATATATATATATATATATATATATATATATATATATATTTCTGGGGTGGGCTTATTGTGGTTCCAAATCGGGGTTTTGGCAACCTGGGACCGCATCAAATTAGGACAAGCCAGAAAGAGGCACTTTTCCTAATATAACTACAACAACAAAACCTTATCCCAACTAAGTGGGGTCTGTTACATGGATCCTTACCCTTCAATCAAGCTCTATTCGAGGTCATACTTGATAAAAGGCCTAAGTTATACATGTCTTTTCCTTTAAGTTTTAAAGGAATTTGTCGATCACACAACACTCCGGATGCACCTCTCCACTACAACCATCATGTTTTAATTCTCTGTGAAACATCATCCTTTATACCACCTTCTTTATTTATGATTGAACTTAGATACCTATAATAATCACTTTTGCTGAATCTTCCTCTCCTCAATTTTCACCACTTCATTATCCATCCTAGTGTGACTAAAGTTACTTACTACATATTCTGTTTTTTTTCTACTTAAAACTTTTTTATTCCTAGGCTGATCTCTATAACTCCAACTTAGCGTTAATAACTGCTTTTGTCTCATCCACCAAAACAATATCATCAGTAAAAAGTATAGACCAAGGAATCTCATTTTCAATGTCTTTGGTTAAATCATGTATGATAAATGAACAAATAAGGGCTTAAAGCTGATCCTTGATGTAACCCAATTGTAATTGGAATTCACTACCCTGACCCCCATGGTTCTTCTTGCACTAGTCACCATACTATAATTCATATATTTACTTGAAACACTTCTCTTTTCTAATACTTGTCAGATTGACTCTCTAGAGACTCTGTAGCTTTTTCTAGGTCAATAAAGATTATATGAAGATCCTTCTTGCAATCCCCAAATCTTTCCATGTGTCTCAAATGTTTACTTGAAACACTTCTCTTCATTAATGCTGAAAAATTAAGGCGGTTGCCCATATTTACTTTGCCCCTGTTGAGCTACCTGAATCATTATAATGTTGGAATTAGAGCAATTCTTGGAGTATTTTAGCATTGCCTGGATTCTCTAGGTGGTGTGGTTAAGAGGTGGTCCTGGGATCAGGGTGTTTTTATTTTCTGCTTCTTTAATAACTCCATTACTTGGCCACTTTTTCCCTGTTGTGATTGTCCTGGGGCATGAGTAATGCCGCTGAATACTTGGTAGTTCTATAGTGTTAGTTTATATTCACAGTACCACAGATAGAACCGGACCACAGGTGTGTACTTTTGGGTCGATTCAAAAATATGTTGTTTCATATGGTTGTAACAATTTAAGTTTGGCTACCTTCAAAAGATCCAGAGGGAAAAGAATTTTTATTAAACAGGTTGATAAGACTTCTCTTTTTGTGTGTGTGTGTGTGGCAGATTCATTTAGAAATTCCATCTAGATCTGTCGGTGGGATTTTTTCCAGATGGTTATCTCAGACGTCTCCATGACCCCATCTGAGATTCTTGGCAGCTGATTCTAAAACACAATTATAGGGGAAGGAAATGACAGTATTCTGATTTCTCTTCTTGTTTTGCCTTTTAGGTTGATATGGTCATAATCCCAGCAACAACTGGGCAGATGGGTGTTCTGCCTGGACATGTGGCCACTATTTCAGAGCTGAAACCTGGTGTCATGTCTGTGCATGAAGGGAATGAGGTCACCAAGTACTTTATTAGCAGTGGCTTTGCATTCATTCATGCGAACTCCTATGCAGACATTATTGCTGTTGAGGCAGTGCCAATTGATCGCATTGACCCAAACCTTGTCCAGAAGGGACTTGCAGAGTTCACCCAGAAGCTCAGCACAGCTAATACTGACTTGGAGAAGGCTGAAGCTCAAATTGGAGTGGATGTTCATAGTGCTCTCAACTCGGCTCTCACAGGCTAGAAGTTATTGACCAAGAAAGTATAGTTTTCTTAAATCTTTCTTTGGATTGCATGCAAGGATGATGTCTTCTCCTATCTAGAGTTTGCCAAGATTTCGAGAACATTGAATAAATTTTTAGAAAGAAGGAACTCCGGAAGTGTTTATTTTCCTCTATACCCTTCCTTGTCTTTTCTTGTTAGAGATCATCTTACCTTGGAGGAGGTTTTAAGTTGTTCATTTTTGACGAATTGATTATACGACTTTGAAAGATTTAAACTTCTTGGATATACTGTCTACCATACATTCTAAGCATGATTATTGTTGAGTACTTGAGTTTCCACTGGGTTCTGTTTTCATGGGAGTCATGGTGGCATAAACTCTGCTGAATGACAGATGATGGAAATTCCAAGTTGTTCGTTGGTTTGGATTATTGTTCTCGGAAGGAGCTTAATTATGGGAACAGTGAAGGCTTGACATGATCCACTATTTAGTGTTATGCAAGTATTGGATGGAAATTAGAGAATCTTTGATCTGTCTTGCCCTCACAACATGTCAAATGATGTATATATATATATGGTTAAAAATCATGTTTTGAAGCATTCATGGATGGCTGCCAGTACTCACCAATGGCACCGTGGCCTACAACTAAAATAAATGTTTGGAAAGCTTCGTACCAAAATTTGGAATGGAATTTCACTTCGATTCTTCACCTTACCTGTAGAGAGCCTAGTAAAAACCACTCACCCAATTCTTTAATCTACTCACGTAATTCTTTAAACTGAAGCTCTAGTATTTGCACGTCAAACTAAAGGGCAGAGTTGATCAGGATTTGATGGCGACGATTTGAGAATCAAAGGTGACCATGGCCTTCGTTCCATTGTTTCCGATTGCAACCACGGTGATTTCCAGAGTCTGCTACGACTTTTAAGGTTGTCATCTTCACGACCTCCTCCTTTCCCACGCCTTGGGGCTATTCTTTCTCTTCTCAAAATTCAAACTCTATCAAGCATGAAATGGGAAAGACTGACCCAGGTTTGAATTTTTGAATCAGATTAAGTGGAGAAAAGCTTCTTACAACGAGAGTAATGCAAAACAAAAGTAGCAGAGGATGATGGGTTGGGTTTTTGTCAAAAGTCTTGGGTTGCGGGCTTGGGGCTTTTAACAATCTCCAGATCCCTTTTTCTTGCTTTATCCGACTGTTCTCCTCTTTTAGTCTGGCAATCTGCAATTCCGAATGAGTTCTCTCCTTCTCTTTCTTGGTTGGCATCTCTGTCACCCTCCCCTCTTCATTTTTCTCTCGTCTTTCACTGATCAGCATCTTTCTTCTTTCCTTCTCTAGCAATTTTCCACTTTTGACTGATGATTTTCCTTATGTTTTTTCCATTTCACAATGCAGGTCAATGGATTGTTTCACTGGGTCTGGAGTAATGTCCCAAAGCAGAGCCATTACATCTCTTCTTCCGTTCTCTGACACTTCCCCTTTGAATATTGATTTTCCCTTTGTTTTATTTCATTTCACAGTGGGGGTTCACTTGGTTTCAGATTTCAATTCAATGGGCTAAGGTTTCAATGGCTTAGGTATTTAAAGTTAAATAGATTAAGGTTTCAAGATCACCCTGGGTTCACTTTGGCAGGTAGTTCATAGGCGTTGCAGTCGTAGTTAGTTCAAAGAAGTTTCAGGGTGAGTAATTTAAAGAAGGAGTGTATTTAGGAGAAAGGTAAACTTGTCATTTCCTGTTTTCCATATACTACACCGTCACTGCACAAAGTGCTGTTGTAAAATACACTAACCAATCAATGCTCATCTTTGTGAATCCACAGATTTGCTTAGGGTTTTTTTTAGGTGCCGACTGCCAAGCTGACGTACCATCCTCCTCTATCCGAACTTGGGACCGACAACATAACATTGGCGGAGTTCCAATCAATGCTTATATATAGGACGGAAAAAATGAAAAAACCCAAGAGAGAGAGAGAGAGAGAGAGCACACAATCATCAACACCTGAATTAAACAAATAATTACAATTCGTTGCTTGAATAGATAACATTTTATACATAATCAACAGACTGGACATGTGATTGGATTAGGGACTTCAATTGCTCCGACTAAAATACAAATTGGGACTTCGGAAACATGCAGAATTATTGTTTTGTAAATCGATGAAGTCAACTGAAGACTGCAGTGAAACATGTCTGACAAGGGTCCTGTACCCAGAATGAATCATCCCAGTACGGTGTGTCCCTGACTTGCAATCTATCCTGGGAGTTCCTGTTGATGGAGGCAGTTTCTGAATAAACTGCTCTATATGCTGGTGGAACCACCAAGGGGTCAAACAATTCGATCAACCTCATAGACATGTAAGTTAATCAGTAGACCTAGGGGCTGTCATAATTTTGCACATCGTCTCCAAGGGCAACCTCCTTCAAGTGCCTGTTCCAACACGTCTTCCACCCGCTTCACCAACACTATCTGTTAAAACCAGTGGAAGTGATCAAATATGGATTTCAATCTTGGGTGCCCAACTGTTAATCTAGAGAGATGGATCTCCAACTCTCATATGAAGGAAACTTGGGATCAAAACATCTCAAGGTTGAATTATATAACAGTTGAATAAATCAAACTGAATCAAAGGAGGGCCACCCTAAACGGCCACTATGTTCCACAGGATATTATCAACTTGATTTTCTAAATTAAAAAAAAAAAAATCTGTAAGGTGATGAGGCTGAATCTCACTGAAAGTAAAAGATTTACAGTATATTTCAAATGGAGAAATCTAAGCGACCATATGCGCTATGCAGGTAAATCTATGAGGCCTAAAATTGCTACAATGCACTGAATCTGGCACTTTCCAGACAAATAACTAAATATTTTACAGTAAAAAAAAAATTAAAAAAAAAAAAAAAAAACCCCTAATTGCCACAGGCATTTGGTTTAGTAAGACGGATTGTGGCATATATATCATGATGAGCATTTTCCATGTATGAGATTAAGACGGAAAGGCAAATCTATAGTATCATATGCAGGTATATCAATGAGACCTAAGATTGCTAAAATGCACTGAATTTGGCACTCTTTCAGACAAATAACTAAATGAACGGTTAAAAAAAAAATAACAGTAAGATGCAACTGGCATTTGGTTTAGTCAACAGTTTGTAGCATAAATATCATGACGAGCATTTTCCATTTTATGAAATTAAGATGTTAAAGGCAAATGTAAAGCATTTAATGCACAATTCAAAGAAAGACCCAAAATGGAAAAAGGAAATGCAGTTAAATCTTAATCAAATACAGGTGAGATAAGCATCAAAGAAATGCCATAGCCATAAGGAACAAAAATACCTCCAGGTTTTTACGAACGGCTGATGGTACTTCAACTAAATCCTTCAGGTTCCTCTCTGGGAGGATAACCCTTTTGATTCCATAACGATGCGCAGCCAATATCTGCACATGCAAATGAGCAAAACTTGGAATTTTATTTCCATCTTCGCAATGATGAGTATCAAATCCCACAAACAAAACAGGGTGATGTGATTATTTTGCGCAACAACATGGATATTGGTCAAGTTAACACGTAATGGGCATGGAACTATCATATAATATATCTGAAACCCATCAGATAGTACACATCGTGCATATCCTTATGATCATAAGTTCATTATGGCAAGACTAAAATCTTGGTTCGAGACTGCTTTCGACCAGCCTCAAAACCGATATTTCCTAGGTTTCAATCGAAACTGGGTCGAAACTTGAGATTTTTTTTTTTACTTAAATTTGAAGCCTAGGTCGAAATCTGTCAAAACCCTCGAGTTCTACGTCGAAACCTGTGATTTTTGTCGGAACCTGGTACAAGCAGTTTTGACCCTTGGTTTCGTCTCAATCAGGGTCAAAACTGAATTGTCTGGGTTGACCGAGATGGTGAACCATGCATTATGGTAATTAATTAATTAGGATATTTTATACCCTCACTAATTATTCAGCATTTAATCCTCTTTACCATTGCATGGAACTAACTTTAACCATTCACAGGCAGGCAGCAACAGATCAAATGATTGTCTTAGTCACCATGGTTTCTGAGATTTTTACACTATAACTGAACCAAAAGATGTCCCATTTACTGAAGTCGTGAGAAAATAAAATCACGTGCATAGCATAAAGTCGCAGAACAACATAGTATCATAACAGTTAGCAAAATGATATAAAATACGCTATTGCTGAATGACTACTTAATCATGTAGACTGTTGAATTTCTAGTTACTTTGTCTTTAGTTTGTGACTAAGAGTCCGACTTGTAGAGTCTTAGATCCTGTTTAATAGTTATTTTTTATTTTCTATAAATATAAACTACAAGGAGGCGAGCAGGACCTATTAATTCGATTCTGCTCTCTCTCTCTCTCTCTCTCTCTCTCTCTCTCTCTCTCTCTCTCTCTTTTTGTTTCTTCTCTTATTTTCTATTTTATTACATGGTATAGAGCGGGTGCCGTTTTGAGAGTCATTTAAAGGTCTTTGTTCTGGTGTGCAGCCACCATCACTGCTTCTACTGCTTTTGTTTTTCATTTCCTATTCTCTACAATTTTTGGTATGTTATTCTACCTTTTAAACTGAACCTTCGATCCAAACTTCTTCCAAATATGATCTGGATATTTGGCACTATCAGATTTCTCTTGGACTCTGGTTTTTCTCCCTTTGGGTTTATCCTTGCTGCTGGTCGTGTGACTGATTTCCTCTTTTTTATCTTGGCCGCTTTTATTTCTCCTATAAATTTGGTTTGTTGTCCCCATGAATGACATGCCATTACCTAGTCTTGTTCATCGATTACCTTCTGTTTTTTTTCTTCCTATTATTTTGCTGCTGTCAATATAATATCCTCTTGCTGCCGTCAAAACTGGTCTAACTGGGCTTTATCCCATTGGCTATTAATCTGGTCCTACTATTTAGTTCCATGGAAATCTAATCATTGTTTTCCATTAATATCGATCACAGTTGTTCCATGTTTATCTCCCTTCTATTTTGCCTGTGATAGTGTTATCTCTTTCAATCTGAGACTGTTCTGCTGGGCAGCTTGCTGATGTGTTACATTTTCTGATTTGAGTAATTCTATTACCACTAGGATCTCTTAATAACTTTTATATCCACCAATGGATCAAGTTCAAATTATGATATGATGTTATCCAGTTCTATTATGACACCAAGTCATTTGCTGATCTATCATTGCCACGTCACAGCTTTAACTTTTCAATTATAGTGAAAAAAAAAATAAAAATTTCACTTGCGTGCCCCCCCTCCCATTCCATTAACTCACTCTTCAGGGCTGGTTTGTCTATCATATTACAATTCTGCCACCAGAGGTAAGTTTGTTCTTCACTTGCCTTATATATAACAATTTTGCCATTAAGGGTCTGTTTGTTTTTCTTAAGGGAGATTAAAATTCTGATTGTTTACAGTATTGCCATTTGTTCCTTATTAATTACCCATGGCCCCTTGAACATTGTGATTAATTACTAGAATGCCACTGGGGTCCATTTATACCCTTTCTAAGGGTCTGTTTGCCTTTCCAAGATGTCTCCAATAGTTCAACATACCTCATAACTTTGGACCCAACCGTTGAATTGATTTCAAATTTTGATATCTCATTCTTACTGAAATTCTAATCTATATCCTACAGTTTGATGTCTCCTGCCATAATTTGTCCACATGGAATGTTCCACGTGAGGGGGAGATTATATATATATATATATATATATGCTCAAGTTCGTGTTTTCTCATTGAACAAAACTTAGCCTCCTACTACCTTGCTCGTGATGAAGCTTACCTCCTTGCTCATGATGAAATCTACTACTTGTAATCTACTATAGTTGCACGTGATGCAACCTCAACTACTTGCATCTGATGCAACTTCTACTAGCTGCACATGATGCAACATCTACTACTTGCAGCTGATGCAACCTCAACTACCTGCACATGATGAAACTTCTACTACTTGCACCTGATGCAGCCTCTACCACCTACATGTGATGCAATTTCTACTACATGTACGTGATGCAACATCTATTACCTCTTCAGTCATGTAGGAGCCACCACTATTGCTGCTCCTGCTACTACTACTTGGTTCACAGTGACCTATATTGTGCTGTTGTTGCTGCTAAGTGTCCGTTTTACTGCTGCAACTACTACTATTTGGTTCACAGTGATCTATACTATGCTGTTGTTGCTGCTTGGTTTATAGTGACCTATACTGTGTTGTTGCTGTTGCTGCTTGGTTCACAGTGAAAATTCTACTACTTGCACTTGATGCATTCTCCCATGCTCCAACTTGAGGGGGGTGTTAGCGTAATGATATAGAATACGTTATTGCTGACTGACTGCTTTGACTAAGTTAATCATGTGGACTAATGGATTCCAAGCTAATTTATTAGTATACTTTATTAGTTTTCTTTACCAATTAGGCTTATTAGTTTCATTTTCCTATTTTGAGTTTACTTTGTCTTTAGTTCATTTTGTAGAGTCCTAAATCCTATCTAATAGTTGTTTTCTATTTTCTATAAATATAAACTACAAGGAGGAGAGCAGGACCAACTAATTCAATTATGCTCTCTCTCTCTCTCTCTCTCTCTCTCTCTCTCTCTCTCTCTCTCTCTCTCTGTATTTCTTCTCTTATTTTCTATTTGTTACAATAGCCATTGCTATCAGATTGTCTTAATGGGGGGGGGGAAAGGCCCATAGAAGCATGTATAGTAAGCATACCTTATCTTTGATACCACCAACAGGTAACACAAGACCCCTCAGGGTCATCTCTCCTGTCATTGCTGTGTCTGCTCTTACTCTCTGCTGACTAAACAACGAAACCAGAGATGTTACCAAAGTCACACCAGCTGAAGGCCCATCCTTTGGTACAGCTCCTGCAGGAAAATGAATATGAATATCCCGGCCCTCCAGCAGATTAATTTCCCCAGCAGTTGCTAACTTAAGGTCTGCTGCTCTTGCCCTTACCTATCGAATTAAAGAGCATCCAAGGCCATGATTTTATTAGTGGAAGAATGTAATGCAGCTTTTATACGAAAAAAATATAATAAATGAAAGGTTAAAAGAAAAGTGTCCACAGAAGTAGTTCTTTTCCTATAAACATCAAGTGTGAGAACTTGAAAAAGATAAAAAACTAGAAATCATAATTGTTGGCAAGGGGTTAATGTGGTAGTTGTGGAAGGAGTTAATTGGTGTGCTTCTAACTGTACGTAATGCATATGCATGTGAATACATCAGGCACTTGAACATGAACATAAATCTCCACAGATATACATACATTTATGTATAGAGTGAGCATCCGAAGGAGCCTGGAGCATGCAAACATAACAGGGAATTTAACAGAAAAAGAAGTGTATACACATGATAAGACCAGGGGTGGCTGCACACACCTATGTGCATAGCCACATATCTGGTGATTGTCAATTATTGCATAATATGCATGGGAATATGAGACACAGAACTGCATGTTGGCAAATACCAGTGCATTTGATTCTATGTTATAGACAAAGTTAATAAGAATTCTCCATAAATTAAAATGAGTAATAGAGGCACTAGATAAACATTCAAATGTAAAAAAAAAAAAGTGTCATATCGAGAAACTGTTAGCATGCTTTATGAAATCAAAGTGAGTTCATTATGAAGAATGAAATAAAGCCTACCCATGTAAGTGCTATTTGAGCTGATTCCTTAATAACATCACCAAGTTGCCCTGTGAGATGCATATCCCCTTTTCCCACCATAGCTGTGGCCTCAACAAACTGAACTTCCCCACCAACAGAGGTCCAAACAAGGCCAACTGATACTCCAGGAGTTGCAACACGTTCTGCAGCTTCACTGTCATCAAACGTTGGGGGCTACATTCCAATATCAGCAAAGTACACGATCAGATTTATTTAAGATAATCAAAACAAATCTGAAATCAACCACACAAGGAAACCTGGGTGTTAAGGCAGAACAGAGTTTGACTTCATTTCAAGAATCTACTGAATGATGACATGCCCTATTGAATTAGATAATAAAAAGTTGAGCCACACATGCGACAAGACCAAGCCCAAGACTAAAAGGACTGGTCAAATCCAAACTGACAAGTATTTTTGCCCCAAACTGATCATTTGGTACATTTAGCAATTGCAGTAATGACAAATGTATTGGTATGAGTCTAACACTTGGGCACATCCCATGAGTCGCAAAAAATTTCAAGCTCCCAATTGCAGATAGTATGCCGTCTTACAGAAACATGCACAGTTACAACTGGATCACTGTCTACCAATTCACCCAGGTTTCCTGTAGATCCAAGTTATAGTGTTTAAGATAACTATTACATAAGTTCCTCCAGGTCACCAAAGAAGAATGAATTACCCCCAATACTTTTTCCAGCATAGCTTCATCCACTATCAAAGTTGACGCACTTTTAAAAACATTGGATATCTCATGATTGTTAACATCCATTGGAATAACTTCCATTTCTACTTCAGCTCCATCTGCAAGTCTTGCATCCATTAGTGGTGCAGCCATTTGGTGAACACCTTTGCTGAGTGGGACTGCATGTTCTTGCTCAGCAACTTGAACTGCAGCTGCACGAGCTAATGCCGCCAAGTTCCTCTCCAGGTTCCGAACACCAGCTTCTCTAGTATATCTTTGAATTACATGTTTTACCATGGCCTAACACAATCACAGCCATAAATCACAAAAAAATTACTGTAAGATAGAGTGATAAAAACACACAATTCATAACTGTTATATAAAAAAATTAAGAAAAATAAAATCTCCTAAACGGCCTCATAAGGGCAGGAAATCCCAAGCAAGTCTTCAATGATGTAGTAGCAGTGGATTGTCTGATAACTACGATAGGATTTGGCTAAGTATTAAAATTTTATGAAATAAAAAACATACATTGAAAGATTCAATGCATCATCAGTTTGAGTGCATTAGAAGTGTTACATAAATGATCAAGAGAGTAAGACCACGGTAATCTATCAATGACCACAAATTTTAACTGAGTTATGCAATCTTGTTCGGAAATATAATAGTATAAATCCATCATCAAAATCTTCCCACGAAAGCTCATACCTCAGGAATTTGAAGGAACTCAGAGCTCAAGCCATGCTGATCTATAACTCTTGGTATTAAATGCTGCATGGCTATTTTCAACTTTTCCTCAGATGTATATCCAGGCAGCTCAATGACTTCCATTCGATCCAAGAGTGGGGGAGGAATAGGCTGGACCCTGTTTGCAGTTGCAACAAAAACGACCTTTGATAGATCGAATGGGACATTCAGATAGCTGTTTAATTCAATTAAGGAAACTAGTTCACAAGTCCCATCAATGAGATTCTTACCTTGTTCCTTTTATGCCACATGTACACTAGGTCATTAGCACAAAAATAACATGGATTATAGGACAACTAGAAATCCATGTCTCCCTCACACTGGAATCTTCACAAAAGTCCAAAATACCATCCAAAGAAAATAATTATCAGCAGAGGTCCCTATTGAAGTACCCTCAGATTTTTTATCACTGTGTTGATTGAGACACAAGTCCAAAAACTCATCCAAATGAAAACAATAATTAGCAGAGGTCCCTTTCAAGGACCCTAGATTTCTATCACAATGTTCAATTAAGTGGTAGTGACAGAATGTATTAATTAAAGATCAGTCTAACTTGTCAGAACTTCGTAGTATGAAGATAAAGGATACTGATCATTGAATGCTTTGTTCTGCTCTGGATCAAGAACCTCCAGCAGTGCTGAGGCTGGATCACCACGGACATCAGAACCAGTTTTGTCAATCTCATCCAGCAACATTACTGGATTGCAAACAGCTACTCTCTACAATTCAAAACGTAAAATTAGTCTTTCTCAACAGACACTGGAACCAAGATAATTGCACATACACAAGTCCAGAATGCAGAAATCAGGGAACAGAAGGAAATCTGAAGTCAGTATAAGTTTATAGCATCCAAAAGATTAAATCAACCAAGAATATTGCTTGGCAGACACCAAAAAAGGTCTCCTAAGAAATGTGTGTAGTCTAGCAACATGAAAGGGCAAAGTAGGAGAAGAATCACAAAGCTTGTGTGGCATCTAGTCCATCTTCAAGCCCAAAGGTTGGCCAGAGTAGATGATCCAGGTACCTTCTATTTCTGCACATCATTCCAAAGGTATTCAACAAGGACCCATTGAACAGTGGGTCAAATCCCTAAACACAAATGGCACATCAACAACAGTGTTATAGGTAGATCACAAAGACATCACTATATTGACAATAATTGGCTGGTACAGTGGCACACAAAGGGGTCAAACACCCCCCCCAAAAAAAAAAAAAAAAAAAAAAACAAAAAAATGCTAGTTCATCACAATTTCTCTTGGTGATAATGGTAGCATGATATTACTGTAGGAGATATCTATCAATAAGTTGTTGCCCTGGGAGGTATCCAAAATAGTTCCTCTTCCTTATGAAAAATATTTCTCATGTGTAAATATGCTTGCTATCTCAACAAAAACTAATAGAAGTGCAAGCACAACTAATGGATACCTAACCACCTAATTTTAAGGGCTTAGAAAACCCAAAGAAACCAGAATCGCAGATGTGGTGTAAAACCCCGATTCATCATTCAAGAGATTTCAGAAAACAAAACAATGGCTGGTCTGATCTGGCCAGAAATCTGGTCAAAGGGTCTATTAGGTATAAGGGAGCAATTCTGTAAAGTTTGATCAGCTGAGATACGAAAGAATCCTACTGATGGAAGGACACTTGCAGCATTCCAGACAATCGATTTCAAAATTTTAGATAATCAGAACAGAAATGTTGAAGAGTGTTGAAGATTGAATCTATGTACCATGGGGTACATAGTTTTATGTGTCAGTGCTATTTAGTGAGGTGATATTAGGTATGGTGATGTTTAGTAGATAGGTGTTTTATTTCCTTTGATTTCCTTTATGTTTAAGGTCAACTACATAGTGTAGCCAACTAGCTTTCTTTGTTTCCTTAGTTAAGTGAGGTGTGTTTATGTAATTTACATTAAAAGGACATCCCAGTGAATGGGGCTCCTGCTACTGCAGGTCTGGGGAGGAGCAGAATAAACGCAGCCTTACCCCCGCAACGTGGAGAGGCTGTTTAATATAAAGTAATGTCGTGGGAGGTAGATCTAAATACAATCAATCTATCCTCTTTCCCCTTTGTATCTTTCTCTCTTCTTTTCTTTCTCTTGCACTTTACTTCTCATTTATAATTTACAAGAACTATTTAATGGACTAAATGAATAAAATTTTAAAAAATAATCAGTAACTGAAACCTAAACAACAAATAAATTCAGAAACCAGAATACTAACCCAGAAATTCAGAAATATGGAAAGTATACTAGAACAAGGATTCTTCAAAATTTGATAGAAAGATAAGAACTTGAAACCATAGAATAAACCAAAACTCAGAATTGACTTTAGAATAGAAAATAAAAGAATAGAATAGGATAATCACCAACATAATAGCTAACTAATTAAGAAACTGAAGAATCAGAAAAAGGGAAAAAATAACATGCGTAAGGTGATAACTTTCTGACCTGATCTGACTTCTGAGAACCAATAGGGAAGAACAAAATAAGAAGAAAAAGAGGATATTGTCAGCACCCCAATTTTTGGCCCAATTCGGTTTTGAATGCATTTACAAGGGTTTAGGATTTGTCAAAAAAAAAGAAAAAAAAGAAAAGAGGGTCAGAAGTGGCAAGGGCCGAATACACCAATGCGCGATCTGGTTACAGCACGGCACAGATCGACTTCCTTGTCAATCGGTGATGTTGTGGTCTCTTTCATTCCAATTGGAGTTTGCGATCTGCAGTGGCAGTGAGTTTCGTTTCTTCTCTCAACTTTCTCCGGAAAACACTCCAGATTCTTGTTAATCCGATTTCTGATCCAAGCTTCCGATGGGAAAGACATCTTCTTTAATCGTGGTTTATTCCACAAAAATTTCAACAGCGGTGCGGGTTTAGTCCATCAGGGATCGGTTTGGTAGCGATACAGAATGGGAGGTATGAGTATGGTTTTGCGTATGGGCAGCGTGGTTTTGGCATCACTATCCAGCCTAGTCCTCAGCAATTTGATTTGATACTCTGGTTTTTTTTTTTTTCTTTTTTTTTTTTTTTTTTTTTGTGTTGCATCTCTCTCCATCTCATAGTGGAAGTCATCCTTTTATTTACATTTTTCAATCTACACCTCTAACAGTATGTGGTTTCACATTTTCATAGATTTAATTCATATTTCCTCTAATGTTCCATGCTGTGCGTTTGAAATTTGGTATGCTTCAAGTAATATGCATTATACATGAGATTTAAGCTTCAGGATATTTCTGGTTGTTTCCGATTTGGTAATTTCCTTATGATTGGATTTCTGCAATTAGCCTTTGTTGGTCCTGTGTGAGTATGCAAAAATTCCGGTTTATCCCTGATTTTATTCTTTTTTTGGTTGTTTGTGATTCTCTATGAACATTTGATCAAGTCTTGATGTTATCTCAAGGTTTGTAGATTCAGGGGCTTCTTTTTTTTTCTCCTAGTGCTTGTAGTCGTGAGTTGATTTCGGCCAGTCTTTAAGGCTTGTACGTGAGCCATTTTCTTTTCTTTTTATTGAGGCTTTGTACATAAATTTGCTTAAGCTTTCGGGTCATAGGTTGAATTTGTTTCCAAAAAGCTTGTTGTGAATTTATTTTCTTATGTTCTTCTGAGATTGTTGGCAATATCTCTTTCCCAGATTTTTTGTAATGGCATTTTGAACCTCATTTTGTCCTATTGTACTTGATCAATTGGTCCATGGTTGCTGATTCCTATTCTAAGTAGATTTTATTTTATTACTACATTCTCTGTGGCTTCTTTGATTCTAGTCTCTGTATAGTTTTTGAACTCTGAATGATTTGTTTTCTTTGGTTATATTTCCAGTAGCGTACTCTACTAAATCCGTGAGTTTTGATTGTTTTCCAATGGTGTTCTACTCATTCTTTTTTTCTTTTGAACTTTGATTGATCTCCGACAACCTTGTTTTTCTATCAAGTCTTTCTTTTTCTTCGGATTTCTATTTAATGTAGCACAATCTGCTGTTAAACGTTTCCTATGAATACCCAAGACTTCCACTTTTGAATTGATTTTTATTTTATTTTATTTTTTTTTCAGTGAACAAGTTCAATTTCTTTGTTAAAGTTAGTTTGTGCCCATAGTATCGTGATTCTTTTTTTTTTTTTTTTTTTTTAAAGATCTAGAGAATTTATTAATCAAAAATAATGTAAGAAAGAAAATACAAATATCACCCTTTAAAAAAGGGATACCCCACCTTCGGCATTGCCATCAGCAGGGCCCTTTCAAAGGCTCATTTACACTTTTGTGAATATAAATAAGCTTGTCAACCCTTTTGGTCATGTTGCTTTGTGATCTATTTTAATCTAGACAAAGTAGACTATCATATTGGTTCTTATTTCTGTATTTTGCCACTACATCATGTTTTTTTTTATTATTATATTGTTTGAGTATTTAGTTTGTTTTAGCTTTGTCTCCTCCTTTTCACGTGAAATGCCTGTGGTGGGGACGTGCCATCGAGCACCCGGGTTCGGGAAAAACGCCAGATTCGTGGCTGGTCGGCCACCCACCTTTAGAATAGGATGGGGGCCGGGTTAGTGTAGGACACTCCCAATCCCCTCCAAATGTATCTTCATTTGCACAACTTTGTAATATTGAAAGCAATAGCACACACAGGTTACCGCGCCCCACATTTTATGTGCGGCTAATTAATTGTTTGAAATAATGCTAGACTCCAACGAGTCGTCTTAGGAAGAGACCCGACCTCAATGGAGGGACCGGCTTTTTTAAACAATTTGATGTTTTCACAAATGTTATCTTCGGGTGGCCTATTTGATTGACTAGTCGCGGATGTAAACAAAGAGAATTCAAATTAGATACATCATTATCCGAATCCAAATCCGTTTCCCAACTATCCTATCCGTATCCCATCCGAATCCAATCCGAAATCCGACGGATGTATAAAAACCAAATCTGAATTCAAAATTCAACCGGATATCTGATCAAAATCCGGTTCGAATATGTAAAATAGAATTAGAATACAAATTGCATGGAAAATGAGCGAAAACCCTAGTTTAAAACAAATATATAGTCTATCCTAGGAAAATAAAAGACGAAACCTTAAATGGCTATATAAACATTAAGGCTATATGCGTCTTAACATTCTAAAACCTAAGGTTATATGCATCTTAACACTAGGCTAAACGGAGCGGATATAATCTTGGCCATTTGATTGATATCCGAAACCGCATCCGAATCCGAATCTAATTATTCGAATTCGGATTACCCTAAACGGATGTGAATTCAAATCGGATCTGGATTTTTGACTATCCATTTACATCCTTTTATGACGATAAGAACCCGTTTGTTTTCTTGTATTTGAGTGGTTCGTCCCCTGTGGATCGGTTTCGGACACTCTCTTTAACCCAAACTACGCGTGGAGCTGATTCTTGGGCAATGCAATGTCTCTGAGATAGGTAGGCAATCTGAAATACATTCGAGATTCAGTCAAATGTTTATTTGACTCGGTTTATCCAGCTTTCGGACCGGGTTTAGTTCATTTTCCTAAACTGGTCTGGTTTGGTCCATCTGCAAAGGCATTTGACCTTCCCCTTTTGATTTTCAAACTTTGGTTTAGACGAACTACGTTGTTTGACTTGATTCCGCAGAACTTCTCCAGGATACGTAGGCAGTCTGGGATCTTGTCCTAGATTCAATCCTATCGCATTATTTTGTTTTCTTTAATTTTTATTCGAATTTTGAAATTCGAAAATAACTCCAAATCAGGATACGTAGGCAATCCGGGAACCTATCAATTTCAAACTCTTTTTTTAAAACTTTTTTTAAAAACCAATTGTCACTTTACCTTGAACTACGTGGGGAACCTGATTCTCGGAAATTTTCCAGGATACGTAGGCAATCCGGGACCCAAAACCTGGATTCAATTCCATCTTTAAATAATTTTATTTTGTTTCATTCTTATTTGTTCTTTTCTTTATTTCTCTTGCTTTTATCTTTTTATTCTATTATTTTCTCCTCCATTTCAATATTTCATTATTTTATTCATTTTATTATTCCTTGCTTTCTGTTGCTTTTAATATTTTCTCTTCCTTTTACGTCGTGTGCGAGGGGGCTTATTCAACGAGTGATGTGCATGTATGAGGTCCAATAGACCCTTTAGGATTCGATAACCTCGTCAGATTGGCTAATCGGTCCGTCATCTGATTATAATATTAATCCCCGCACTAGATTTCATTTCCTTTATTTATTTGTTACATCTTAACAATAAACTAGGATGAATCAAACACTTGGTTTAGGACCCCCAAAGCCTTAGTCATCCTTTGACCCTAAATAGTCAGAATAGTAGAGTATAGGAAAGTTATGGGAGATCCTAGACATGCTTCTAGGTGGCGACTCAGATCATTTACCGTCCATCGACGTGGGTGGACAAGATTAAAGACGAAAGCCGATGATCTTTCTTTTTAAGATAAACCCCTATGCTTCCATTAGATTCCAAACCTTTCTTTCATCACCAACAAAAGAGAAGATGTTTTTGGAGGGAAATCCTATGTCCTCACAGATATGTACTCCAAGAATCCTACCTGAAACACTACCTTGGTATCACCACCAAGGCCTCCTGGAATCACCACCAGGAATAACTGAATCACCATAGTAGCAAGCATCTTGAATTTCACAAATTACAAGGCAAAAACCAATATTTCATTCAACTAAATTGTGGGACTGTAAAGCCTTACAATTTATTTATAAAAAGTAACAGAAATCAATTATGATCAGTTTAGGACAATCAAACTTAATCATGACAAGATTATGAAAGCAGAAACAAATAAAGAAACTCCCATGCAAAAGCTGGAAAGGAACTTCCTTAACTACCTAGGACTATAGTTGTCAAGGCGATAAGGCAATCCAAAGCGTTCGGGGTCATCCTAGGCGCCTAGGCGTTGCCTTGGCGACCAAGGCGTTCCCAATGTATTTTTCTTTTTATTTCTAAAATATTGATGCTATATATTGATGCAACATTGTACATAAATAATCAACATTTAACACATAACTTAATTAATATGAGAAAACCAACAAGGCAACAAATAATGAGTTAAGTAGGCAACATGTATTTATGACTAACATTTGCGTATTTCTTACAAATTTGACCGGAGCGTAACTCCTTTAATATAGTTTGGATTCAAGCAATCTCGAATTCATTGCAAAGCTATCATAATCAACTTTCCAATAAATCGAGATTGTTTGAATTCAAGTTATAATGAAAAAATTACACTCCCGTCAAACCTTATTCGAAGTATGCAAATGTTGTTTAAAGTCGTCTAAATGTAAATTATTTTTTGGGCATCAAAGCAAGAGATTATTTTGGCGCGCTCTTGGTTTTTAGTGATGTTTTACTATAATAAGATTTATGGAATTTTTATATTTGGAAAAAAACCTAGCATTTGGAAGTTGGAGATCTCCCCCACCCAAAAATACGATTTTTGTTCTTGAACAAGAGGGTTGACTTTTTATCCTTCTCGAATTTGATTTTTAGACTATTTTTACTAGATTCAAATGGGGGTATTTGCTTATTTATGAATAATATCTTAAGTAAATGTCATTTACTTAAATGATATTAAGCATAAATAAGTACTGTCTGATAAATGTTATTCCTGTGTAGTCTAATGTATCTTGTGAATAAAATTCAGAGATCAAGAGAAAATATGAGAACAAAAAAAGACACATTAAGGCGCCCAGGCCTATAAACACCGCCCAAACGCCTAGGCGTCTCCTTGACAACTATGCCCAGGACTCTACTTAAAAGACTTCTAACAGGTTTGGAATTTATACCCAGTGTTCCAGCCTTAACAGGACACATATAAGAATAAAATAAATGTAAGAATAGTCCTAACTAGCCCCAGGACCTAGTTTTGAGGAAACCAGAAAGACCCCAATCCGCATGGGGTTTGAACCAAAAACTGGTTCTAAAGTGACTCCAGATCTGGTTTTTTGAGTGAACCAGAAAAACCCAAACTGCAGGGCTTGGCCTGAACCAGAAAATTGATCCAGTTTAACCAAACAGGTTCACTTTGGAATCCCAGGCTTGTTAGTATTGGCCTGGTTGCTACTCCTGCAATGGTATTTCTGAGAGTAACTTTGATCTGCATCAAAGCCACAGTCCTGATCGCTTTGCATGTGACCATGTGAAGCTATAGAGCATAACAAAGATATCAAGCACTTTCTAGGTTACTCTTAGACAAGGTTCTACAATGATGCATAAGAGATTCAGTTTAAACCTTTATTCCCTCAATGAGACGCCCTGGCATGCTACCTATGTATGTCCTCCGATGTCCTCTAATATCCGCTTCATCTTTGACACCACCAAGAGATATCCGTATAAATTTTCTGCCCAGAGCAGCAGCAATGGATGACGCTAAAGATGTCTTTCCCACACCTGGTGGACCCACAAAGCAGAGTATCGGGCCTCTCGCATCTGGTTTAAGCTGCAATGCAGTTGATTTCAATCAGGCTACATTAACATCAGTAGGGCATATTGAAGAATTCCAATGTAAATTAGGCACCAAGAATTGATAGGAAACAACCTTGCGGACAGCCAGATATTCAATAATCCTTTGTTTGACTTTGATTAAACCATAATGGTCATTATCAAGGTGCTCTTTCACAGCTCTCAAGCCCAATTCACGCTCTTCACTGGCATTCTGCCAAGGCAGATCAGCAAGGAGCTCCAAGTAAACACATGAGCTACTATACCCAGGTTGCTGAGGTTGCATTTTTTTAAGTCGCCTGGAGAGAGGAAAAAGAAAAAAGAGATCAATACCGTATGAATCCTTTCCACTTAAAACTTAAGACTTAAATACTATAATCTTTTCCACTCAAAATTTATGTATACATTAAAACGTGCATTTAAACATCAAACCCCAAGAAAATATCGGGTATATTTTGATAATAATCACCAATGTAGGAAATTTTTTCACATCTATCTTTTTATATTTCTACGAGTATGTCTCTAAGTGAGAGATAGAGTGAGAGAGCTTGCAGCATAAGATTTAAAGGCCTTTAGATTCAAACCTTTGGATTCAGGTGGCTATATGAAGTATGCAACAAAAGGATAATATGAAAATATTGCTAATGATTTTTCTCCGTAGAAGTATTCAGGTGTAATACAGAAAAATTTAAGGTCAAATATCCTCAATATTCAAAATATAAGAAAAAAAATACAAATAGCATAATTACCTCGAAATTGAGAAAAAAATATTGTTTAAATACAAAATCGGACGCCTTAACAAAAACATTAATTGATGCTTTGAAATCCCTACTTTACCCTTATTATGAGGTTAAGAAAAGCCCGATCCAACAAAAATAATCATCTCCATACCTGAGATCAAAAGAGAGAATGGCTGCAGATTCCTATTATTATGGTAATGCAATGTAAACCAAAAGTTATTTGTCTCCATACATAGGATTGAAAGAGAGGATGGCTACAGAATACTATTATTATGGTTATGCAATGTAAACCCGTTTCTCCAGAAGTTGAAGTTTTTTCTGTTTTTGCCAACCTATAGCGGCCATTGATGTGAACACATTTCTCTAGCCAACACATCTTCCAACTACGAAGCAACTGTTTGAACTTCCTACCAAGACTGACAAAGAGAATTTTGCTTTATTTTTTTTATTATTTTTCACTTTCTGAGGTTTGGCTATGACTTCACCTTATATCAAATGTTGGTGCTCACCACTCTTGATTTAAAGATGCAATAGTATTGTTCAAGAAAACAAGCTTCACCTTCAGGTTCCTATTTCAAGTGGGCAGCAACTATTTACATGAGAGGCAACGGAGTCACCAACCCTCTCAACGACAAGGGACACGCCTATCTCTGCAGATCAGCATCTAAGTCTTAACCAGCTATGTCAGCAATGGGAACAATAAAATAATGTAAGCAGTAGGAGCAGCACTCCCATCACCTCACTACCCTCATCTATAGCTTATTCGAAAATGATGCAGACAGACGGCAGCAGGATGTCCATCCAATTCTGGTCAGGACTAGTCACTTCACTTCACTAATTCATGAACCAATCTATGTGATTGACAGCCTGCTTAATGAATCTTTGAGTGGTGATTTGTACTCGTTCTTGTTAGTTGTTTAAAAACATTGTTGTGACCCTTAACAACTCAAGCTTTTAGGATAAACAGTTGTAGCATGGTAGTAGAACCAGGAGGTCGGGTGTTCGATCCCTGGTAGTTATGAGGGGTTTGTATTGTGTATTGTTGTGCCCTTTAGTGCCACGTAATGGCAGGGTTTGTGTTGTGCTGTGCCCCTACGCACTGTGCCCCCTTGGTTCCATGTGATGGAGCCACCACGTGATGACGTCATGTGCAGAGCCATGTGTGTGGGCCTACACATGAGGGGAGTATTAGTGTATGTTGATATACATTATTGTGGCCCTTACTTAACAGCTCGAAATTTTAGGATAAATGGTTGTAACAGTTCTGTCTGTTGGTCATGTCCAAATCAGTGGAGGTGTCGTCTTGCATGTGATCAAACAAGACAGCTGGTCATGTCCAAATGCATTCATAGTTCTGATGGCATTTTTAGTCTTTCCATTTTTCTTCATTATGCTAAATTCAATGTTATAAGGAGATAAGGCCATGATAGAAAACAATCAATATCAAATGACATAAACATGGTTACAATTTAGTTATTAATATTGCATACCGTAGCTCTCTATGTGCTTGCTTCCAGACATTTGGAGGCATTCCTGCACTTTGCATCTTTCTTTCCAGGGAAGCTACATCATCCTCATCATCATCATTGTCACCAAGCTCTTCTTTTATAGCCCTCATCTGGAAAATGTAATCCAAAGAAGTTGATAACAAAGACAATCATTTCAGCTGAAGCAAAAGGTACAAAGCAGCACATACTGAAACTTATCTCTAGGATTGGCAACAGATTTTTTTTTAGGATCAGATTAAGGATCTCGGACAAAACACAGTCAGAAGCAAAAGGCAGAGAAGGAAGATAAAACAAGCACTCCAACAGAGGAAGACAATTTTACATCAAATTCATGCACTACAAGAAGGAATCTAACCAAGAAATATAACAACTCTCCATCAAACAACCAACAATCCATTGATTTCAGGGGGGAAAAAAAGAAGAGAAGGACTGTTATCAACTTATCATAAAGCCACTTTAACCAGAAGACAAAGGGATAGTGAAATTAAATACAAAGCACACTGCATTTTTTCCCTTGAAAAAAGAATGAAGTAGTAACAAATCATGCCTGGTTGTTTTTATTAGGTCTTAATCCAGATCCTTGGGTTCTGTGGCCCAAAAAGTACTGAGTTTCATCATGAATACATGAAACCTACCAATAGTAGCCAAAGGAGTTAAGAAATTTGAATCATTGCTGGGTTTTTGGTCAATAAAGTTAACATTTATTGTAAAGCTGATCCCAGAAATAGATATACTGTTGGTCTATCCCTTGCAACGGGTCTCTCTATAAGTTCTTCACATTATTTTCTGACCATGTAAAATTTGGGGAGGCAGACATTTCCTGGGGGTACCTTGCCCTCTCCTTTATAAATAAATTTCCTAACTTAAAAAAATAATAATAATAAAAAAAACCCTTCATGAAACAGGTAAGGAAGAATAATAGTGAACTTCATATAACAACCTATGTGAAATATCTAGCCATCACAAACCAAAGTAACTTTGTTGTTCAGTGGGTAACAAAGGATCAAGTTAAAGAACTTGAACTATTAACTTCATTATTCTAGGAACAAGTTTTAATTCCAAAGAAACCAAATTCGCTGTAAGTTGGTCCAAATCCCGCTTCACATGGTCCTAGGAGTGTTAGATAGGAAACAATCTTAACCTTTGGCTTTTTCAGCACAACATAGCTGCTCTCAGGACTCGAATCCCCATCTTCACACTGGAAGATGAGTTCTTCTACCGTTGCACCAAGTGATAGCCCTTATAGAAACTCAAGTGAAAGCTAACAAAAAAAAAGTACTGTTCTATGAAGCGGGTATGCATTAGCCACGATAGACCATGTTCAGTCTCCAATGTAATATCCGGACACATACTTAAAAGTTAATTTGAAAATAACAAACCTGCTGGCGCAGAAGGAACTCTTTCTGTGATTTTGACAGCTGTCCTTCAACCTTTTGGGTTATCTTCTCTGCGACGCGAATTGACTGTTACAAGAAAACTGTTAATGCATTGCATTTGTACCTATAAAAATGTCATAAAGCCCAAAGGACGCACAGAGATGATTGCATGTATACTTCTGAGTCAATTATTCCACCATTACCTATCTAGTTTAATCCAATCACTAGTTACCTGTAAATGTCTGTCAACTAACTCCATAGCTTTTGAAAGTCTTACTTTCAGATCAACTGAATCCAACATGGAAAGCTGCTCTTGGAAACTTATTTCAAAACTTGCAACAAATATATCTGCAAGTCTGTGCACCGGAAGTATCTCCAGAAGAGCTTTTGTCCTTCCAATGGTTTTCTGTTTCTGTAACCAGAAATGAGATGTCAACATTACAAATAAGAATGTGTGACCTACATGCAGGATCCCTATAAATCATGCATGAAAGAATAACACTAGTCGCTAAATTAATCAACACAATCAAAATCCCAAATAATATGGTTCCCAAGAACATTACATAATTGCAATGAACTTCAATCTACTTCTTCCATCACATGTATATAGTCAGGAATCCTATCCCATACAATGCAAGTAACTCCCAGTCAAGTCCTTGAAAATTGAGATTCCCTAGCCAATGCTACACTATTGAAACTTACCCAAATTTGGCATAAGTTCTGATTTTCCAGACTGCCTTCTGGAGCACTTCTTTTATTCTATAATAAATAAACCCCACGAAATCAAATTAAAAAAGAAAGACCCAAAAGAGCAAAAAATTGAAGGAGCAGTCAACTGGCTGTACTCTATTTCTTGGCTGTTTTCTGTTAATTTTCACTATTTACCATAAGGCCAGTGTGCATCAATTCACAACAATTGGTATCAAAAAAACTAGTCATGGTTCACCAAAACATCTGGCAGGGTTACTCTATTATGAATTGTGAGAATGAAGCACTGGAAGTCTACTTCTGGTATCTCAAGTTTTTTATAATTTTGGGAGCCTTCTTGGAATTTTTGTATTCACAAGAAGATGTGCTTAGAAATAATATGTGTTGCAGGCTAAAAGCATTTTAATTTTGAATAGTAAAGTGTAGGTTATTGGCAAGAATACTGTTGGATTGCTTGCTGACTATAATATCTGCATATTAAATTTCCTAAGATTCCATTAAGAATCGAAATCTCTCCAACCACTGCCTGAGATACTGGGTCAAACGCAACTCCTATTTAAGGTTTTTTTCAAATCAATTTATTACTTGAATGGGCTTGTAGTTTAAACATTGTCATCTGTTTAACTTTTTGGGGAAAGGCTATTTGGGTTGTTGAGACTTGAGCCCAACCTACATCATTTGGACTGATGGGGGAAGGACTTCAGGAGAATGCCTAATGGCTATTTATGTTATATGATGGTTTATTTCCATGAAGAAAAAAGCAACCCTTGATAAGGAGGAGGGAAGGTATTTAGATTAACCTGTTCTGTTTTCAAAGAACTTGCACACTTTATGCCAAATAAAGCCAGCTTATTACCTGACTGGTTATTGTGGTTCTTACAACCTCAATTTTATAATTTTATAATTATTTAGATTAAGACAATTATTTGGTAAAAAAATAAGATTTATCAAGGAAAAATTTTGTAGACAGG
>CM053276.1:130028950-130243950 GCA_028583415.1 Protea cynaroides
TCCTCTCCGCAACCTCTAGTTTCCAGTTCGTTATTTAGGAGATGAGCGCAAGGTTAAAGGACTCCTAGGTTTGCGACGAGGTCGGCTTGCCATTTTTTGGTAACATCTACTGGTGCTTCTTTTCTACATCCGACGACTTTTACACTTGTGCATTGATTGACTAGTGCCTCCTCGATTATGTTTCTTGTCTAGAAGGGGGCCACGATCTTATTGCTTCTCAGTAGGAGTCCTCACGTTGGTCAAGGCAGATCCCTGGTCATTTTCTTGGAGCTTCACAACTCCTCTGATCTCTTCAAATCATGCCTCCGCGCACATTTCCTCTAAGTCATTGCTCATAGTTACCAATGGGATGTTATTCTCAACTTTCTTCGAGCTCTACTTTCCTAGATGCTCACCCTCGATGGTGTCATTAGGAGCTTCTTCCTTCTTAGTTTGCAATTGCATGGTGGCATCTTCTAGGGTTTCCCCTCTCTCGCTCTCTCTCTCTCTTTTTTTTTTTTTTTTTTTTTTTTTTTGGTCTCAAAACAGCTTCGAACCTTATAAAACTATCATGCTGATCCGATGATGGTTGTTTGCCTTGTCCAACCCGATGCAGAGGCAACAATCCTGGTCCTTCTGTTAGATTGGCTGAGTGCGTCGACCTTGGATTTGGTTATTATTTTGGACTCTAACCGTCTCTTATCGTTAAAGGAGTTTAGTCATGATCCAAGGCTAGAATTCTAGATCGATTGGGGATTAGATGGGCTGGGCTTGTTTATGTGGCTTCTCTTGTGTGTCCCCGAGTGGGTTGTTCTCTTCTGACTTTGGTTTGTGTTGTCCCCTTTTGCATCCTCGTGTGGTTGCCCTCCTTAGTGCTCCGTCCGCTTCTTGTCCAACCTGTCAGGGGTCAGGTTTTACTTCGCTTGTAGTTGTTGAAAAACTAATATCTCTCTTTGTTTAGTAGTTGATGAGGTTTTCTTGGTTGCTTGCAATAATTTAGGTTGTCGTTTTGCTCTTTGTTATGTGTTTGTATATCCCCCTACTATTGGCTTTTGTCATTGGGCTTCCCTAGTTTTTGTTGTTCCCCCAATTGAGAATAATAAAGTTTTGATCATGCTGAGGGTTTTGCCAAAAAAAAAAAGAAAAAAGAAGAAGATTCTAAGATTCTAAAGGGCAATTAGTCAGTGAATTAGAAATGCGACTGCAATGAACTAATAATACTTCAATGCATTATTGAGTTAAATGTTAAGACTACATTTGGTTGCAAGGAAATCAAAGAGAAAGGGAAAAGAAAAGAGAAATGAATTTTTAAACTTAAAAATAATATTTTGTAATCATTACATCACATATGACAGTCACTAATACTAAATCATCTCAATTTAGTTATTAAAATTCACTTTACTTTGCATTAATGCATTTGAAAATAAAATAAAATTACATATAGAAAATATTATTACTATATATGGAAAAAAAATTATGTATTTTACACAATCATGTTGGAACCAAACAGAACCTCAAAAAATTTCTCCTATGCTCGCTCCAACCATATTTTTTGTTCTTGCATTGCAATCTCGTAACGATGTGGTAAACTTTACACATGGAACACATGGAACACATGGAATTCTTTACCAAAAATACTTTACACACGGAGTTCTTTATTAATGAAAAAAATGATATTTTTTTGCATTATTGTTTTTCTTTGAAGTTGATACTTTATATAACTTTATATATGAGGATATGACCAATCAGTATATGGAGGAAGTTGACATAGGATATGGGCTGTGTTGCTAAGGTTAGTAAAAGTCTTCCTGTTTTTTTTTTTAACTTAAATTTAATGAATTTAAAGACATGAAAATACCTTAGTGGTAAAAATGTTAATTAAAACACTTGTGACCTCAAGATCGAACCATATCGTGGGGAAAAAAAAGTATTATTTTTCAATTTATTTTCAATGGTTTCTAATGTCCTAAATTTTTTTTTTATATTTTTATTTTTAAATATAGAAAGAATAATGCTGCCCATGGGGCATTGAAATTACCATCCATCACTCCTCTTGAATGCCCGTGTGCAAGTATCTTACTGAAGTCATATTGGGGAAAAACCCATGTAAAGCACCCCCCCCCCGGCTTTCTGTGTGTACTAAGTGTGCATGATGGCTATTGAATATTAATAATGAGCTCAGCAATCTTCGACCCTAAAACTCCAATTTTTCCCAGAGCTTATATAAATATATGTTTCACTCTGGCTCTTTTTGGTATAGTTTATATTTATGATAAATCATTTATAAGAATAAATTATGAGTCATAAATAATAACCGTTATTATCATTAGACATAAAAAAGTAATAGCATATTATCACAACAATGATAAACACATTCTAACCCATTTTTAGATTTTTGAGTATATCAATTTATTTAAATATAAATAAGTACCATAAACCATAGCAAACAACTACTTATGTTATAACATATTATATACTTAATTCTATAATACAAACCAAAGAGAACCTCAGTCCATTGGTCCATTACCTGAAAACTGAGTTATTTATTATAAATTTAAGAATAGATTCTCAAATTTATATGATTTCGTGGCTCAAGGGAAGGATCATTTTTATCGATGATCACCTCCAGACCAACAAATTGTAGATCTGACAGTCAGAAAAATAGATCTGAGAAGGCTAAAGTTGGGCGTTTTGTCGATTTTTATGGTTTTTTTTTTTTTTTTTTTTTTTTTGTGTACTAATAAGTGCAACTATCTGGCACTTCCTAAAATCAAATCTGAGATGGTAGTCTAGTACACTTATTTGCTAGTGGAAAAGAAGAATAAGGTTCCAGGATAAAGAAGAATAAGATTCCAGAATAAATTAACCATGATAAAGAATAATAACGTTTTAGAATAAATTCTCTAGATTTATTCAGCAACCAGCTTAATCACACCCAAAGTTTAGAACATGGACTGTTTACCAAAAAAAAAAAGTTTAGAACATGGACTCAGGCGGATTGACCCAATCCCACCACGAGTCAGATTGGTCCAGATCAGCCTAAACAACCCCCTATCAGCTTACACATGTAAAATCCAAGCCAGCAGGGCTGATAAATGGGATCGGTTCCTGTCTGAGTCCGAACCTAGTCGGCCAGACCCTGATTCCTAAATCCATGGCCATTATTCTATCATGGCAATTGGAGTATTATTCTATAAAGGAGCATTATTACTACAACATATATGCATTCAGAGCATAAGAAAGCAACATAAGATGTTGAATTGGTAACAGAGAGTGAGAAGCAGCACAGAAAGAGCTTCTTTGGAAAAACGAGCCATGGTGTGTCTTGATCAAGAAGATTGATAATTTGTTTTTTTAAGCACTCAGGAGGATTATGAGCAAATTATGGTGCACTTAAATGAAATGTTGTTATCAAATCAGCCTTTTCCTCAGAAGGCAGCAAACGAAATCCATGCTTTCATTTCTTCTGACGCTTGTGAGGCATTGTTTCCAGCTTCAGTTCCCAAATTCAAGATCTTTCATACCGGGATGATGGTTCCTTTTCCGAGATTTAAGCACGTCGCAAAAGGTATGAATGCATGGATTTTGTTTGCTGCTTTCTGAGGAAAAGGCTGATTTGATAGCAACATTTCATTTAAGTGCACCATAATTTGCTCATAATCCACCAGAGTGTTTAAAAATAAATTCTCTCTTCTTGATCAAGAACACCATGAATCCTTTTTCCAAGGGAGCTTTTTCCGTGCTGCTTCTCTCTGTTACCAATTCAACAGAGAGAGAAGCTCTGTTAGCAATATATGGATACGCAATTGATATGAAGAAGCAACAGAATAAACATGTAAGCTATAGATTTTTTATGGAAACCACAGGTTCCATGTAGAGGATCAATCTAAGTTGCATACAGAGATATGCGTCATCACCTCCACCCACTGATCTCGATGAGCTTCTCACCTCGGTACAACAAACAGTCAACATTTGGCTAGATTTGCTGGATATCAATTTGGAGAAACAGGTAGATCAATCCAGCATTCCTGCTTCTTCATCTTATTGGCAAATGCATCCTTAAAACATTTTTGTGCAGGATGGTAATCCTCAAATTTCGCTTCATTTTTACGATGATAAAAAGAACTTGTCTGCGAGGAATGGCAACACTCCTAGTGATTGTGTCCAAGTAGGAAGCATGCTTGTAAACCATAGTGAAGACTAATAATGATTGTTACAAGTATTCTCTTCTTAATTAAGCTTTAAAGCTTCTCTGTCCAGTGTCCAGTATTTGCTCTTTCTAAAAATCTGTGCAAACACTGGTGACAAAGGCGGCTTCATCTTACAGTGGGATTCACCGGTTCAGTCTATTGAGTTTAGATTTCATGGTTTAATGTTCAGATTCCATGGGGTTTTTTAATAATCTTGCCAAAGAAGAACAAAGGTGTTCTTCACGTTGGCAGCCCTCCCCCCCCCCCCCCCCCCCCCACCCCCACCCCCACCCACACACACAACACACACACGAGAAAAAGAGAGAGAGAGAGAGAGAGAGAGAGAGAGCACTCACAGTGAGTAGGTGCAGGTCCAGGGCCTCCTTCCTAGATAAACGGCATAACATGCCACATCATAAGTTAGGACTAGCTTCTCCGACACCACCGTGATGAACAAAAAAAAATAAAAATGAACGAGTAGCCAGTTCAAAACTAATAGAGAATGGAGAAACATCACAAAAAGATCACAGGTTGATAATATTACTGGAAGGGATTCTATGGGAAGGAACGAACCTCGGCAAAAATGTAAACCTCCTAACCGTTAGTCAATGTCTTCTGGTCCTTTGTCTCCAAAGCAGGCAATATATCTAAGATGCAAAGAATAGTTCATAAAGGAGTTAAAAAATAAATTGAAAATCTAGTTTAGATCCCAAGGAAATAATAAAGAAATTTAAGAACGTGTATTAATAAATATATATGGTTTGTTTAGATTCCCTCATTTGAGTGAAGGAGCACTTTATTTTCTTATAAGACTACAAGTGTTCATGTTTAATTTGTTGAGGTTTCAAATTCAGCAGTGTAGACTGGCATAAAAGAAATATAAACGCATTGGGGAAGTGCACAGCATACCTCTTCTTTAGCCATGATGAACTGAGCTTTGCACAGAGAAACCTGAGTTTTGCATTTTGCTATTTCAGAGGAACCATAACGTAATTTGTTCCCATTTATATGGCATTTGATGGTTCAATGATGCTGGCACACATTCGGTACTTCATGCAAGGATTAAATTATCGCGTATTGGAAGCATATTGTCAGACGATTTTAAGAAATATCGCATTGTATCGTATCGTGGATATAGTGGATACGCTAGGATACAAGACAAAATATGCCCAAGAATGATTAGAGAACATGCAAAACATAAATTTAAAGTATCAACAATAAGAAGAAAAATGTTTCTTACATTTATACTAATAGTCTAATACCATGTTGAGTTATGGACTGGTTCAAACTCAAAGTTATAAGTGTTAGGATGAGGTACAACCAATAAGATGGTGTAGAAAATTTCGACATATGTGCAATACTAGCCCAGTTCATTAACAGATGAAAGTGTCTTTCCCACTCATAGTAGAACCGCACATTAGCATTAAAAAAGTGCCTTTTAAATTATATTTCATCATTTTTTTCAGAAAAAAAAAAAAGAAATACCGAAAAATTAGATGCAATATACAAACTGATAGATTGACATTCTAACATCAACATATAAAAGATACAAGTCAATAAGGTTCATTTTTGAGAAGAAAAACAATTATTTTGAAATTTTTGGCATTCTTAAAAGAAATCTCAAATCGATTCTTAGAATCATGTTAAAACTGGTTTTTGATGCAGGGATTCATCACATAAATCAATAAACTACTGATTCATGAGAAAAAAAAAAAAAAAAAGAAGAAGAAATCTTGAAGGAAAAGGGAGAGTTGTAGGTTTTTTAGATTTACCAAAATTAGATTGTGAAATGTTGATCTTGGAGTTAAGGATGTAAATGAAGAGCTGAAAATCTGGATCCGATTCGAATTTGCATCTGTTTAGGGGAATCCGAATTTGAACAATCGAATTTCGATTTGAATTTGGATAGTTGTCGGATTCGGATGCGAAGTCGGATTTCAGTCGTGGCGCGCACGCAGATGGAAGCCTTTCTTCATCTTTGGGTGTGTTTTACCTATGCTATGTGGAAAAGTCCACATGGTGGTGCAATCAGACAGTAATCAAGACACTTCACACGTGAGTACCAGATAGAGAAGGCTTTTAAATTTGAGGAGAGTGCATCTAGAACTAGCATGATTCCCACATGTGGTACATGCCTTGCCACCATGCCCAAAAAAAAAAAAAAAAAAAAAATATACACATACACCCAAAAGGAATGTAGCTTATTACAAGTGTTGGTAATACTAAGTGGTCAGTCTCTCTCTCACACATCTATAAAGCTTACTAAATTGTCATTCTCCATGTGCAGGGACTCAACTTAGATTGCATATTGAAGCTATAGCATTTCCCCAAGGACTTGGTACCTCAAGCCTCAAGGGATACTGCTAGGGCCTAGGGATAGGTGTAGTTCGGTATTACACATGCAACCAAGGCTAGGGTTTAAGTGTTTGGTTGTCCACCAGCACGTTCAACCAATGCTATGCCAGTGGAAACTCAAATTCAGCCTCAAGGGATACTGCTAGGGCCTAGGAATAGCTGTAGTTCGGTATTACACATGCAACCAAGGCTAGGGATTAAGTGTTTGGTTGTCCACCAGCATGTTCTACCAATGCTATGCCAGTGGAAACTCAAATTCAGCCACACAGGAAATGACAGGAATGCGCTGTTCAAGTGCTCTATGTGAGGACTCTGTATACAGTTAGCAGGCTCCTCAAAATGTTTTACATTTGAATTAGACCAGATTAAGGTGGAATGTAACCAGCTCTAGAACAACCATGGGAGATGTGCGAGTGTTTCCAAAGACAACAGATTTACAAAAGGTATTCAGCTTGAGCCCATTGAATTTGAAATGGACGAACTAAAAGTATTTAGGAATGTGTTAGAAATAAATTATATATAAAAAAAAAATCTGAACTAAAATGACATAAGTGCAATGTAATTTTAATAGAATAGGAATACAAGTGAAGTAGATAAAAGTACCAACAAAATGGACAAGAAATATGACCAAAGCAACTGTTTCATTATATTAGTGCAATCATCATTAAAGATGGAGAAAATGAACAGGACATTAATCATAAAACTAGAGTGTGATGGATGAAGATCATCACTTCACCATTATCCTGGACTAGCAAGCAGGGCAGTTGCACTGTTGAGTACCAGGCCTGAACATTACACCCCTAAAAGATCCAGGTCTGGTCTGGTTTTACAACGTTATATGCATCATATTCAATTTCAAATATAAGCAAGAACTAGAAACCACCAAGGTGACCATATATGCATTAAGAAAAATGTTTAGTAATCAGAACATACATAACTATAAATATAGATACAGAAATATATGTATTTTAGAGTAATTCTCATATTCCCTGTTAATGATTCCAAATGATGGTATTTGAGAAATTTCTGTATCTGACAGAACAGAATCTCTAAGGAAAACAAAAAGTACCCACTGTTTCATTCCCTCTATATGTATTTCATTCGCATATACTGATATATAAGGCTAGATGAAAACAGAAAATTGAAAATTCCACACGCATCTAAGGATTTGAATCCCAAAAACCAATGGATTTACATCAATAACTCCTTTAACAAAGAGGTCAGTGAATCATCAATCGCCTGGTTGAAATATTATCAACAATGTAAAGAATATCAAAATCCAGTTCAATTGCAACACATGCCTTCAAGAATAAAGACAGAGCTCAAAATGTATATATCACATGTACATGTATATGCTATGTAACTTTTTCTTTTAGTTTTGTGTCTCATGCAAATTGTACTACAGCAAGGTACAGGCAAAAGCTGAGCCCACCCAATGCACTAGCAGACCGCCAAAGCTAACCAGCAACCATCACCTAGTGTCTCCTAGGAACTTAAACAAGAGTTCTGCTAACCTCAACTAAACGTCTGTGAGGGTGGCTCACTGCCCACTCAAAAACAGCTCACTTGGGATCCAGGCATCAG
The DNA here is from genome assembly GCA_028583415.1 of Protea cynaroides. Lineage (NCBI taxonomy): Eukaryota > Viridiplantae > Streptophyta > Magnoliopsida > Proteales > Proteaceae > Protea > Protea cynaroides. The sequence goes on from CM053276.1 coordinate 130,037,059, forward strand.
GGACCCCAAAAAATAAATAGGGGCGAGGAGGGGGAAAAACTCTTTCTCATCTTATGAAGCTGTGAGGTTAGCATTTTCATAATAATAACACTGATCATAACTTTCTCAGAACTATTAATCGAATTATGGAAGAGCTATAAATAAGAGGAAGAAAGAGCTATAAATGAATGAAAGAAACAGCAAATTGACAAATCATTAATGACCACACTGCAGATTACTTTTAGGTGCATAAGGGGATGCTATTCATCATGTAATTCTGCAAGTAGTATCACATCAATACATGCCCAAAAAAAATTCTCATGTCTCATATTTCAAAAAAAAAAAAAAAAAAAAAAAAAGTCAAGAATATCAATTCAATACAAAAGCACATAAAACCAACGGCAATTTCTTTTTACTGTCTGCAGATTAGTTTTATCTTGCTTCTTAAATCTGCCACCAATGAATTCCAATTCTCAAAGCGTAGAACTAAACCAACTTATTTGAATAACCCAAAAACTTAGGTAGGAATCAAACATTTATTCCTGTGACGAAATAAGGGGGAAAATTGCATGTTGCTCGCCTCAAACATTGAAACTTATGCTAAAAATTGATGCAATAGCACTTGCATGGTTGAGCCAACATGAACCAGTTTAGAAGCCCAGGCCAAAACTTGGTTTTCGGTCCAGCATGGGTAGCTAGGGAATTTATCTTTTATTTGGTTTATTTTTGCCAGTTGATAGAGGGCGGGCCTTGGCACAATGGTAAGTTTGCTCCATTGTGATTTAATGATAAATGTAGCATTTCTTGAAAGTAATAGATTTATAGGATAATACATCACATCTAAAAGATCAAATGCAACAATAATACCTTTGATCTCAGAGACTGGGCAAAATAGAAGTCTGAATGTCTTCTACACGGCTAAATCGCAGTTTTAACGAAGCAATTTTAGATTCAGAAAATCAACATTTAATTGACTTATAATGTAAAAGATTCCAAAATCCACATCTGTTACATGTTTGGACCAAAATCACCGGTACAGACCAAAATTACTGGAAGCACAAAAGACTGAAGATTTTCACTGCATCAACTGTTTCATTTTGGACACAGAAATGAAACGTTTCAGGTTCGCAGCCAAAACTAAACAACATTTACGTTGAGGATAAGAACACAGTAAGAAGGAAAAATTTTCAGCGAGGGATTTTCCCTTGCTTCTCTTACACAGATCATTCAAGATGATATGAGTAACACATAAATACCAACTTTGCTCCTTGCATAAGAAGAGGACATGTTAATTCCCTAATACATTTCTTGCTATGGGACTTATGTATGTTGGGCTATGAAGTTAGCCTGGCTGCTGTTATCTCCTCCATTTATCATTGACTTCTATGTAGAGTCAGACTAAGCAACATCTGGAATTCAGAGCCCTCAATAAGTTGGGATCTTTGTTAGTGTATCCCATGTTGTCAATAAAGTGCCTGACCAAACTCTGAACATCTGCATCAGGTAGGCTCTAGGCAATCAAGCTATGCAACTTTCCTTTACAAAAGGAATAAAATTACTTCACAAGTCTGAGAGCTAGGACAGTAACTAAGAGATTGACTCTCTTCTTTTTAGTTCTTTATGATCATCCAGTTAATAAGCAATTAAAATGGTTCTTTGAAGTATTTGGAATGAAGGAACACAAAACTTGCAGTTTTATAAAACAATGGTTAGTAATGCTTATTGTATGATGCTTCTATAAACCCTTTAGCCCAGGGTTGAATGTTTCAAGCACCTTCATTGGCTTACAGGCTATTCACCTTTATCAGTAAAGCATGACACCTATGCATCAAACAAATAGGGCAACAAATAGGGAACTAGAGCACATTCATCAGAAATCAGGGGAAACTACAAAGGCAAACTCTTGTTATTTTACTACAGGTGATGACCAAGAAGTGATCTGTTAGTAGCATAGGCAACAAAGCAATGACCAACAAAACTTTTCCTCATATTGGACTTGATTTACACAGTCATATACATTAATATTTTAATGCTTTGCCTTTTATCTGGGTGGCACCCATTTTTTTCTTCTGATAAAAAAGCTTACTAGATAAACAACAAAAAAAAAAAAAAAATTTGAATTGTACGATATTTTGACAAAGCAAATAAGCAAAAAATGAAAGTAATCAACAGGAAACCAATCATGAACAAAGCAATCAACATAATACATCACGAGCCATTGCAAGAGATCTTCACAACAAAAACAACAATGCTTACCATGAGAAGATTCAACATCCAAAATCAGATCAAGTGCATAATCATAGTACGGAACTTAACTGCTCAACCACAAAGGTTAAAATCATCTTGGATGTACTCATCATCAACTTCACAGAAGAATTCATTTCCTCGCAGATTTCAAAACCATGAGATCCAAGATGTATCATCACCATCAGAACCACTGACATCAGACTCTTCACTGTCTGTTTCAGATTCCTCTGAAATTTACGCAAACACAAACTTCAGCAGAAAATTAGCAAGAATAATATTCCAGATCTTGTATGTCAGTAGCCTGTGATACAGTTTGGAACTCAGAAAAATAATGTTGTTCATGCCCAATTGATAAGGGACCAATAAAATCAAAAGCATCATAGAAAATGCAAAATCAGAATCAACGGACTCTACAAACTAAAATCAAATGAAATCTAGAAGATCCATGAGTTCCACATCATATTTTACTTGTTTTTCGTTTGGATAAGAAGTATATATTTACAAAGCTATTTGATAATAAAAAAAATGTTGGATACAATTAAAATAATGATATATAGCAAAATTACTGACTGCACTTCGGTATGGAAAGGATAAGAGAACCTAGAAAAAATATGACTAGTCAAAGATGACAAATGAAAACATGTAACCTTTCCACTAACTATCCAAAAGGAGGCAATACCACTCTTACTAGATACCTGTCAAATTTCCAATTTAGGACCAACTAAATACATAAAAAGCAAACAGATAATGGTCGCCACCTACACTGAAGCTTTCTCTAGTAAAATGAATATTTTTATATTTTATTATAAGACCTTGTTACATAACTTAAAAGGGAATATGACTAGGTTAAAAATACCAGCTACTTTCACAAGTCAATCAAAGCCTCCCAAAACAGGAACCATATTTCATCTTTACGGGCAGAAGATGGGTTCTTGGCCTCGGAGGTTTTAGGGATTAAGAAGATTGCCGAAGACCACTTCTCTCAGCTTTATAACCCTCCTTTGCTTCCCGCTATTGGATACATTCCTATAGGGTTGTTTGATAAAGTTCTTTCCCTTGAGCAAAGTTCGAGACTGGCTGCCCTCCCTTTTGAAGAGGAAATTCTCAAGGCTATCAGATCTATTAAATCCAAGAAGGTGCCGGGCCCGGATGGTTTCAGCATGGGCTTCTTTAAATCGGCTTGGGATACCATAAAGGTAGACCTCTTGTCTGCTGTGCAAAGCTTTTTCTTCAACCCTTCTCAGATGAAAGAGGTCAACCAAACATTTCTCTGTCTCATTCCGAAGAAGGAGGGTTCATGCTCTATTACCGATTTTAGACCCATCTCCTTGTGCAATACTATATACAAAATCATTTCAAGCTGCTTGCTCACAGACTGAATGAAGTGGCTGATGATCTGGTGAGTGACAATCAATCGGCTTTCATCAAAGATCAGTACATTGTGGATAATATTATGATATGTAATGAGCTCACCCGGGGATTTGAGAGAAAGGCCCATCCTCCTACTGCTTTCATGAAATTAGATTTGCACAAGGCCTATGACTTTGTCAGATGGGAATACCTTATGGAAGTTTGGGTTAGAATGAATTTTTCAGAGTGTTTCTGCCAATGGATTTGGTAATGTATTTCTTCCCCCAGATACTCTGTGCTGGTCAATGGTAGCCCGGTTGGGTTCTTCAAGTCTCGAAGAGGTATCAAACAGGGATGCCCCATGTCCCCTATCTTCTTTACCCTTGTCTTGGAAGGTCTATCTAGAGCCTTACAGAAAAGTGTTCTTCACAACCAGATTGACCTATTTCCTCACTGCAAGGCCTTGAAGCTGACCCACTTGGCTTATGCGGACAACATCATGATCTTTTCTAAAGGAAATGTTAAGTCCACATCAACTATCTCTAAGGTTTTGACTGACTTTAGCTTGCTATCTGGTCTTCTGATTAATAAGCAAAAGTCCCTCCTCTTCCTTGCTGGTATCGATGATGTGCATCATGAGACATTTAGACGCATTGTGGACTTTCTATTGGGGAGATTGCCGGTTACATACCTTGGGTTGCCAACTTGCCATTGATTTCAGCAAGGCTCTCTATCTGTTCCCCCATCCTTAACAAGCTTAGGAAAAAGCTTCAATTATGGAAAGCAAAATCCCTCTCCATATGCAGGTAGGCTGGAGCTTATTTGAGCAGTTATGCAAAGCTCATATCTTTACTAGACTGGGTTTTTTGGGGCTGCCCATCTCGATCACCCAGAAAATTGGAAGCTTGATGAGTGCTTTCTTGTGGAAAGGAGCGGACAACAACAAATTCTTCCATTCTATCAACTAGGACAAATTCTGTTTGCCAAAGGAGGAGGGGTGGGCTTGGCCGCTGGAGAGTTCGAGAAGTTAACAAAGCTTGTATTATTAAGCTCGTTTGGCGGGTGGCTGAGAAAAAAGAAAGCATTTGGATCAAATGGATCTATAGTACATACTTGAGAAAAGAGTCAATCTGGACATTGCCTTCAAATTGCAGCTCTTTTTAGATTTGGAAAACAATTCTTCAGCATAGACAGGTGCCATCCATTATATAAAATTTTTCATTGATGATGGAACATTGACCCTCTTGTGGCTTGATAACTGGCACCCCTGGGGTATTCTTGTGTTGGCTTTTGGAGAAAGGATTCGATCTGAGTATGGCCGTGATAAGCTTGCTACTGTTTCTTCCATCATCTTTGGCGGAGTTTGGTGCCCCGACCAAGCTTCATCCCCTAGATTGGTGCAAGCTTGGGAAGAGTTGAACTCCATCCCTCGAAGACCTACTAGGAACAATGACCTTGTTAGCTGGACAGCCTCTTCCAACGGAAGATTTTCAACGGCCTCCGCTTGGGAGCTCGTCAGACCCCACAACCAGAAGATTCCTTGGTCTAATGTGGTTTGGTTTACAGGTCATATTCCACGCCACAACTTCATTCTTTGGAGAGCCCTGACCCACTCTTTGCCTACAGGAGCCCTTTTACATAGCCAGGGTGTCATACCTAATGCTAAGTGTGATCTTTTCTGGGCCTCGGGAGAGGATATTAATCATCTATTTTTTGAGTGCCTATTTTCCAAAAGAATCTGGGTAACAATCTTGCGGAAGTATTGGCCCTATAATAGAAGAATCCACCCTTCTGATTGGGAATGGAAGTGGATTATCAAGAAGTTCAAAGATAAGTCCCCATGTGACACCATTGTGAAGTTTGCCTTTGCTGCAACAATGTACCACATTTAGTTTGAGAGGAACTTGAGAAAGTGGACAGCCAGATCTAGATCTTTTAGCATAATTTGGGAAGCAACCACTTTTGATGTTCGTGGAAGCTTCATACCAAGGACTGCCCAATCTCCAACATCCTTCAGAAATAGCTTCATCATGACTTATTGGAATCTCAACTCCACATGAGGTGGTTGTTTTGTTTGTGTTTTTTTTGTCGTTGTTCTCTGGGGTCTTCTCATGATTCTATAAGGAGTCTGGCTCTATCATTTGGATACCCAGGTCTGGTTTCTCCTCTTTTGGGGCTTTGTTAATACATTCTATCATTCACCAAAAAATAATAATTATATATATATATATATATATATATATATATATGACTAGGTTAGTAGGTTACTATAGTCTTGGAAAATCAAAGAATTGATTGATGAGCATCCAAAATATATAGGATAAGCCTAATTGTTATCCCCTCCAATCATGGCTAGAGAGTCCGGTTGTTCCAGTTTCAGGACGTCAAAGTGGGATCTAATAAATTTAGCTAACTACTTCGACAGAAATCATAGATAAAATCCTAAACTAGTTCCATTCAGCGTACAACTTTTAACAAGCGTTACATATTCTTTGACCCCACCCACCCATATGCAGTTCACAAACCCAAAACTTCCAACTCCGAACGACTTGTATCCATGTCACCAACCCACTTCTAACTGCTGTAGGCAGAGATAAGTAGAGGATCTCTCAACTGTGACTGATCAGTCAAAGCTTCAAGCAATAGCAACAGTTCTAACTTACCCAAAAAAAAAAAACAGTTCTTAGCCTACAAGGGTCAGATTTGTACTCATTAGATTGGCCATCATTGGTGGCTCTAGATTCAAGTAGCACTAACAAGTTTCATCAACCATAAACACCAAACAAAACTCTAGCCCCTTATTCACAAGATATTATACTAAGAACAGCCAACATTAGAAACAGCTCTTCCCACCCTGTACCACCCCTCATCCCCACCACCCCCACAACACCCCATCCCCCTAAAAGGTCAATAACCGCAAATTGCCACTAAAATTTCAAATCTAAGCTAGCAAAGTTCCTTTCACACTGATCGACACCACAGATATAATTGAAAGAAAGAAAAAAACAAATAACAAAAAACGAACACAATTTATAAATTATACATCAAAAGCAAAGAGGTACCAACATATTGACGCAAAACCAAGTATGAATAAGAGAGAATAAATCAAAGGTGAATCAAATTAGTAAAACTCACTGTCGGAGCACTTATTCTTGGAGAGCGACGCAAAACAAGTGTCCCTGTGATCATGCGGCGTTTACCAGCTGAGGTAGAGGGACAGACAACCTATCCTTGTCCTTGCCATTCGATCCCTTAGACGTTGAAGGAGAATATTTCTCCAGAACCTTGTCTAACAAATCATTGATCTGCTTGCGGTCGATAGGACCGATCTCCGACTTCAATCCACCTCCACCTCGATACATGTCCTCCCCTTTTCTCTCCCCAATTCCACACCTTTGATCCCATAAAAATTCCTCAAACTACTCCCCTCAACATAACGATAACAAAACCTAGATTTCTTATAAAAGAACAATAGTACACTACGAATCAGAAAAGAGAGTGGAAGCTTTACCAAGTCCACCAGGCCACCACTATTCAAAAAGATTTCACCAAAGTATTCTCTCATAATTTGAGATAGAAGAGTGAAGGGAACTTAAGTTATGAGAAGAATGATGGTATAAGGAGGAGCTGATGACAAATCTATTTTATATAATATTAAAAAAAATGCAGATTTTCTATAATCTCCACTCTGTCAATGGTACCAAACACATATATGAGATGCCCTGAATCAAAATAGAAAAGTAATTTTAAAAATCCACACTTTCTGATCTAGTAAGTACCCAGATTCATATATGCCTATGTTCTACTGAGAATTAACTAAAGGCCTTCATCAACTCTTACTCACTACCTATCCAAAAATAATAACTCTTACTCATCAGTCTTGGGCCAAATGTTGCAGTGGTTTCAAGTGCTTGAATGTTGGATCCAAGGCCAAGTTCTGTCTGTACATAGCAGCCAATTCTGCATTTTATAAGCCAAGGGCAACCACTTTTTCAGAGGAGCAGAAAAATCCATAAATCAACGAAATAGAATTAGTGGTAGAAAGCATGCTTGAAAACCTAAAACCTAAATGCAAAAAATCCACAGAAAACAGAGCCAAAAATGTTTGACAAAGAGAGTGAAGAAACCATGGACAGCATGTACTTGTAGCAGGAAATGAATCTCTACTAAAAGGAATAATAATAGATCTAGAATGAAGAAAACTGAGCAAAATTTAGATTAAAAGAAAAGAAGATCATGTTCCACCCAGATAATACGAAAAAAGAACAAATCAAACATGATGAACTAAATACCAGATAACAGATCTAAAATTACCAGACTGTAGTCAATGAAAACCTGAAGCCTAGAAATTATAAGCATGATAGAGTGGGAAACAAACATCAAAAATACCTTAGGACATCCAAAAAAAAAGGCAAGGATCTAAGATCTTATGCTAGCTGTCCCGTAAAGCAGAACAAGATAAAACCATAGATACCTGATGTATTAAAAGCCTTATGTTAGAAATGATGAAACATCCAGAGAACACCTTACTTCAAGAAAGAGATCACTATCTTTGGAATTTTGTTCAAGCAGCTCAGCAAGTATACATGCAGCTTAACAGGTGAATAAATGCTTCACAAGTCTGAGCCGTCATATTCTTGGAGTGCTTGGGACATAACCATTTAGCTTATTTGACAGTCATAAGTTGAATCTCTTTAATGGAGAACTTTCCATACATACCATAGATAACTATTTTCATTCTTTGGGAATTTGCTTTCATATTCTTTGTACGGAGAAGGTACCACGAGAAATACTCAGGGCCAGCAAAAAAATGATTGGCATATCAGGTGATCCCAACTCTCTCTCTCTCTCTCTCTCTCTCTTGGCTTTCTTTTCTGTTTTGTCTTTGGTTAAGTCGTCTTCAACATTTCTATTGCATAGGATGAAAATAAACTTGTTCAGATTGGGTCTATCCTTCTAATCCACTCTCTTAAGAATTACCATGGACCCTTTTTCTTTTTAAAGTTTGTGTACTTCAATTTATTATTTCACTCTTTCCGTTTTATATTTAGCTAGCCAAGCCTGAGATCAAAAGCTTCCAGACTTGGTGCAACCATTTTTTCTGCTTCTCCTAAGTGCCCTCCCCTTTTATAGCAGGTATACACATGCCCTTCAAAGAAGAAAGATGCGAACTAAGTCAACAATTCTTGTCAAAAGAAGAAAAACAATTAAATAAATTTCCTTTTCGATAGTTGCATCATAAAGAGGAAATGACCATTAATGAAAACCTATTAAAGATCAATCACCAAGTGATAGACAAATCAGAAGTAAAACAGATATTATAATGTTAGACTGAGTTAGTTAAGTCTAGGCAATATTGAAAGGGAGATTGGCGATGGTTGCATGACGCATGGGCGATGCCAATAAAAAAGAATAAAAAATATGAAATAATTGTATTTCCAGTCAGGATCAGTCACTGCCAAAACCAATATGAATCAGCCGATACAACCAATCCAATACCGGTTACTAAAACCATCCCCCTAAGAAATTAACAAATTTTCAATGCATGAAAAGGATTATAAAATTCATTCTCAATCAACCAAGATAAATAATATATGTCAATAAATGGACACATGATTGGTTTCTTCATATATAAGAGATCTAGTTATACTTATATCACATACATTAATGAACCGTAGCCAAAGTATGCATGGCATTGCTTTAATTGCAGTATAAACTTGGCATGATAAAAAACTACCAGTACCCAAGGTTTCCAAACTTTGTATATAGACCTCAGCATTATCATGCAAAGCATCCAAAGCCATCTTATCAACCCACACAATATTTTTCCAAGTTTTTGCCATTTTCACTTATGAAATGGAGGAGCTATGCTTGCCTGTAATAGCAATATATTAGGATACCCAGGAAAATTCTTCGAAACCATCATAAGATTTCGGATAGTTTGGAAACTTGGAAACAAAGCCATCTCATAAAACAGAAAAAATGTGTCACTGAATCTGGATAATTCCGAGATTTGGAGAGAGATTAAGAAAGAGCAGTCTTGAGCATGCCAACAAAATAGCACTCTAAAGGGCAAAACGCATGGTTTAAATTTAGCTGTTTCAGAAAATTCACAATGTGCACATCCAAAAGCATGAATATAACAAAAGTTCAGTAATTTGAAATAGTGAATTACATGTTAATGGTACTGCAAATTTGCATGAGCAAATCAATAATTGCAGTTGGACAAAATCTATGGGGAAAAATACCTCAGATATTTTATTCATTTGATTAATTCATTAAGTCAAAAAAATTCGTCCAAAGAAAGCGACTCATAACTGACAAGGATGAGTTTAACTTGTTAACAATCGACCTTAAGGCCTAAGTAGGGTCTTGAGATCTTGGCTCTTGATTAAAGATGGTGAATTGCTTTCTAAGCAACGAGGAACGGCAACAATTGCCTTGTAAAATTCCATTAAATTTTCCCTACTAGAGTATAGAATAATTTTAGAGAAATGCAAGAGAGAAAAAAAAAAAACCCTAACCTGGAAAAAGAAGAAGAAGAAGCAGTTTTGCCCACTCTTGCACTTTTCCACCACTTGGAGAGAAGAACATATGAAAAAAGCATACCAACACCAAGGAGATCTCAACAACACAAGCAGAGTAACACGAGAAAAGAAGGAAGGGGGAGTTATGTGAGAGAGAGGGATGGGGAGGGGAAGACGTGAGAGAGAGAGAGAGAGAAGCAAGAAATGTGATAACACACTCTAAAAATAGAAGATACACATTAATGTTAAAATTCATAACTCACGGGATCACCTCTCCTTAATTTAGTAGAGTAAGAAAAAAAAAAAAATCGAATGAAGCATTGAATGTATGAGAAGATAAATTATACAAAATATATGTTATTTTGGTATTTTCCAAACCAATAGTACCACAATTGCAATCTCAAATCAAATAGCAATTAGCAAGGAGTGATACAACCAAGATTAGGTTTAACCAATAGTTAACGAGGCCAGATCGAAAGGGATGGGCTGACATAAATGGAGGTTGGCATTGGGTTGGAAAAATTACAGCTCATTTCAATGCCGCGTTGGATGCTGGCAAACCCATCCCAAAATTTTTGGGCGTAAAAGTGCTACCCCCCCCACACACACACACACACTCTTTTATTTTAAATGTTTATTTAAGCTCTTGCTTTCAATATGGAAAAACATTTTTAAGGTTACTGAATTCACTTTTAGGGGTCAATTCAGCCACTCTCCCACATAGAAGTATATGTGATAATATATTGCTTGATTTTTTTATTTATTTTTATTTTTACTATATCTAGTTAAAGGAGGGGATCTTATGTTTCTCTGGTCAGTTAAATTCCACCTTTTTTGGTAGAGGGGAACTTCCCCTCCTGCACATTTAAGTACTAAACCCATTTCTTATATTAACGAAGGAAAAAATGTTGAAGGATAAATACAACCTGAATGGATAAGGGGGTATAAATTACAACAAGCATGCTCAACAAACAAATACTAAGGATTGAAGGTCATCTTTCGACCAAGACTCTAAATGTCATTTTCACCCCCCCCCCCCAAAAAAAAAAAAACAACATTAAAAAATATATATATATTCTTAAGGGTATCAAATAGGTTATACCTACATTTTGAGTTTTTGTCTCCAACCGATACAGTATTGTAGTTTTTCGCCTTTTATCACTAAATCTTTCTTGACTATCAAAGATAAACAAATCCAAATAAACTTGAAACACTAATAAACAATCCAATTCTCTTAGCAGAAAGCTATAAGACCTGGCCACTGAAAGATAATGCCATCAATCCAAGGTTAGCTCGATGCCTCAACCCCAAGAATGATTTCAAATAACTAATGTAAACTAACAATTGCAGAAATGAGTAATCTAAGGAAGCACCTCAACAACATAAGTAGTGGACTTGATGGATCAAATAGTTGTTTCAATGTGCAGCATCAATGGGAAAAAAATAGTTGCTATAACTTCAAACTTACGGAAGTCTCGGTCTCCCGCACAATCCCAACTTTTTAGATATTGGCTAAGTTAAGCTCATCGAGCTTCTTCTTATTGATATTGGCGTACATCATCGTAGTCATCCTTCATCAGGGAAATAGGACAGTTGAGAAATCAGAGCTCCATTCTAATCCGAAAAAAGATTAAAGAAGGAAATCTTAAGCAAACAAAATTAATAGGACAACATGCTTGACCATGAAAAAATTATGCTAACATTCATCCTTAAACCTTCTCACTTAGGACGTCTTTTTCATCGTAAAGGCAACTTGACTATTCTTTTGAACAAATAGTGCCTTCAACTCCTCCTTTTTCCCCACGAAACATGTTTGGTAGTATTCAACAAACTAATAATATGACGAACGAAAGCTGATCCTCCCCTCCCCCAAAACCCAGAAAAAAGAAAGAAAGAAAATAAATAAAGACAATTCTATCAAGCAAAATAAGGACAGGTGAGAAAGAAGAGCTAATCCAAAAAAAGATTAAAGAAATACATCTTAAACAAACATAATTAATAGGACAACATGCTTGACCATAAAAAAATTAAGCTAACATGTCTTTTTCATCATAGAGGCAACTTGACTGTCCTTTTGAACAAACAGTGCCTTCAACTTCTTCTCCTTTTCCCACGAAACATGCTTGGTAGTATTCAACCACCTAAAAATATGATGAATGAAAGTTAAACCCCCCCCCCCCACCCCCCCAAAAAAAAAGAAAGAAAGCGAATAAATAAAACACTTTTGTCAAGCAAAATATGCTTGTAGAGTAAAAAGATATTTTTCCAAAGGACAATTACTAAACTAAACACCCCCCCCCCCAAATTTGCTCTTTCATTATTTTTTTTTCCCCTTTCCTATATTTGATTAGGTATTCTTATTTTTTGGGAGGGAGGATTGATGTGATTCATGCAAGATAAAAACTCCTTAATACAAAAAAAAGAGAACACGCTTTGATATGAAACCTTACACAACTACTAGTTCACCACCCGTCACGTACAAAGAAAATCAACAAAAACGCACCATTATACAGGCGTATCATACCAAGGATGATATTTCATCATCATAGAAACTACAGATAATAACGTTTGGATCGGGATCCTTCCTCTTCTACATGACTGGGTTGAGAAAGTAATTTATTTTTTGAAACTAGGTTCAAAAGAAACATAAATTATTTACTAAAATATTGAGTTCAATGTACTCTGCTACAAGAGGTAAATAAATTGTTACTACCATATTGTCAACCTTATAAACTCACCTAACTTTGCTTTGGAGGCAGTAAAATCAACCCACCAATGCAACTCAACCCGGTATTTCTACAAAATATGACATCAACCCATGCTCAATCACTATCACCCCATTCCACTGCATGTGTATAGAGCATTGAATTCAGGACAGCAATGTTTTTTTTTTTTTTTTAACAAAGGAAAACATGTTAAAGCATAAATATATCCTGAATAGATAAAGGGGCATAAATTATAACAATCATGCTCAACAAACAAATGCTAAGGATTGAAGGTACATCTTTCAACTAAGACTCTAAATATCCCCCCCCCTTAACCAACATTCAAAAATATATATTCTTTGGATGTTAAGGGTATCAAATAGATTATACCTACATTTTGAGTTTTTGTCTTCAGCCGGTACAGTTTTGCAGCTTTTCTCCTTTTATCACTAAATCTTTCTTGGCTATCAAAGATAAAACAAATCCAAATAAACTTGAAACACTAACAAACAATCCAATTCTCTTAGAAGAAAGCTATAAGACCTGACCACTCAAAGATAATGCAACCAATCCAAGGTTAGCTCAACACTTAAACCCCAAGAATGATTTCAGATAACTAATGTAAACTAAACAATTGCAGAAATGGGTAATATAAGGAAACAACTCAACAACGTAGGGGACTTGATGGATCAAATAGTTGTTTCAATGTGCAGCATTAATGGGAAAAAAATAGTTGCTGTAACTTCAAACATACAGTGGTCTTGGTCTCTCGCACAATCCCAGCTTCTTAGATATTGGCTAAGTTGAGCTCATCGAGCTTCCTCTTTCTGATATTGGTGTGCTTCATCGTAGTCATCCTTCATCAGGGAAATAGGAAAGTTGAGAAATCAGAACTCCATTCTAATCCCAAAAAAGATTGAAGAAGGAAACTTTAAACAAACAGAATTAATAGGACAACAAGCTTAACCATGAAAAAAATTAAGCTGGCATTCAACCTTAAACCTTCTCACTTAGGATGTCTGTTTTTATCATAGAGGCAACTTGACTGTTCTTTTAAAAGTGCCTTTAACTCCTTCTTCTTTCCCCACTAAAAATGTTTGGTAGTATTCAAACAACTAATAATATGACGAACGAAAAAAAATCAACAAAAACGCACCATTGTACAGGCGTATCATACCAAGGATGATGTTTCATCATCATAGAAACTACAGATAATAACATTTGGATCGGGATCCTTCTTCTTCTATATAATTGGGATGAGAAAGTAATTTATTTTTTGAAAACTAGGTTCAAATGAAACATAAATTATTTGCTGAATTTTTAGTTCAAAGTACTCTGATAAGAGGTAAATAAATTGTTACTACCATATAGTCAACTTTACAAACTCACCTAGCTTTGCTTTGGAGGCAGTAATTCTCAAATCAACCCACCAATGCAACTCAGCCTAGTATTTCTACAAAATATGACATCAACCCATGCTCAATCACTATCACCCCATTCCCACTGCATGTGTAAAGAGCACTAGATGCAGGACAGCATTTTTTTTTTTTCTAATTTCCAGGTTTGAACTTAAATGAAGATCCATTGAGAAGGTTTAGAGCTTATTAGAATTTTACAAAATAAAGAAATTAGGGAAGAAATAAGCAAAAAGGATTTGTTACAGTGCCATGTAAATTGAAAATGCTTGTTAACAGAAACTCTAGAGAAAGCCCATGCATGATTGGAGATCTCCCAAGAAATAAACTTAAATCAATTGCGGTACCAGAAAAAGTGGATTAAATATATCACAAAATCAATTTGAACCCTATGCCAATAATTAGTAGCATGACTCTAAAACTAAAACTTAGCTAGGACACAAAAATATAACTTCCACATAATCTACAGCGTATAATTTAAAACATAAACTTCATAAAAACACTCAAATCAAACTTACTGTATATCAATGTTTTGAGACATTACAAACTTGGTCTGGCCAGTCAAAACAATCATCTAGCCACCCAACATTGAAAACATGTAACTAACCGTTAACCAATTCTTGGCAAAAACCATGACAAGGACGAACCACTAAATGCGGAATGTTGACCATAGGTGACCCACCAATGGAGCCCAGTTGTAGAACATCTTTCTCTAACTACAAAGAATGTTTAAACTTTAATGCCTCGTCTTACCATTGTGCCACAGCATCACCTACATAACAAAATATTATGTGTGTGCGTAAAACAAATTTCATGAGTAATACTCTCTTCCCACCCCTCTG
The DNA here is from genome assembly GCA_028583415.1 of Protea cynaroides. NCBI lineage: Eukaryota > Viridiplantae > Streptophyta > Magnoliopsida > Proteales > Proteaceae > Protea > Protea cynaroides. The sequence goes on from CM053276.1 coordinate 130,052,124, forward strand.
CCCCCCAATTGGAAATCAACATTTAATCTCAGTGGAATGAACATCCCCCCCGGGGTGCCGACCTGTGCTTCAATAATAAACAGAACATTATTGTAAGCAACAGCTGATCTGGTTGACCAAAGTTGGACCCATTTGACTGTTATTGAACTTATTTGTCCAAGCCTGTCCAAAAGAATAAGATAGATCTGAACAGAATTTCTTTTTTTTCTTTTTTTTGATAATTATTGATCAAAGAGTGATGATCTTCTGATATGTATCTATTTCTGGTTCAGACGATGAACTTCTTAGCTTAAGCCGCCATATAGCTGGACTTGACATGTATATGTTGTACATGTATATGTTGTTTGCAAACTGCATTTACAAGACACGTATTTAAGATTTTCACCATCCAGTTAACATATTACAATATAAAACAACAAGAGGCGAAATTGAGATATCACTCGCCAAAAGCTTCTTCTGAAAAAATAATTGGGAAACCCAAGAAATGGCCACGGAAACTTAGCTTAATGAAAGCTCAACTGAAAATTTTGTCATGAAGATTCCAATGAGGTCGTGAGAGTACTCAACTAAGAGCTTCAATAAAATCAATGTGAATTCACAAACCCAAAATTAGGTTTTCATTGGTCAAAATTACATGGGAAAAATAGCCATTTTGTGTTTCACAAAGAATGTTGAGGATAAATGGCTCATAAATTGAACAAAAACAACAACCTGGGCTTGGCTGCAAGAAATAAGTGTCAGAAAACAACTGAATTCTCAAAAACACCAGGAAGGTTGGTCAAAGTGTCAAAATTGATAGGGAGGAAGCTATAACTTAACCACCACCACCATAACCCCCACCCCCCAAAAAAATAAATAAATAAAATTTAAAGCTTCCCCTGGCCAGAACAAAAGCAAAAAAAGAAAAGCTCATCCAAATATATAGAATTCAATTTCATATAAAAACATTCATGATTTAACTACTCAGGCAACACATGAAAATAAATAGTTCTCTTTTCCCCAACAAGAAATCCATTATAAGGAAATTCTTAGAGGTAAAAATAACTTCAAAAAACAGGTCTGTATATGAACCCCTAAAACGGCATTATATTACACAGCTAAAACAACTAGACCAAATATTATTCAATTTTAGTTTTAACCCAACCAAAGAAAAACCATAGAAAGGTAAAGCAAACTAAAGAATGCCATACAGATAAGTAAAGGGGTGCAGTTCAAGTCTAACCTGTCACTCAGTCTCGCTACTAATGAGTCCACTCACCACGATTAAAACAATTATCATTCCTTTTAAGTTTTAAAATAACCAAAGAAAACTCCTAGAAAGACCAAGCTAATTGAAGAATGTTATATAGATACATTCTAGTCTACCCTTCCTCTCTCTCTCTCTCTCTCTCTCTCTCTCTCTCAAAGGAGACTGATATCCGAAATATGAATTTTCAGTTGAACATGCAACATTTAGAATTGAAAAGAGATCAGCATAGGGAACAAGCTACAGAAGATCTCCTCAACGAAACTAAATAACAGTACAGAACAGAGCATTACAGATGCATAACAAACAGTACAAGTTCTATGAATTTATTAACATGACATGCAGTTCCTGCAAAAGCTTAATGTTGATGTAAAATTTTCTTTATTTTTTTTTATTTTCTACTCATTTTGCGAAAACCTAAATACCCTTGGCAGGATAATATGACACCGACTATAGCATCTAACATCATTCATTGGAGTTAATGGCAAGAACTGTCTAAATAACTCGTGTTGAAACTATGTCCCAACTCCAAAAGTTTGCCTAATCAAAATTACAAATAAAAAATTAGTGACAAAAATATACAAAATAACCTCAAGAATGAAAACAGAAAATAATCCTGAATGAGCCAAAGGAGGGAGATTCTCAATGTCACTGTACTGAAATTGAAAAATCAACAACTGCAGGGTACAATAATTATACAAAAGGAAACAATCTTGTTCCTGTTTAATCAATTCATTTGTAAGTCGAACGACTTGCTGTCGCAATGTAGATTTTCTAACCATGAATCATCCAAGAGAAGGGATGATGATTCTGATTCAGTTGGCCACTCAGCACTAACATCAATTTCATCATAAATAATTGGTTTAAATTTCCATTCCCTATTTTGATTTATAGTCTGTAACAGTAGATTGCAGTGCACAAAAACCGATTTGTTAAACTATTCCTGTTCCATTCTGTTGCATTTCTTATTATATAAGTTTTCAAAGGTGCACCAGTGAGAACTCTCTGCAGCGTGGGGACTTCATAACCATATCCTGCCCACCAGTCAGTCACCTAAGGAGTAGGAATAAACAACTACAAGTTAGATATCACATGCAGCATTTCAAGAATCTATAATATTTATAAATGAGGACAATAGTCAAGTCACAGATGGATAAGGGGAAGTCAGAACTTATCTATGGCTCTGTTTGTTAAGATGTGAAGTGAAATCAGTTTTCCATCGGTAAGATGAAATGAAATGGAAGTGAGTGAAAATAGTCAAAAAGTAAAGTAAATCAAACACATTATATACCGAATATCAATTCTACAGAAACATAACTGATCTTTTTTAGCTTCCATTTTTTCAGGATTGTGGGTTGCTTGTGTGGCCACACATGCTTCCATTTTTTCCTTTTCCCCTCTCTTTCAACGTGACCAGAGTTTATTTCCCTTTACGTTTTGTATATATATATATATATATATATATATATATATATATATATCAATTAATTAATAATTAGATACTTAGTTAAAATTAACTTCAAGAAAATGACTAACATACCCTTAAGTTAGGTCTTTATAACTTTAGGATTAAAGTTGATTAAATAGAATGCAATGGTATCCCTTTTAAATTAGGTACTGGTTATACTTAAGTCCTTTCATTTTTATCTTTTTACAACTAAGCCCTTCAAGTACATAATTTCCTTCTTAGTTGTCCCCACTTTTAAATTCTTTTATTTTCTTCCCTATCCTTCTCTATTTTTCAATTACAACCAAACCCAAGACTATTAAGTTTTATTTCAAGACTTACCCCACATCCAAAGGACCAACTAACCATATGGGGCCCACCTATTAGCATCAACCACACATTGTACATTGTATAGTTCCACACTTCATAAAGAAAACTTATAACTAACTAACTTCCAATATGATTAATACATTATCGATTCCTACTCTCTTACCTCGAATCGGGGGGAGAAATTACTAAAATACCCCTATGAATAAAATTCAGCAGAAAATTCCCAAAGAAGGAAGGAAAAATATTGGCAAATTAATATCACAGGAAATGGGGTATTACATCAGTTTTAATCCAGATTCGAACAAGCTTTAGGATCAGTTTCTTTATCAATTTTAACCCAGATTCGAGTCAGATTTAGGATCAGTTTCTTTCCCAGTTTTAATCTCAGATCCAAATCAGGTTTAGGATAAGTTTCTTTATCAGTTTTACTATCAAATTCGAATCAGACTTAAGATCAGTTCCCATATCAGTATTAATATTGGATCACCCCACTTTTAATCTCTATTTCGCATTTTAGCTTCAGTTTTGAATCAGTTTTAGACTCAGTTCATTTAGATTTAATGCTAACCTGTAATAATGCTTCTTCTTGTTATATGGCAGCTCCTAATCTCAGACTCGTATCAATGTTGACATCAGTTCCTAGCGCAGTTTCAAACCAGATTTTTAGACTTAGTGTTATCTTGGTTGGAACAATATTGTAAATAGAGGCCAAATAGGCAGCTCTTGAGGAGATTTTTAAAACAGAGTTATGGGTTGGCTATGGTGAGACCATGTATATAAATAGGAAATAACTTAAAACTCTTTTTCGTTTTTAAGGTAGCTTTCTTGGGTGGGGGGAAATTTGAACTGTTTACTAGATATTTCTGTTTTTGATTGAGATGGTTTGTTCACACCATTTATATGTCGTAATAATGTGTTTAAATATGGTTTATATTCTTTATGATGTTGCTGAAAATATTTACACTTAATGTATGTTTTTTGATGATTTAAATTGTGGAAGCATGTGATATATGCTTGTGATGATGATGCCTAAATGTATGTGATTATGTGATGATGGAGTTGACATGTTTATTAAAATAACATGCGTTTATAAAGTTGTGTAATGAGGTGATGTGTACTAGTGGAGAGTCATAGCCACCGGAGAGGCTGTGATATTTTGTGAAGCCGCGGGGGTGTACCCACTATAGTACTGTACACTCTTGAGTTGTCAATGGTGTACTAGATCGAGCAGATATGACCACATAGGTATGATGAAAGGCCGTGTGTGTTCCTCTCTTGTTATGGATGGTGGCAGCCAATTTCCCTCAGTGTTCTTTTACTGTATGTGTTTGATTTTTAATGTGCTTTGCGTTGTGCACTTGCTATTTTGTCTTACAAGGCTTTATACCTCACCTTATATTTGACATCGCAGAGGATTGAGATGAAAGTGGGAGGAGTTCGAGGATCGCTCGAGTATAATTTAGGTTTTTCTTGCTTATTTTAATTATGGCTCTTTCTACTTGACACTGGCCGGTGTTAAAACACGCTTGAAATCAATTCCCTTTTGTGCTCTTATTGGGCCACCATGGGAACCACAATATACAAGAGGGGTCTATATGGTATTTGGGTTGGGAGGGGTGAGGGGTTTTGCACCGATCTGATAGACACTAAACTGTCGTTGATAGTTGACACCGGATCGTTGTCAAAAAGAAAATCCCTTTAATTGTTAGATGGTTGTAGTAAGGTTTTAAATAAGATGTGAAGACTCTTTAATTGAGATTTTAATGTTTAATATGCTGCGAACTCAAAATTACCACCAGTAGATCTATTTGAGACTCTTAGCTATTAATATTTTTTATTTGATTGGAATTGAAATTAAATGAAGGTTTCAAGTTTGATGTCTTGTTATGAATGGTTAGTTAAGGTTTGAGCGATAGTTTGATCTGAAACCATGAGGGTTGTGCCTATACCTTTATCCAAGTAGGTTGTGACATTAGATGCACCCAGAAGGTCAGACTTTGATGAAATTGAAAATACAGTCAGCATAAATGAGGGTATCAGGCTGGCCTAGTTTTTGTTATTGTTTTGTTTTTTGTTTTTTTTTTTTTTTTGTGGGAGGTGTCCTTAAGCTACCATAATTGACAAACCAAATATATTGCATTGTCATAACCCGTAGTAACAATATTGTCATTATACAAAATAAAAATTTAAAAAAGGAAATGACAATATAAACGATAATTTGGTGCCATTTAACCATGATACTAGAGTCTGAGACTAAAAATTGATAGCACAAGAGCCAAATGCTAGAGTAGAAACAAGGGTGGCACTTGTTTGCATGACTAACATGTGAAAAGTTTAGTTCAAGAGGGACAACCGAGAAAATTACGAGATCATATCAAAAAGAGAAACAACCAAAGTCCTTACCACTCATCACGCAAAAGCAAAGCCCGCTCGTACCCACATTGCTAATTCAATAAACAAAGAAACAAAGGAAAAATAAACATATAAAATACATTACTAGTAGTCTACAAAGAGAACAGAAATGATTTCATGTTTATAGTCCAGGAAGAACCTTAAAAGTGCACAGAGCAGTGGATAAATCACCAGTTCTATGCTTCTCATAGACCTACAAGAGAGATATGACAAAATAATGTCAATCTCTTGGAAGAGCTCATCAGTCGTCCTTAAGTGAAAAGAAGAAAACAGAGAATGAAGGAAATCTCCAATACAAAAAAAATTATGTTCAGAAGATCTCCTGTTGAACCTGTGGTGGAATTGGAAACTCAGGCAGTGCTTTCGGTACAGAGTCAGCTTCACAGTAATCTAATTATTTTTGTTTTCTTGACTGTTCGAAAAATTAATCACTTGGCCTCTAGGTACTGATACTTACGGCATTGAAATCTTCCTCTTCATCTAAAAGTTCAAGCAAGTCCTATAACAATAAGAAAACAGAAATATGTTAGGGTGAGCTGCATGACAGATTTATGTGACACAATATTTTGATTTACAAATAGTCAAATAGGAGCTATCATAGTACAAGCCCTATAAGAAAGGACATAAACATAAACATAATCAATTATGGTTAAAACAACACAATAGACACCCACAACCAATACCAGGTGAAAACTTAAAGTTGCATTTGGGAACCATTCTGTGTTGCAGCAAACCTGGTATATCACATGTTTCTTTAGACATACTGCTATTAAGCTGCATTTCAATACAAATAAAATGATCACAATACTGTCCATCTAGGCAAATTGTCAATCATAGTGAAAGCATAATAATTCATTTACCTCATCCAGGCCATATGTTGTTGAAGGAGTCGTCCAGAAACGACTGAAAGGACTCGGCTGTTTAATTGCACCACTGTTATTCCAATCACCTGAGCTTACACAGCTCCCCTGGAACTCCACTGCTGGTTCTAGCGCAACTTATTTTAAACAAAGCTTCTTTGCACGAACTTTAGTGTCAAGTGTTAACCTACTTAGAAATAAACCTCTCATAAGTTTAACACATGCAATGTGCCTATAAGAAAATGAACACTTGGAAGCAATGAAGCTCTTCCTTGAAAAAAATAAAAAAAATAAAAGCTACAAATTAACATTATGCATGAAAGATTAAACCGAGGGGCATAATATCATTCATATCCATCCTGTTTATGAACATTGGTGCAAATAAACATATTTGTAAGAATGTAGATCCCATATTCATGAAGGATCATGACATGAAATCTCCAACTTTGTCCATGCACCCAAAAAGCCAAGTGAACAACTCGCCTCCCTTATGGTTGGTTCTCCACCATTGGTTTCCAAAGAAACAGCAGGTAGTTCTATTTTCTGTCAAGGATCTTGACAAAATCATTAGCATGAGGGATAAGAAGAAGGGAGTAGCAGGAAATGGGACAGGGAAAGGAAGAGGAGAAGTGTTCATAGCATAAAGGACGGCAGATGGTTACTACTTTCTATGAACTTTACTAGATGCAAACAATGCTGTATTTTTATCAGATCAACAGCTGCATTTAATTGATCATATCATGTGATTGAGAACAAGCTCAGTTAACCACTAGGGTAGTACCTGTGAATCCCTAAAGCAAATAGGTCAATTTAATATTTTCGGAATTTCCTCATAAAGCATTGTAAGCATATCCTTCTCCTTTATTGCAAAATACACAAGAGAAGACGGATGTTAAGACCATCAGAAACAAATATCTAGGGATGTGTTGATACCATTTCATATTAAAATAACATGTAGGGATGTTTTAACAAAGGTAGAACACGCAAAGGCACGAAACAATGATAACACCTCTTGAATAAATACTTCACTGGGTGGTCCCAAGCGATCAATATAATGATATTTCTATTACAGCATCTAAAACAAAAGGGGAAAAATGAGATTTCATATTATCCTTGATAGAAAGCTCTCAACATTTTTCTGGAGCACTATTCTTGCATATGACTCTTTTAAGAAATCTTTTGTAGGAAGTTCCTTAAGAAGTCCAGCCTACAAAAGGAAAAAATTTATACATGAAACACAAGACATTGTCCTGCCAAATTATGTTTGCAGAAATAATTCAAATAATAAACTGAAGATCTTGTTTGGATTCCAAGAAACTAATAAAGAAGCTTAAAAACCACTGGTTTATTTGAATCCAAGACCTACACAAATTGACACTAGAAGTTAACAAAAACCCAGTAGTTATAAGCAAGGATTTAAGACATCAATCTTGCATTCCCATATGATTTTTCAAACTTGATTTCCCTTGGTATTATCTGTGAAGTATTTCTATGTAAGGGACTATTAGGAAATTCTACAAAAATAATAGCTCTATTCCAGAGTTGAACATAATGAGGGCTTCGCAGTGAGGCCATCATAGTGGTATGATTTAGAGTATATTTGTGGCTACTGTTATACAGGATTCACCAGAGATCAATGTCAAAACATTGGCATACAAATAATTAGGGAACTTATTTATTGATTCAATACATAAATATCAATAACATTTTACATACATAACTATCAATAACATTTTTTTTAAATCAATACATAAATTATATTTGTTGCTTTATTTAAATCAATACATAAATTATATTAATGCATACTTTAGGAAGAAAATTCATGTTTTATACATAATTAATAAAATTAGGTATAGAGTGCATTCAAAGAGAAGATCTTTCGTACCAGTATTGTACAAGCAGTCAAGCATAATTCGCAAATTTATTGTGGAGAAAATAAGGAATATCAAATAGACACTTTAAAATGGTCAGTCAATCTAAGGCAGGCCTGAGCAAGATCTATAACATTTTTGTACCAAAGAAAGATGGTTCAATTAATAATTTTCCCGTACCTAAACAGCTACCTCAATTTGAACAATCTAGTCATCTGTCTTTCAAACACTTTTCTTAATGCAGTCTATATTTTGATAACCTCAAATGTGGTAATCAGACAGCAAGCATGCCACATGTAGGGTTACATCATCATTAATGACAACAGCAAAGATTTTTTTTTCTTTTCGGGAGGGGAGGGGGGGGGGGGCAAAAGAGAAACCTGCAAAAATTGAGTCTAGCAATTTGTAGAAGAGCTCATCACCAACTAAAAACTTTTGCCTTACCAATCATGCTTGTATTTTGTCTCTGATATATTGGATCCGCTTGACAGCTACCAACCTGGAGAATTAATATTTGGCCAATCACCATGACACCCTAAATAGATACATACTCTTCTTCTCTTCAGGGAATGTAGAACAACAAGGTCAAAAGAAGAAGAACAAGAACCTTAAAGCAAACACAAGAACGTGTACAGAGATACCATTATTTTACAATAACAATTCAACGCCGAACTTTCAATTTCGTACATGTTCAATCCCTATATACGCCTACAACATGTATTCTGGACTCTGTAAGCATGTGGTTTTGTGCTTGGAAAGTCCAAGCATTAGCCCAATTGGGTGAGGCAGCTATGGTGCAGAAATTGACAGAATATGAGAGTACTTAAAATATGATAATTTTAAAACAAGGTCTTGCTAATTCATGGGGACAATTCTTGAAGTGCATATTAATGGGAAAAGTGTTGCTCATCTTTCCAAAGCATTTGACACGCTTCAACTGAGACCACTAATTGATCATCGATTAATCAAACACAACCTATATTCCAGTTTCTGATTTTACTTTATTTGGTGGGAGGGGGGGGAAGGGATGGAAGGTGTAGACTGATCTCTTGAGAAGGCTTATCATTTGGATGGAATCATGGAAGGTTGATAGAAGGCAAAATAGGGAAAATGATGTGGTGTATATGTACAAAAAGGTGAAGTGCCCACTAAGAAAACAATATCAAAATAAATTAATGTCCACTGAAATCTTGAAAGCTATAAATGGCAAAAGAAAATTTGTACTTGATATTTTTTTCTAAATTTGTAATGCTAATTCTATATGAGGGGGAACCCCGAAAAATCAATATTTTGCTCCATTAACCTTAGAATTTCTGCTAACCTCATAGTTTAGAACGTGATATAAAGATGGATAGTTACCTGGAAGCTTCTTATGTGATAGAGTTAACATTTTTAAGTCACTCAAGGAAGCCTGAGCCACAGTCTTAGAGTAATCAGGATCCCAACCCCTGAGCTTGAAAACAACATTGACATTGGAGTATGCCTGGCTTCCCTCTTCATTTTTTTTCCAAGCCTCCTCTTTGACTGAATCTTCATTTGCATTGACCAATCATCATATGATATTTTCAATCAGAAAAGTAAGAGCCTCAATAAAGAGAAAATATACTATACCAATCATATGGAATCTAAAAATGACTTTGTGAGCTGATACCGAACCTGGGTTAAAAAATTTTCCAGAACTTTCCAACCCTCAAAACTAAAATTGGAGATGGAGGGGAGAGAGAGGGGGTGATGCAGGCCAGGTTTACGCCAAGAGGAGGGGCCACAAGCAATCAAATGGGCCTGGCCCATTGAGTCAAACCAATTCTGGTTAAGCAACCAGCCAGTCAACTCTAAATAGTACCGCCAGCATTAGTTAGTCGACATTGATATTAGAACTCTTTTCATTGATCATGTTATTTAGTTTCCTAAAATTTAGCAATTAGTTATTTAGAAGTTTCCTATTTTCTGTTTTAGAAACTTTCCTAGTTATAAAGGAAGTTTCTGTTTAGTTTGAAATTCCTATTTTCGTAACCTTCCTAATTTTTGTAATCTTTCAAAAGTTATAAATAATAGATGATAGAAGGCTGGCGGCAGAGATTTTCCAGAATAAAAAAAGAGATTGAATTTTTCTGGTTGAGTTTCCCACAGTTGTGAGACTCAACCGATTGTTTTACTTTGTTCCTTCTTTTGCTCTAACTCTCTTACGTTATTTTACTTCCTATCCTTTTAATACTGTTTGGTGACAACTTTTCTTCAAGATTGAGACCATCCTTTGATGTTACCGATATGATCTCCATCAACATAATTAAAACTACTCACAGCCTGGGTGGTCGACAATTCCAGCAAGCTTTCGAAACACATAGCTTCTGCAGTTTTTATTGGATCCCTCCAAGATTTCAGAGTGTTTTCACATCTATCATAAGGACCATCTGCTACAAGTTTCATGAGTATCTAAGGGTCAGATTTCAAGATAAGTGAACTTCTTCATTACTTTCTAATTTTGTTTTTTTTTTGAGATTGGACTTTGTAAAGATCCTGCAGCAAAGAGGGATTGTTATTTTAATTTGTTTGAACCCTCTATGCCATTAGGGGAGGTGGCTGCTATTCATCACTATTTCTATACCAGGGCTCCTAGCCTCCAAGTACATATGAATATTCTTAGTAGTCTACTACGAAATGCTTTAAGTGATTCCTATTCCTTCAGTCTCCTCATAAGAAGACAAGACTACATTGAAGTGAATTCCAACTCTTCCCTACTTTTCAGAGCAATTCTTTAGTTTTAGCTTCAATCTTGAAATATCTAAAAGCATGCAAGTCAATGGCTTTCAACTTGAAGAACACTACTCTACCTCCAGATAATCGTGCTCAATTTTGAAGTTGGGCATTACATAACCAAAACCAATCAAGACTCAAAGGGACTTTTAGAAAAGCAATGAGAAATTAATTAGGTGATTTTAAGGGGAAATCCATCATTACAAAGAGAATGGGTCCTCATTTTGAGCATCAACTTAGCCCGTACTGTTAAGACCAAAAATTTGAGGGCAGAGGGTGGATTCTTTCACTATTAACTCTCATCCAGTCATGGTAATCTGGGTCAACCAGCTAACCTTGTCAACAACAATATTCCTTTTGAGGCAATATATGTGTAAGCCTTGGTATATGAGTCAAAAGGAGGAGATGCTTAAGGACTGGAATGGGTGTATATATTCTTAATGGACCCTTCAAGGCCTTAAAGGTTTTTCTCCCCTGTACTAGTTGTCAAAAAATAGATTTTTGTTATACATAAAAAAGAATATGATGGTCAATATCCATCTCATATTACTTTCATTTAGGGTACTCTTAACTTCTATTTAATTTAAATCCTTTCATCTCATTTAAGAAAAATAATAAAACATCCTAACATGTTAATAGTTCTGAAAAGAATGATAAAATCAATAGTGGTTTCTATACATAAGGGCACTATAGATGCCAGAATATGTGTTATTGAATCATTATCGGTTTAATAATACATCATCGTTTGTTATCATTACAGTGGGCATTACAATTGTAAGGTAATAGTCTTATTGAAAAGTCAAAACCATTAGCATGACTAAAAATTAAAATATACTGAAATATTAGATTGGCAGAATGATACCACATTTTAAGTAATTTGCATTAATAAGAAGAGCCATACAGGCAGGGTATTCTGTCCAGCCTCATCTATTATGCAAACATCAAAGATCAAACTTAGCTTAATATCTTCCAGACTGCATGTGCCCATCGCTATCAAACAAGAATTAAGATAAAACTATGTTAAACAGGATATGGATAAGGAGAAGTGGGAAGACAACAAATGTCATGGAGAGATTTGTCAACCTGAAAAGCAATGGTCACAAACTTCCTCGTGCACAGCTTCATACCTTCCAGCATGTACAAAATCTATGCCCAACAATGGTCACAATTTGGTAATTAGAAGACTCGCATACTGTCAAAGATAAAATGATAATGTGCCACCATATAAAGAAAATAAAAGATTTCAAAATTAATTTAGGACATCGTGATAAAATGCACTATTAATCAAGGTTGCTTGTAATCAAGAAAGCAGTTTAGACAAACATTGAACAGAGCCAAACTTGTGAAGAATTCCATTAGCCATTAGCCATTAGCCATGCTGATCAACACCATGTCAACTTATGGATACTAGAGGTGATGATTTAGGAGAACATCGCTCTTCTAGAAAATGCACTATTAATCAAGGTTGCTTGTAATCAAGAAAGCAGTTTAGACAAACATTGAACATGCTATCATTATTAGAATATATTTGGAGATACATTTGGTAACCTGAGCTTTAACCTATCCAAAAAAAAAAACCTGAGCTTTCAATTTGATAAGAAAATTATCAACAGCCGTTGGGTAGGATGTAAGCAAAATGGATGCACCTCGCGTCAACAATGCCTTCACAGCATGCACCATAGTGTAAGTCTTCAAAAAAGTTCCATGCATTCCTAGAATCAGAGCACAATCATTTCCTGTAAGAATCTACAGATAAAATTGTGAGTAAGTGAGATTAATTTTTGACAAACCTGATGAATCGACAAACATACACTAAACACAACTAATCGACATGCAAAACAGGAAACAGGAGTGACACCATGGAAACACTGCATGAAGAACTAAAACTGATCACCACCTTATTGATGGCTCTGTGCCATAGTGGTCAAAGTGTTGCCTAGGTGCCCAGGTGCCCTTGGTCGCCTAGGCAGGCGCTCTAGTCCCCTAGGCACCCTCATTAGGCCTCCAACGCCCTGGCTCACATTGGCTCCTTGACAACTATGCTCTGTGCTGATCCTTGTTTAAATTATTCTCTGAGTGGACATAAGATATCTCTGGATCTTGACTGTATATAGTTCCTGGAAGAAGACAAAAATACATAGTAATCATTTTTAGTTACGTTAAACAGTGGCTTTGAGGAATTTGCCTGTTAGTAAGATATTCACCTTAAGATCAACAATCATCTTTCTAAGATGAGAAGCTTTGGCACATTGAACAAACAGTTGCATAAGATTGAATCTTCATCAATATAAACAAGATTAGATGGGACATAAGTATTCAGATTTTTTTTCTTTTTTCTCCTATTCCCAAAATGAAGCATCCTAGCTGCAGTAGTTTTTCTCAGAACAGAGAAGATTAATAATTGCAAATGAGGTAGTAAATTCATCATTGTTGATCCACCACACCTCCTGAAGGAGATCTCCCGTATCTGACGAAGGCTTGCTCCTTGGAAGCCTTATGCATCTAGAAAAGGAAACCAAGAAAACAAAATTTGAGAAGAAAAAAAAAAGCTGTGACATCTTCAAGAGGTTAATATTGGAAAATGACATAATAATGATGAAGCATTAATTTACAAATCTTCCTTGCTTAGTGTGGCATACAGCAAAATAGAGGAGGTGGCCAGTTTTAAATCATAAAAAAAGTACACACATATAAGCAAGATTGAATCTTCATCAATATAAATAAGATTAGACAGAACATAAGTGTTCAGATTTTTTTTCTTTTCTCCTTTTCCCAAAATGAAGCATCCTAGCTGCACTATTTTTTCTCAGAACAGAGAAGATTAATAATTGCAAATGACATAGTAAATTCATCACGGCCGATCCACCACACCTCCTGAAGGAGACCTCCCGTATCTGAAGAAGGCTTGCTCCTTGGAAGCCTTAAGTGTCTAGAAAAGGAAACCTACAAGAAAACAAAAATTGAAGAAAAAAAATGTTGTGACATCTTCAATAGGTTAATATTGGAAAATGACATAAAAATGATGAAGCATTAATTTACAAATCCTCCTTGCTGCGTGGCATACAGCAAAATAGATGAGGTGGCCAGTTTTAAATCATAAAAAAGGTACACATATAAAACAATATAGAAATAAAAAAAGAATGCAAAATAGTAGAAAATATGGATCCTATGAAAACGTGGAAGTGACTGATGTCAGTTGTGACTCCACTTACAACTTCTATATGACCAGATTTTGTGCTGAGTATCTCTAGACACATGAAAGAAAAGAGTGCAAGAAATTACAGGTACACATATATAAATGCATGCTAGCACAGGAAGTCAAGGATAGATGAGAGTTGACAAAACAGTGTATTAGGCATAAAGGAAACAGGTCTGTCAAGATATATTAAATGCATCTTGGACAGCATTGACATATATAAAGGGGTATCCAACTTCCAACCTCATGTAGTGCAGTAGCTTACATATTCCCATTAGCTAGAACACAAAGTCTAAAGTGCAACCACCATCCACATGGCGATCATAGATAGGACAGGGGGGGATGTGGATCCATGTGACTGAGTCGTTAATTAAGCTTCAACCTTAAATGAGCAAAGGAATTGACTCCAAAGAATAGGCGCGAAGTATAGAAAAATTCAAAAAAAAAATAAAAATTTATTTTGTCATGTAGAAGCACTTATATAATTCTTTGTCACTCTACACTCAACTTTTAAGTGACTTCCCCCTTTTTTTTAGGAGAAGTTAAATAAGTGGTGCCCTCTATCGCATAGATCCACCCATGTATTTCCATGAGCAAAGGAATTGACTCCAAAGAATAGGCGCAAAGTAAAGAAAAATTACAAAAAAAAAAAAAAAAAGGTTTTTGTCATGTAGAAGCACTAATATAATTCTTTGTCACTCTACACTCAACTTTTAAGTGACTTCCTCCTTTTTTTTAGGAGAAGTTAAATAGAGTGGTGCCCTCTATTGCATAGATCCACCCATGTATTTCCATGAGGCAGGTGTTGACACTAAGTTTAATACATCCGCAGGAAATCAAATCCTGGATGATGGAAAAATTAAACAAGAAACTAAAACAAAACAAGAATATGTGACAAGGATTTACTCCACATGGTCCCCGCTTTTGATATGCAACCTAGGTTGCTCATTGGAGAAAGGGAAGCATTTGGAGTCTCCCTATCATCTGTTTCTCGATCACAAAGAGGCAAACTTTGACGTACAAATCGGTAAACATATTGTCCATCTTGGGGACAATTATTGGGAGAGAGCTAATTTAAACAAGAAAAAATAGTAGAAGAAAAACCATTAGAGTTATTGCCCCTGGACCAAGTTAATGCCAAATTTCTCTATTTGCAGCCTAAAGTAGTCAAAAGAGAAATGAAAGAAAAGAATTAGTGGTAGTTGATTAGATATTGGGAATAAAAAAACTATGGTGTCAGGAATTGAAAATGGACCTGCATCTTTTTAGCTTCTAAGTCAACCAACCAATCCCAATGTTCAAGGAAACCAAATTGAACACCAGTAAAGTGTTTGACATGTGTATCAAAGGCATCACCCTATCCATTGCTCTCTGTGGTACCACCATGTGCCTGATCATTGTAAGGGGGAACCAGTTCGGAATCAAATATTCAACCAAAACATATATTACCAAGGTCACTACACTGCAGCTTAATCATTAAGAAAGATAAAATTTTACCTTATGATTAATGTACAAACATTAATGTTGCAACAACCCTTGCATATGTTTGGATTCTACAATTGAAGATGCAACATAAATCAAATGGCAAGCCCACTAATTAATATAATGTCTGAAAGAAATATTTAATGCACGTCTCCTCTATTTTTCTTCTTCTTTTTTATGCTTTCCTCCATTTTTTTCTTTCTAGCATGTTTTTGTCTGGCTAAAAACTGAGCTGGCCAATGTTTCCTTTTCCAGATTTAAACTCCAAAGGCAAAAACTTCCTCATCAGCCCTATTGATATTCAAATCCATTTTCACTCGCACAGATGCATCAATCATTCCTTCCAAACCATATCTTGGGGCCCATGCCATCTCCCCAATATCTATCAATCACCTACGTTTTGAAATAAACCTCACATAAGTCTAACACATGCAATGTGCATATAAGCAAATGAACACTTGGAAGAATTGAAGCTCTTCCTCGAAAAAATAAATTACAAATTGACTTTAGGCATGAAAGGTTAAATCGAGGGGTATAATATCATTCACAGCCAAACTGCTTATGAACAATGGTGCAAATAAACATACTTGTAAGAACGTACATGAGTACATTCCATATTCAAGAAGGTCCTCTCAAACTTCTTCTATGCACCCAAAAAGACCAAGTAAACACCTTACCTTTCTGGTGACCTTCTTTTCTCCAGCATTGACTCCAAATCAAAAGCGGGAAGTTCTGTTTCCTATCAAGGATCTTGAAAAAATCATTATCATGAGGGCTAAGAAGTAGGGAGCAGCAGAACAAGGCCAGGGGGAAAGGAAAGAAGTGTTCAAAGCATAGGGAGGGCAGATGGTTACTACTTTGTACGAACTTTTTTTTTATCACACCAAAAGCTGTATTAAACTGACCATATCATGTGATTGAGAACAAACTCAGTTAACAACTAGGGTAGTACCCATGAATCCCTAAAGCAAATAAGCCAATTTAATATTTTTGGAATTGTTGCAGACAGTATTGTAAGCATATATATCCTTCTCCTTTACTGCACAATTCACATAAGAAGAGGGATGTTAAGACCATATTTAGAAAACACACATCTAGGGATGTGTTGATACCATTTCATCTAAAAGATTAGAATGGTAGAATACTCAATGACAAGAAACAAGGATAACCTCTCAATATCCATACTTCACTGGGTGGCTTCAAAAGATCAATATAATGATAATTCATAATTGTATATTATAGCATCTACAACAAAAGGAAAAAAATGAGATTTCATATTATCCTAGATAGATATCCACCTACATGTATACAAGCTCCCAACTTTTTTCTGCAGCATTACTCTTGCTTATGACCCTTCAGAAATCTATCGTAAGAAACTCAGTAAGAAGTCCATCCCACAAAGGCAAGGGAAGTTCTGTTCCCTGTCAAGGATCTTGAAAAAATCATTATCATGAGGGATAAGAAGTAGGGAGCAGCAGGACAAGGCCAGGGGGAAAGGAAAGAAGTGTTCAAAGCATATGAGGGCAGATGGTTACTACTTTCTATGAACTTTTTTTTATCACACCAACAGCTGTATTAAACTGACCATATCATGTGATTGAGAACAAACTCAGTTAACCACTAGGGTAGTACCCATGAATCCCTAAAGCAAATAAGCCAATTTAATATTTTTGGAAGTGCCGCAGACAATATTGTAAGCATATCCTTCTCCTTTACTGCACAATTCACATAAGAAGACGGATGTTAAGACCATATTCAGAAAACACACATCTAGGGATGTGTTGATATCATTTCATCTAAAAGATAACAATGGTAGAATACTCAATGGCAAGAAACAAGGATAAGCTCTGAATCCACACTTCACTGGGTGGCTTCAAAAGACCAATATAATGATAATTCATAATTGTAAGGGGGAAAATGAGATTTCATATTATCCTTGATAAAT
Source organism: Protea cynaroides (assembly GCA_028583415.1). Lineage (NCBI taxonomy): Eukaryota > Viridiplantae > Streptophyta > Magnoliopsida > Proteales > Proteaceae > Protea > Protea cynaroides. Next base: position 130,069,667 of record CM053276.1, read on the forward strand.
ATCCACCTCCACATGCATACAAGCTCCCTTTTTCTGCAGCACTACTCTTGCTTATGACCCTTTAAGAAATCTATCGTAAGAAGTCCAGCCTACGAAAGGCAAGAGTTTATACATTAAACATAGGAGCATGTCCTGTCAAATTTTGTTTGCAGCAATGGTATCTTTTATTTGAGAAATATTAGATCATAAAACCTGAATAAGCTGATGGGGCAAGGTACTAATCAATGCTGCAGTTAAATGCACACTACAGCCTCTCATCCAACGTAGTTCTTCTGGGACAGCTCAAACTAGCAGCAACCATCACAGGAAAGGAAGACAAACACTAAGTCCTCAAAGTACCTTAAAAATACTAACTGCATTGATGAATTTAATATTATGAAGATCAGAAGTATAATCTTCATGACTGAAAAGCATTGGCAAGGTATTCAGAGCAACTGATAATAATTACCTGCAATTCACATAACACGTATCTGGTGAACAATGACAACATTATAGTCACAGTCCACAACACATGTTTTCTGTGTTCATCAAATTCTCCAATCACATGTATAGATACCAGCTCCAATAATGTTAAGGAACACTGTTTAAAAATAGAAAATATTACTATCCCATTTACCCAATAAATCAATCAATCAGAATCATTGAGAACATAAATCTCGGGTAAGAATATTTAAGGCCCAAATGTATTTAGGTTGAAGACCCAAAAAAAAAAAAAAAGGATGCAGAACCATCAAGTCTTGTATAACTATTCACTGTTCAAAAAAATAAACAGTTAGACTGAAATTTTTCCCTGTTCAGCTAAACTAGATGTGTTTTTCAATATTAGCAGACTGTAAGACATGAGACAGACAAAGTACATCAGTGAAACCAGCATCAGATGCAGAAAATACCAACATGGCAATATTTGAATATAAAGCTTCTTTGTTTATAGAGTAGATTTTTTACATCCTAATTCTTTCCCATTCCACTTTTCCCATTCTACTTTTAAAATTAGATATGTTTAGTGGTGAATAAAAACAATGAAGTTGAACAGGTCATTCAACAAAATTTCATCTAGTTGAAAAGCAAGAAACCATATAACCAGGATATTTCCTATGACTTAACAAATGAATTTTCTTCATGTTAGACGCTTCCACAAGGTCAAGACTATAATGAAATTAAAAATACAGCCAGCATAATGAGGTATCAGGTTGCCTTAGTTTCTCTTCTTCCTTTTTTTGTCTTGGGGGTATTTTTCTTACACAGTTAGACTACCATAGTTGACAAACCAAAAGATTGCTTTATTTTCATAACACTTAGCAACAATATTGTCTCTATACAAAATAAATTTTATGAAATGTCAATACTAGCAACAATTTGGTGCTGCCATTGAACCATGATACTAGAGCATGAGACTAAAAATTGATAGCACAGAAGTCCACTGCTAGAAAAGAAATAAGGGTGGCAGTGTGGCACTTGTTTTTACATGGCTCAACATGTGAAAAGTTCAGTTCAAGAGGAACAACTAGGGAAAATTACGAGATCATTTCAAAAAGAGAAACAACCCAAGTATTTACAGTGGTAAATGAAAAGCACACTCCTCGCCACATTGTACATTTAATAAACGAAGAACCTAAACAGAAACAAAACATACTTAATACATTATGAGTAGTCTATAAAGAGAAAAGAAATGATTTCATGTTTGCAGTCCAAGAAGAACCTTAAAAGGGCACAGAGCAGTGGATGAGTCACTAGTTCTATGCTTCTCAGATATAAAGTACACAATACCATTACCATTTCCCAAAAAAAAAGAAAAGAATATTGTTGACTGATTCCCATGATTAAAAATAGCTCACTGCCTAGACTTGCTTGGGGGTAGCTCAGATTGTTCCTCAACAGTGATTGGGGTGGTGGGTAGCTCAGATTCTTCCTCAATAGGCTTGCTTGGGGGTAGCTCAGATTCTTCTTCAACAATGATTGTGGGTTAGCTCAGATTCTTCCTCAATAGGGATTTAAATGTCCTAAATTTAATTGGTAATGTTTTACCTTTTTATGCAGCTTATCCTATGATCAGAACTCTTATGAAGCACCTGGATAAGGTGACCCATAAAATAAAAAAGACAAACCTGGCTCGCAGTATGCTCAGTACTACATAATAAATTAATTGCTAAGCTAATTAATAAAAGAAAGGAATTTCATTCACTGCAAAAAGGAATAAAACATTTCTTTTTAATTTTGCAAAAAGAATAAATGTGTCGAAATCTTTTATTACAATAGGATTAGAATTATATTAAAATACATCTTTATTTTCTGTAAGTTCACTGTCCATGGTTTGGGATGGTGGCTTGTTCCTAAAGCCACATTTGCAGCAACAATAATATCACTTAAGCCATAAAGAACATAATTTGGTCATTATAGTCTTGCTGTCCGGGTTTATTGCTTCAGCATGGGCCTTTTCAAGCTTCTTCATAGAGCTTAGGATATACATTTCCATCATAAAGGCCAAGGAAATGGACAATATAATCAAATGCATCAACCAGGCCAACGGCATTCGAACGAACCTACCAAAAGAAAGGGCAGTTTTGTTAGTTGAGCCAAATAGTGCTTATGAAGAAAGCATCAGTAGTACCGGCATGTACAATAGATGATACATAGTTGCAATTTATATAAGACAACCTGGGCGTACAAAGATCTAAGCTGCCTGTTTATAAGAAAAGCTAGCTTGGGGGTGAAGCACCCATTTTCAAGGAAATGCCCTGGTGCTTGTGAATCAGTGAGAGGGCATAATGTTGCACAATGCACCCAGCTGTTCCTTCACCCCCTTTCCAGGTATGGCTTGTTGCAACTTCTCAATGATCTGAAAGAGAAAATACAATGCCATGTTAATCCAAGTAAACCTTAACAAAGTTTTCTGAAATAGAAACTCATTAACCTAAATAAGAATTGAAGAATGAGTTATTCAAGGTTTCTCCATCTAGAGTCCCTTGCAACTTTTCAAACCTTAATGGAAGGCTTTCAGGTCAGAAGCTTTCTTTTCTTCTTTTATTTTAACAAGTCATAAGCCAAAAAATTACAATGCACACCATGGTCCTGACCATCCGTTATAAGACAAGCATATACCACTTCATGTGTGGAAGCTTTACCAAGTCCACCAGGCCACCACTATTCAAAAAGATCTCACCAAAATATTCTCTTATAAAGTTATAATTTGAGATAGGAGAGTGAATGGAACATAAGTTATGAAAAGCAGGATTGCATAAGGAGGAGCTAATGACAAATCAATTTTATATAATATTAAAAAAAATGCAGATTATATATAATCTCCACTGTCAATGGTCCCAAACACATATGAGTTGCCCTGAATCAAAATAAAAAACTAATATTAAAAATCCACACTTTCTGATCTAATGAGTACCTAGATTCCTATATGCCTATGTTCTATTAAGAATTAATTAAAGACCTTCATCAACTCTAACCTACCTATCCAAAAAAAATAAAAAATAGCAAAAAAAAGCTCTTACTCATTGGTCTTGGGGCCAAATGTTGCAGTGATTTCAAGTGCTTGAACGTTGGAGACATGACCAAGTTCTGTTTGTGCATAACAGCCAATTATCTACATCTTGTAAGCCAAGGGAAACCACTTTTTCTGAGGAGCAGAAAATTCATATATCAATGAAATTCAATTAGTGGTAGAAAGCATGCTTGAAAAAAAAAAACGAATCAAACATGATGAACTAAATACCAGATAGCAGATCTGAAATAACCAGAACGTAGTCAATGAAAATCTGAATCCTAGGAAAAATAAGCATGATAGAGTGGGAAACAAACATCAAAAATACCTTAGGACATCCAAAAAAATAGGCACAGATCTAAGATCTTATGCTAGCTGTCCCATAAAGCAGAACAAGATAGAACCATAGATACCTGATGTATTAAATGCATTATGCTAGAAATGATGGAACATCCAGAGAACGTCTTACTTCAAGAAAGTGATCACTATCTTTGGGTTTTTGTTCATGCGGCGCAACACTACAATAAAAAATAGATTGTAGAATGAGAAATAGATTTGGTAAGAAATGTCTAAAAATATTTTTTATTTATCTTCTTGGTGCATCTTGCTCCGACCATCCACCATATCCCACTGTTCAAGAGTTTGCCATTTGGCTTGGATCACAAACAAGTTTTTCTAGGTTCTCCTTAAAATGGATCACAAACCATGAACTGAACACTGGTCCAGGCAGTGCCCACTGGTTTCTTGGTCTTCGTTGAGAAAGGTGCTCCTCAAAAGGCGATTCTGGACTACAAAGCAGCCCTCTTCCCTGGAGCAATCCAACCTGATCATCAAACGATGTCCTCTATCCTCGACGATTGCAAGATCTCCTTGGATCTCAGATCTGCGATCACAATTTCCAGTCTTCATTAAGTTTAAAGAAATGAATAGTGAACTACCAATCTTCCCTATTGATGACTAGTGAAGAACAATAGAGGAGTCATCAGAAAAGAAATGAATAGTGAACAAATTATTAGCAGAATATCTCCATGAATACATGAATCTTCCCCTTTGATGACTTCCCCTTTTTCTTTTTTCTTTTTTCATTTGCTCTGTTTGTACTAAAACAACAAATTATTATCAAATACCAGATAAGCCAAAAGACAAACCACGATAAGCCAGAAATTAAACGCTGCACACAGCCGGATCTCAAGAAATGAAGCCACAAAGCCGAAATCGTTCAAGATCGAAACTCAAACTGGAATGGGATAATGAAAGCATTTGAAAAGGAAAACCCTAGTCTCTTTTAAGCGATGATCATTTGATGATTTGATCATTTGATGATTTGATCATTCTAAAAATCAATCCTTCATCATCTTCCTTGTCCAAACCCTACTTACACTGATCAAAATGGCAAACAGCAACAGATCTCTAATAGGAAACATCGATTGCTGAGCAAATTTGCAGATTCAGATGATGAGTCTTCAGATCCAATCCGACTGATTTTAGAAACAGAGAAAAATTAGAATCATCCTGATTAATGTCACTTCCTTGAATACCTACAGATCAGAAAATGAGCCCCCGTCTTTCAGTTGACCATCATATAAAAACCTATTTTCTCATTTGAATTTCATCTTTCTAGTTCTTCAGTCATTTGTAGTTCTCTTCATTATTGATGACTCCTCTAGAGAATTCCACAGAATACTTGGGCTTGAAGAAATTCCACATGAGCATGGAAGGCGATTATGTCTTCAGTCATCTTTCTAGTTCTCTGATCTCTCTCCGTTGTCTTGGCCCAATGTGGGGATCCCAGCAGGGACCTCACGGCTTTCGACGATAGGCTCCTCCCTATAGCAGGCCTTGTCGCCGGAGACCTCGACCTCCTCACAGAACTCTCCCCCAGATCTCTCCTCACACCGCTGCTGCTGCTGCCGATCTGCAGTGAGTAAGGAGGGAAGCTTTGTGAGGCTCATAGGAGACTATACAGATAGGGATGGATCGGAGCGTCTCTCAACAATGGTTTTATAAAAATAAATTAAATTACCTTTTTAACCCTCTATTTTAACACATGCTTTAAGTGATTTGCACAAAAAAACAACAAAAATGGTTTTTGGCCATAAATAAAAAACAGGTCTCAACCTCTTTTTGATTTTGGGCTTGTTTTTATTTTTTCTTTTCATAAGTTGCATCCAAAAATTATACCAAACATTTGAAAAAACAAAAATTTGAACAAAAACGAAAAACAAAAATGATACCAAAGAGACCCTAAGTGAGGAGATCGTTCTTCATTTTTGGGAAACATAGTTTTGTAGATGTAAAATGAGAAGTCTTTACAGTCATAGTACCAGCATAGTAGATCATTTCTCCAGCTATGGATATATGTGCAAAAATTAAAGTGTACAATAGCAAGAAATCATTAAAATGTTCTGTAGCAGAATAGCTATGAAAATTTACCCAAGAACCAGAACCGTGAGTGAGAGAGAGATAGAAGAAAAGAGGGAGAGAGGGATGCCGATTCTGTACAGGGGCAGAATCGACTTGCACACTTAGCCCTCAGCCTACTGTTGTATAAATAGAATTAGAAACTGAGAAAACAAAGGGCCTAGTTACAAGGGAGAAAGGGGGAGAAACTCCTTGAGGATCTAGAGATCTAGATCCTAATCCCAGTCCACATAGGACACTGATCTAATGATCAGCGCCTATTCAGTCCAGAACAGATCGATAAAAGTTAACATGTTCCATATGGCAACAACAATGGAGACATCCTACTTAACTTGATATGGCAGGAAGCAAGGTAATCATGATTAAGATGAAATGCCTCAAGAGATCTGGACACATAAAATCAATTTTTTCCCAAAAAGAAATCAGCAATAATCTGGACTTTATAAAGCAAAATTTCACATAAAAACAGCAAATAAATATATCCACATGAATGTGATCTGTGCAAATAAATGCCAGCTAGTACAAAAGAAAGGAAATATATTACAAAAAGTAAAAGGTAGATAGACAACACAGACCACAGAATCTTCGGGCTCGTCACAAAGTGACACCGGCGGTGGATCAAATCTTCCTAAGAAATGCTCAATGCCAGTCCAAGCAACCATGACACCTTTGCATAAAAAAATCAGGACACAAGAAATAGTACGTGGCAGAAACAAAACCAAAGAAAACTGTAAAACTCTCAGAACAAGAAGGTTTCCAAATATAAAATCCCTTATTTTCTCTAAAAATCCTCTTGTCCCTTCCCCCTGCATATGATGCCAAAATATTGCATTTAATCCTAATGGTGAATAGATACCGGAGGCAAATCACCTACATTGCCTATACAAAGGCTTGAGGGATATGATATAAGTACCTTCAGTCAAGGTTTTAGTAATCAGTATCGGATTGGCCAGATTGGCTTGATTCGTATCGGTATTGGACGTGACAGATACCAATCTGCTACCAATACCGTCTGATACTGATTACTAAAACCTTGCCCTCAGTACATGTAAATTTACAGGGGAATCGACCATAACAATTACAACTTATTTTTCTGCTACCAATTTTCAACAAGATTAAATGAGCACCTTCTTGTTGAATTGTACAAACTTGCAGACCCTTTTTCTTTACAACCACATATAGGCGAGTTAACAAGACAAATGACATTCACAGGAAATTTAAATTTTGAGTGGCTGAAGTAAAATGAAGAATTGAAATCAACTTCACCAAACATTTGACATCTAAATTTTGAATGGGCTTGAGATTCAAGGCCCGTTCAATTGCTTGCTCATACCTTTCTTCTCAATGGAGTATTGCAACTCGCTGCACATCTAATTCTACAGGAACCAATGTTTATCAAGAAGCCATAAGAAACATATGAATTATTCCATTAAACTAAAAACTACTGTAAGACCTGGAAAAAAGCCGCAATACTTGTGCACTTCCGTCTTTAGAACTTGCAGAAGAAATTGATTCTTCAATTTTGCTGTATTCAACCTATACACACATTAATAGGCAGGAAGGTCGAATATAAACAAGATAAAAATATAGCAGTTCAACCATGAAGACCAACAATTTACAGAGAAAACAAATCCGTATCATCCTGTTTGTCGAACATAGATATCTAAACAAATCCGTATCATCCTGATTATGATTTAATTTAGATTTGTATTAATAAACCAGTAGCCTCAATGGATTTTTTGGGTAATATTTCCATTCCACTAATTAAAGGCATTTCTTGGCATTTGTAGTTTACACTCTCCACTAGTTTCAGGCGTGAATTTCTAAATGTACACATTAAATTTCTCGAAGACCCTATACTTTATAGGAGCTCTATTTGAAACATCTTGCCATGCCACAAGGGATTTTCTAATAAGTAAATTCAAAGGTTCAAAACAGTAGAAAATAACTACTCTTATTCCAAGTATTTAACTTTTTTTTCTAAATTTTCTACTCTAGTACTTCTCTCAGCACCGTTATATGCAATATATGTAAAGGAGTTTGACTAATGTATAGTTTTCCCTAATAATTGCACTACATTATCATTTTTTTTTCTCCTCCCATTTCAATATAGTGCTTCCATATAACATCCCAACCACTCACAAAAGATTCACCCAAAAACCAAGGAAAAATAGGCACAAATCATAAAAGGCATAAAAGTATAATTTCTTTGTTTTGTAGAATTATAGAGAACAAAACATCATATAAATTGGTCTATTTGACTACCCTTGAATGTGAATGAAAAACATAAAGATATAAGTCATATAACAACATTCTTAAAGAGATAGAGAAGATATATTGGTTTTTAACAAGTAGGACTTCCAGTATGGAAAGCCAAAAATCCCATTAATCTCTAAAAAATCAAATACCGTTTAAAGCACACAAATAAGACCCTAGATTTTCTTTTCTTTTTTCATGGGGGAGGGGGTTGTATTTCATAACATACAAAAAGCCTTTGAAACACAATTCAGACAAAGTCAGAATGCATTTATGATTTCAGGGAAAAAAAGGAATGCTAATAAATTCAAGACTTTTAACATATATATGCTGAAAGACCAAAGGATGTTCTGTTTCAGTTTTATATATTGAATACAGGAAGAAATTTGAACAATCCTTTTGATGTTTTTTCAAGAAGAGATGGAACATCTTAGGATCCCACTCACCCTTTGATGCTGCATGGGGTGTGTTCTCTTGACCCACCAACCTCCCTGCTTCTTCCCATTAGAAATTGCTACTAACCTCTCAGCAACGTGACCCCCCCCCCCCCACACACACCCAAAAAAAAAAAAAAAAAAAAAAACCCTTTTATTGGGGTAGAGCAATGAACCTATAATTTAACTGTTTGTTCCAATTAGCTACTTTCCTCAAGTAAAATTTCATAGTCCTGAAACAAAGAAAAATGAAATGAACAAGATCAATGGGACAACAAATAGGATGTTTGGTTCCAATTAAAAACATATAGTTGCCAAGTAAATTTACTTACACATTTCTAGATTCAATTGCCAGTCTCACTTGAGTTAAGCATTAAGAGAGATTAAAACCAAAATGCAGTAGAAACCTTCAAAACAGATGTGAAGGGATTAGGCAGCTTCATATTGCAGGGGAATGCACTGAGGACAACATTCCAAATCTGGATGCAGCTGGGGGTGGTATTACATCATAGAAGTAGAAATGATAATCGCAGAGGAACTCAGGGAATTCGTGAAGTGGCACAAGCCGCACCCTCAAAATACCTGGGTACATAAAATGAACCTGCACGCAGCAAATAGAAACCGTGAAACCCAGAACTCCTTATATAATACATTTTCAAAGCAAAACATATGAATGAAACAAAGAGCCAAACAACATGAATGAAAAGTAAGAAACCTGTTCACCCGTTTCAGCGTTCAAAACCCAAAATTGGACACAGGATCAGTTCCATCAATTCTGATTCAATAAGAAAAATGATTAAAGAACTGGAATTGGACAAGGGATCAGCCTCCATCGATTCCGATTCAACTCGTAGAATCGGTAGAAATCCTACAAAATAGAATGGAAAGAAAAAGCAATTTTACAAGGATCTTATACCTTTGGAGTTTTTCATTCAAAACTATTGTAGATTTGATTTTATGCATTCTGCTATATTACTGATTAAAAGAAGGGGAAATGGCCAAAAATAAAAATCTGAAAGCATTGAAGACCGATTCAAAAGAGGGGTTTTGAGAATCGAGCATAATCAGATTTGGGGTCTGCCTATTCCAATCCTCTTTTTATAACCTTGAGTAACAGGGATTTAAAACGTGGCATTTGCAGTCAGATGAGACTCAGATCAGCCACTGGTCTAAACCAAATAACGAATGGATTGGCCAAATTGGGGACCAGCACAATACAAAATGACACATAGCCGATCCCATCCCGATTTTCAAAACCTTGATAGATAGTAATTTATACTTCAAGAAAGTACAAACTTTGCAAAAATGTCCAAATTTCGGTTCCTAAATAATTTGCCAATTATTTGTTAGGACCAAACTTTTGGAGTACGATTCTTTAGGCCAAATCTTTCCCCTAATTATTCGCTCTGAAAAATTGGACAACTATTCAAACAGATTTGAACCAGCGCAATCTTTTGCCAATTTTTTTGTCAAATTATTCATAAATTTGTTAACTATGGGATTAAGTATAATATATTTCATCTAACATATGGAAAACTACATAGTCCAGAATGACAAGTGCAATGGGGGAATCCCCCACATTGCCAAAGATTACATTAGACAAGTGCTAATCTAAGGCATCAAATGTTGATGGAGCACCCCACCTTTACCTTTTCTGCAAGGTTTAAAGTACCATTCTTCTAGGAAATTTCATAAAATGAGTTGATAATCAATCTGAAATATGGTCTTGGATTTTGAAAGATGTCTTCTTTTCCTCCGCATCTTTCTGGGTGACCCTAACAGTAATTTAATATAACAATTAAGTAATGCTCCTAATAAGAAAGGGCTACAAAATACTAGAAATCATTTTATCTGTTTCATATTGGGAAAGTAGTAATTTCTTAGGAGTTTATTTCTGATTTAGTCTTTAGATTTGTTTCAGTTTTAGGATGAGATTAGGAATTTGATTTGTTTCCAATTTTATTAGGTTTCTATTTTGAGTTGCAAGCTTTCCTTTAAATACATGTAACCTGCGAAGGAATTAGATAGATTATGAAGAATGGAATATTGATTTAGTGAAGTGGTACCTGAATGGCCAGTATTGCATGTGAGCTGCCGCTCTCCTTCGCCTCCCCCTTCTCTCTCTCTTTTCATTTGTCTCTGCGAATTGGAACACTCTTGGCTGATTCCTCCCACCCCTCCCTCCCAATATCAACAGTTTCTGCCGTGAGTACCACTCCCACAGACGACCTAAATCCCCGAAACCCATGACCAGAAAATACCTTCCACATTGAAACCCGAAACCTGCAACTTACCTCTTCTCTCCTACCTTCAGAATCTATTTTAATTTTTCATACTTCCTTCTGTGGTTGGGTATTGGAGTTGATGAGTATTTGGACCCAATACTCATCAGTAGGGCTGAGTGTAGCGACTTGTTCCCTGAAATCTGAGACCAATTGACAGAGTTCTCTCTCCAAGCAAATCTGGTCTCCACCACTTGACTCCAGTCTAGAGGTTGAAGACAACCTCCCCTCCCCAACACGTATCCTTAAGTCTCTACCACTAGTAATGATAATGGAAGCAAAATTACCTTATGCTTTTAGTTGTTTAACAATTGGGTGGGCCCATAACAGATCCAATAAGGTCATCCCAACCCTGGGTCCCGCATCACAAACCTTGAGCAAAGAAAGAGATCAGTTGACCCTGGGTCCATCGCACAGTACTGAGAACCAATTTACTAAACGTAGCATCAGTAATAACTAATGATAATGGAAGCAAGATCCTCAAGACAATACACATCCCTTGTAACCAAATGCAGGAAGAAATATCATTACCTTAATACCTTCAGTATAGAAAGATGAGCTTCATATAAATATCGATAGAAAAACATGACATTTGCTGGGAGTGATGAGGCTGTAGCAATAATGAGGCAGTAGTGGTCACCTCAGTAGATAGGCAGTGTGCTACTCAAAGTTCCTGCAATAAATTCAATCATTACTTCGCAAACAAAGCTTCAAAGATGGAGGAAGAACTACCGTTAGGATACGAAAAAACAGACCTGACATATCATACCCTTTAAGCAACCCAGTCTGTTGTAATTGTGAAATATAATGGGTATACATCATTTGCACCGGAAAGTTCACATATTCGACACCATTCACCAAACAGGACAGTAACCTGCAGCACACACACACAGAGATTGAATGATCCTATGATGTCTTCAGATCAAGCAGAATAACTTAGACATTTACTTACCCAGATGTTAACTATGACTGAAGAATACTGATGACTACACACTGAAAATTTGCTTTAGTTTCAAGATCAAGCACTCAAATGTCTGGCATTCACCCATGGAGATATGTAACCTATAGGATGTACCAAAAGGAGCAGGAGAAAGCAAAGTACATAAGAAACAACATAAAAAAAGGATTTACGGACACGGGGAAGAAATGTCATATAGATTTGCTTACTATATAAAAACACCCTTTTCTTCTTTATGCTTCTAATCTTTGGCCATCTCCTTCTGCTTCTTCTTATGGAGTGAAAATATATGGGGAAGATTACTTTGGCTTACCAAATTACCCGCCCAATCTTTCATTTAACCAAATTACCCATAATAAAGATGTGTGGCATTTCATCTTCCTATTTCTATTCCCCACCCAGTCCCTCCCCCTCTTCTTCACATGAAAGATATTTTCTCACTTATCATCATCACCAACTTATTTAAATTAAAAAATGACAATAATTTTATATTAGGCAACATATAATAACTATTTTTGTAATTAATGATAAAAGTATTAACATAAACAAACAATAAAATGCACACATTTACTAGTATGTGTGTGTGTGTGTGTGTGTGTGTGTGTGTGTGTGTATGCATCAACAACCAAGGACAAACCTCCCCCCTAGACCCAACATCAGGTAACAATATCTGAAACTGCAGTTACCATATGAATACTATACACATTACTTACTAAATAGGATGCAATATAAATTTACTGCACCTGCAAATGTAAGCAGAACAACCACCTGTATGCACAAAATCAAAGTAGCAGGTTCTGACTATAAAATATATAAAACTTCATGGCCTCAATACAACCCAAAACAGAGCAGCAAAGAATAAGTCAATAAAGACATACCCAACCTGTGAGCTCCTTCACAACAAGCATGCAAACATCTCGAATAGCCACTAGAATTGCAAGATGTGAACCAACATGTACATTGTTTGATGCATTCCTATAAACTCTTAAAAACCTGCAAACTAAAATGACAATTTCAGATTAGGAACAGAAATTAGACTGGATTTCAACACAAGTAAGATACCAAACCTTTTGAGGCACAGCCAATGCAGCAGCCTCGTCTCAGCTTTATAAATCTACGTATTATTTTAGGAACCTCAGCAGTAACACCCTACAAATATAAACTCCAACATAAGGTAACCACTAGTGGTATAGGATCATATTTGCAACAGGTTTTATGTTCAAACACATTTAGAGAGAGAGAGAGAGTTTGTAGGGCTAAGAACGAAAGAATACCTGAATTTCTGCTTCTCTGGCATCTTTAGTGACTTGAAGCCATAAAATCACAGAATAGACTCAAATGGAGAATACTTCAGTTACAAAAGAAACAAAACCTCTATAGGATATTAGAAAAAATGGTCCAATTTTGATAGTATTTGGTTCTGGGCTTTTGATTTAAGTGATTTTATTCCTAATAAGCTCAATTATAAAGCCCAAGTTTTACGTCCATAGGGGTACACAAATGTGTTTAATAGTTTAATTTAGTATTCTATCCCCCCCCCCCGGCGTCTTCTAGATATAACTTAGGTAGTTTTAGAAGTTAGGAACATTTAGTCTAGTACCTTATTCTTGTTAAGATTTTATTTAATTAATCAGTGTCATGGCAGTATTAGGAGTTTTAAGTATTCTTATGTTCTGGTTTATAAAAGAGATATAAAGCCCCATCAATTGTGTGTGTGACAACTCTCTCCTCTCTCTCCCCTCTCTCAGTCTCTTTTCTCTCTCATCTCTTCTTTTTCATCAAAGTTACTAACTCAGGGTTCTGTTCATGGCCCCAAAACAAAAGCTTTCCCTTGCACTATCCTTCTTTCTTGTCTATTCCTAGAAACCCTAATCCATGCTACCCTCCTCACACCACCTTTATATTGTAGTTCAGTCCTAGATTTGAAACACTTTGCTGTCCCACATCAGGAAGATAATATTCACATCATCATAGATAAAGGAGTAAATAAAAATCAGGTAGGAACTCTGTTAGAAGGGAAAAAAAGAGCTCACCGACCCTTTCCATCACATGTTGCTCAATCACAGCACAACTCAGATCAATGTTATAAATTGTAACAAGTAGCACAGCTTGTTCAAGAATTTCATGACTAACAATATTTAAGGCCTGAAGTAATTCCTCAAGTAACTGGAGATGTAACCATGGAGAGGTTCCTAACAATAACCAAAATTATTGTTAGTCAAAAACATGGAAGGAGAAATAAACGGCAAATCTGACAAATCTACAGCAGTCTGCTTAGGAAACTCATATGAAATTTAATTTTCAGTCTCACTGAAACAAACAGTACAAGAAATCCAAAAATCATCACAAATTAAGAAGAGGAAACCTTGCACGTAACATGCGCCAAACTTCCTACGGGGCTTGCTACCATCAAGTATGCAGCATGATATATGAGGCTCTCCTCCGACTCCATGGCATAGTCCTGCCATTTTATTTGTTTAAGTAAATGTGAGAGTAAATCACAGCTTACAGGCTATGATAGAAGAAAAATCAAGTCAATAACCAACCTTTAGAACCACTTCCTTTGTTGTCTGCATTGCTATACTAATGTTACGTTGTCCAATAGGGGGAAGAATTACAAACCTGCGATGATACATTTGAATGACAGAGTGGAAAAGTAGGCAGGTTCAACTTGATTTAATCTAGATACCATTCCAGCATTGACTTCGGCAACCATTTGCGGCTGGGATGCTTCAATATCTTTTGTTAAAAAATCAGGATTTCCTTAAACATCTTAATTCATCTTTCCTCACCTCCATCTTATCTGCTCTCAAACTTTTCCCACTCAACGCTAGTCCAATCTCTTTCAAGAATTTGAAATTTTTCACAATAAAAAAAAAAACCCCCTAACTTTTCACAAAATTCTAACTTCTCATAAGGGCCTCACGTAGTGATTTTATAATCTGTTAGATCTTACTCCATTCATACATGAGCTCCAATTCATTATTCTCAGAATTCTGAACAGCTTTACGAAATTGTAATTCCTTGTACAACCAACCTGCTGGTCAACTAGAGAGAAGCTACATTCCTTCTAGCCGTTGGAGTTGTTTTCCCCTTTTAGATCTAATCAACACATCTTTGGTGACAGGCCAGGAAACCACATAGTTAAACTGATAAAGTTATTCTGACATGATAATGTTGAAACCAACTGCCAGATTAAAGAAACCTGCTGAGACT
Organism: Protea cynaroides; assembly: GCA_028583415.1. Lineage (NCBI taxonomy): Eukaryota > Viridiplantae > Streptophyta > Magnoliopsida > Proteales > Proteaceae > Protea > Protea cynaroides. The sequence continues at coordinate 130,084,724 of CM053276.1, forward strand.
GTCAACTAAAATCTTAACAGTATCACGCATACTCAGTAATCAATATCCTTCACAATTGTCTTCGTAACTTATTTACAGATTTTCAGTGAAGAAAGAGTATTTAAAATAAATAAAAAATGTGAACGTGTTACTGATCTTCTCTGGCCTATTGGACTGAAAGATTGAATCACAGTTGAGATGAAGGCGATTACCAAGGGTGTGAAAATCTTCCATGGTGATTAAATGGCTTCCAGGGCATTCAGCTGGTTCTTTGAGATACACACCTTTGTCAGGAAAGCAAGACGATGGATTCTGCTCTGTCCGATTTCCTTTCTTTTCTGATGGATACATAGAGCCGCACTCTCTCTCTCTCTCTCTCTCTCTCTCTCTCTCTCTCTCTCTCTCTCTCTCTCTCTCTCTCTCTCTCGCTTTATTTCCGATTTCTCTTCTGGAAATTGTCGTATCATTAACTAATTTCTTCTTTAATAGTTCATCCATCAGTGACAGTCTGAGATGTTTTGTAGTTCTTCTCCGTTATCTTTGCAGAGCCCAGATGAACTTGTGGAGCATTACATTGCAAAGACTGTGCTTCCAGTCAAGCTTGAACGCAAATCAGGTACGGTTCTCTCTCTCCCTCTCATCTCGCCCTCTTCCGCTCATCTCTCTCTCCATCTCCCACGATGTGGAGAAACCAGCGATATCAGAAATTGGGTTCATGTGTTTTTTGTCACCGATCCATCAATCTTTCCAATCTTTGCAACCCTTTTCATCAGTCACAACTCCATTGCCCATATCCCCACCTCTCCCACCTCACCCGTTCCTTAATTCAACTCCGGCGATGAATTTTTTTTTTCCCCTCTTTTCCCGTCTCTGATTTCTCACCTACACAACCACTCGAGCTTCTTCTTTGTCAAAAGTTAACGCAGAAGGTAAGAAATACCATTACAGACACCGCAAGAAAACCCCATTAACCTCTTCAAATTCATCAATGTCGCGCCTATCAAAAGTAACGGATTGATACAGCTATATATAGCTTACAGAAAACGTGTCTTTGTCTAACGGTCTAAAATAATAAAATATCAATCGTATTCGCACACGGTCTCATAAAATAGAAAGTATTGTAATCTTAACAGCTGTCAAGTATCAAATAAAATCCTAACGGTCTATCTTAACGACTACTTCTTTTGTCAAGAAATTAAAATTCTAATAAAACGAATCTTAATTTTAATGGTCTAATAAAACGTATCATAGTCTTAACGTTAATAATATCTCATCATGCACATCGTCTCCTCCCAGTGACTCTAGAAGGATGCGACAACCTATCTCGAACGGCTGCCACAGGGTTCTCGATTGAATCCGAGACTCACGTCTGAGCCGACAACCCCTGTCGGCTCGGCTTGTCGGCTGGGTGTCGGCTTGTACGTGGGTCTCAGATTTACTAAAAGCCACATGGCGGCCATCCAGAACAGATTGCCACTGTCCTCCCAGAACCACTGGGATGACAAGATGCAGATCCAATATCTCATTGAAAATTTGAAATATTGACCCCTTTTTCTCATTCCCCCCTCTCTCTCCAGAGTAATCCAATATCGGAATTTTACCAAAAAAAAAAAATCCGTGTCGCATCATTTGTATTGTTATCAATATCAATTATGTTCGATACGAATACTGACTAATATGTTATCTATCATCTTGTTGAATCTGTATGGGGACTGATACCAAATTGTTATCTGACTAATATTAGCCGACACTGTAAGATAAATCCATGCTTGTACTCCCGTTCTCCCCTAACAAATAAAATCCCAATATGCTCTATTAGCTTATAGATACTTCTCCCTAATTATTTACTTGATAATTGTTATTTTTTTTGTTGTTATAATTGTAATGTAAATCGGAATATCAGATAAGTGGCACGTAAGTTTCTAAATATTGGACAATACCTCAAAAGGGTGTCAAATTTGAGCCCAGCCCAAAAATTGTAACCAAACCAGCCTAATTTAGACTGGGTCAAACCAAAACCAAATCTTAGTGGGCTGTAATTGTGTTATAGTTTTTAAACAACAATAACAAAGCCTAATCTCAACTAAATGGAGTCCGGCTACATGGATTTTTATCCACCAATCAGCTCTGTTCGATGTCATACTTGAACAAGGTCTAAGCTATACATCTCTTTCTTCACTACCTCTTCTAGAGTTATCTTTGGTCTGCCCCTAATTCTTTTAGATCATTCAATTTGAATCAAATCACTCCTCTGTATAGATATGAGGTGGAGTTATGAAGATCAACATTGGAATAAAAAGGTTTTAAGATAACTAGAACGAATACGGAGTATATGGTGTGCAACTTTAGTTACACAAGGACGGATAATGAGGTGGTAAATATTCGTGAAAGGGAAATACAACAAAGTGATCATTTTAGGTATATGGGTTCAATCATAAATGAAAAATGTGATATAGATGATGTTTCACAGAGGATTATAATAAGATGGATGAAGTGAAGAAGTGCGTCGAGAGTGTTGTGTGATCAATGTATTCTTTTAAAACTTAAAAGAAAATTTTATAAGTCAATCATTCGATCGGCTATGATGTATGGTGCAGAATGTTAGGCAGTTAAAAAACAACATATAGATAAAATCAGTGTAGCTGAGATGAAGATGTTAAGATGGATATGTGGCAAAACTAGAAAGGATAATGTCAGGAATGACCATATTAGAGTTGATTTGGGAATAACATCGATACATGATATACTACGAGAAAATCGTTTGAGATGGTGTGGCCATGTTCAACGAATATCCTCAGTGAAAAACATACACCAAGGAGCTTAATCTTGAATGTCTTAAGTTTAGATCATCCATAATGAAGGCAAACAAATAAAGACGTAAAGCTGATATTTGATGTAACCCCATTATAATTGAGAATTCATGACCTTGACCCCCCTATCACCACATTCAGGCACTTTATAATACATATCCTTAAGATTATAAACCCAAACCAAACCAAACCAATAAGATTGAAATTCAACCAGTTGCTTGATAATGAACAGATAAGAGTCCATTAAGCCAATATTTTATTAAAAATACATGTAAGAAGCCAACATCGAAACTAAACCAATCCGATAATGTCACGATAAACTCATTAAGCCAACTTTTTACCCCATATACATATAATAAATAGAAACTGTCGACTGATAAAAACCCATTAAGCCAGCAGAAAACCCGAACCGACTGAAACTGAAGTTTTTTTTATTGGGCCCTAATTGGGCTAGGATGTATTGGACCAAAACCAAATCGGCCCAGACCAAAACTGTACAGAACCAGCCCTTTTAACACCCCTCATTAGCTAAGGTGTCACCGTGATACCAGTACTGTGTAAAGAAACTGAAACTGTACCGAACTGAACCAAATTAGAATCCATACATAAAATCGGTATGGAAAACAGAACTGGAACCGATAACGATACAATATAGGTATTATGGACCAAACAGGTTGGTACAAATTGATACATACCAAATACCAAAAGCCGTACCTAATTTATACTCATTTTTTTTCTCTCATACACCAAATTAATCCCCTCTCGTGGAGCCCTATGTCTGCCAGTTTACAATCCCTCCCCTGACTCCCCAACCCAGTTTTTGTCCGTGTATTGGAGCTGATCTCATCAGTATTGTAGGTCCAATAACAGGTTCAATGAAGAGAAATGGCCTTCTGCCCAAGCACACAAACCTCTGCACGCTGAGAAGTGAGAATTGAGGATCGGCTCTAGAAGGCAAGACCTGGAACATCTCTCCTGAAACCAAAGTTTATACAAAGTTTATGTTCTCAAATACCCTTATTGTATAGTAGCCACAAACCAAGTTTCAATATCTGCAGCCAAACAAACATGTATAATATGGAGACAAAAAAAATTGGTTTAATTGGACATCATTGACCAGAAACCCAAGATAAATACCCGTTCTATCATTATCAAAGTGATGATAAAAGTACAGTAACACTGATTTATAAACATGAAACAAGCAGAAGATTTAATCACAGGAATTTCTTCTTTTGGGGGAGGGGGAGTCAGAGGGAAGAAAAAGGAAGATGTTAAAAGAGAGAATCAACTCTAGCTATAAACACTGTCAGATACTCGTGAAGCCTCAAATAGAGACCCTGATGATTTCGTGCTGCTATTCATCGTCCTCAGCAAAATACTTCTCCTCAGCATCTTGATTGACCTCCCTCATCCAGTGATCATCAAGCGTCTCATCATCATCTATTTTAGAGTAGTCCAAATGTTGAGTATCTTCCCCTGACAAAAATTTCTGTTGCATTATGTGGATGAATTGCTCCATCTGATCTTGCATCTCTGCAGCAGAGAGAGTTGATTCCTCAGGTGGCTCCATGCAAGCGTCCTGCACACCATTGGTTGTCTGTCAATCCACAAACACTTATTATGATTACCAGACAAGGATGTGATAAAAAATATCAAAAACATATGATGTTCGAATTGTGACAGAGAGAGCAAACCATCAAGTCTGATACTACCAAACTCCTTCCTCTACCTCTCTCCCTCCCCCACCCCCTCCAAAAAAAAAAAAAAAAAAAGAATTAACTCAGGTACTCCATTGGTTCTAACAATTATTGACAGTATAAGGGAAGTGCAAGCAGGAATAGAAATCATTGGGATCATCAGAATAGGTGGCCACAGCACATCCTGAAATATTCTATTGACAAGCTTGACTTGCAAGCAGAGAATGACGAGTTTCACCCACTATCTGGGCCGGAGACATCTTGTTTCATTCCATAAGGCAAGCTGGGTCATCTTGAATGAAAAGTTAATAATCCGAGAGTCTTAATTCACATAGGGCTCGACAAAAGCAAACTGAAAATTATGCTACTGGCTGACTGAGTAGTGGAAATTGGGTCAACTTCAGGTTTGGAATTTTCCTGACTAGTAATTGTAGTATTACTTACAAGTTTAATAAAGGGCAAATATCCCACATAAGCTTCTCTCTTCAGTTTCTATGCAAGGGTGACTAAATATAAAACACACTCCCTCCAAAACTTTACAGTAATGAACACCGAAAACAGACTTAACTTGCCATGAAGAGTAATATGCCAAATAGTGAAAAATACAACAGCAACAACAATAACAATCAAGCTTTATCCCAACTAAATGGGGTCGGCTACATGGATCATTATCCTCCTATCATTGGCTCTTTTCAAAATCATACTTGATACGAAGCCTAATCTATCAAACTGGATATCTAATGGAAATGGCACCAAATGTGTGCCAAACTGGAGAACTTCACACAAAAATGGCATGTTAAGTCTCTTTTTCCTTAATCTGTCTCAACTACCTTACAACCTAGGTCTACTTTGAATTTTTTCCACACCACAGTCAATTGACCTTATCAACAACTGAATAAATAAGAAAACAAATAGGAAGGGAAAAGAAAAATACAATGCCAACCCATTCACTGAATCACATGTCACACTTACTTGTGCTACTTCAAGTTGGGCAAATAAGCAAGAAGCACCAAACCCCAAGGAGTAGCTCACTTGGTAAAGACCAACACCTCAAAGAGGTAATGAGTTCAACTCTCCTTGGGGCCTACCTATCCAAAAAAAAAAAAAAAAAAACATTTAAGTGCACTTCACAGAGGTGTTTCCAACACTTTTTTTTATTCAAATAGTTATTCCTGGTGATAAACCTATCTTAAATCTCAGTCTTGGCTGGGAGGGCAAGAGAAATTGTTTATAGCCCATTGCAGCAAGCCAGCAACACGTGTCAGAACCCTCATCTCAGAGAGAGAGAGAGAGAGAGCGGTGGTGGTTTATTTTTTTAGGAAGGAGCTTCTAGAGGGGCAATCTTCCATTCTAAGAGAAAGGACATTCAAATTGAGTTTCGAGCTAGTGCTTGGAAGGAGCTCTTGCTTCCTTGCAAATGCCAGAACTTTAAAAAGTGATTAAATTTAGGTAAATGGTTAAAACAGTACAACAGTACAACAGTACAATGATCCCCAGTGACAGGAAAAATAAAACAGTTATTGTGACAGACCAAATACATCAAGTGCAATGTAGACAAGGTTCAACCATCTAAAGTTTTTCCTCCAAATATGTAGCTGCATTCATTCTCTGAAATTATCCATTGAGTCCATAATAATGCTAGCTTAAGTTATTGCCAGAAACAGTATATCAATAAGGTTAAACATGTTAATTGCAAAGTTTGACCAAATAAATTGCAGAAAAAGCAAAATCAATCAAAATTTACCTCAGAATTCTCCTTCCCCTTGTCGCCTTCTTCATCCTCCTCGTCTCTTCTTCTTCTTCTTCTTCTTCTTCCTCCTCCTCCTCCTCCTCCTCCTCGTTTTCTCTGTCTCTTTCATTGCCTACCCAATCCTTTTCAGGAACACCTAACCTCTGCTGCTCCCCTCTAATCTTTGCAACTAAAATTGCTTCTTCCGACCTCCGCATCAGGGTCTCCCACCTCCGTTCCCCAGTACGGGCCATGCTCCTGCTCATAGGATCCTGAAACTTCCCCACATACTCGTGATGCAAATACGGTTCCCTCTCCCTCATGGCGTCCTCAGAGAAATAGTGTCCATCGCTGATGAGCATATTCAAATAAGCAAGACGACGGTTCTTCACCTTCACCGATCGAGAACGGACCTCCTCTGTAGTGGGACTGAGTAAGCTACGGAGATGCTTTAAGTGCCAATTCACTTCGTAATCGTCATTCAATACATCGAATTCCCGAAGCTCTTCGCTCGTCAATTTCACTCCGTAACGCTCTGTATCAATTAAAAAAAATTAGGGTTTAACGAAAAAGAAAAACTAGAGGGAGATGAAAGAATCGGTAAATGATTGAGTTAAGCACCTAAGAAAACGGCAGCGTCTCTGGAAAGTAGGTCGAGGAGAATGGACTTTCGTTCCGAAGAGTTCATACCAATTCCTTGTATTGCGCCTGGAAAATAAAGGTTCTCCACCAACGACAATCTCTCGGTTATAGCTTCAATGGCAGAGGTGCTCAGGGCCATCCTTTCCTGCATCTTTCTTTAATCCTCTCGAGACTGTCTGGTTCTCGGTTTTTCATTTAATACTTTGGTGAAGCAGGCATGGGACGGTCCATGGGTATACTTTACCAGAACCAGACGACAATAGTCTTGTCGTCGTCTGGTTCAGTGAGATCCCCGAACCAGTCTACGGACTAGTGAGCTCGTGTAATATTGACCTGCGAACCGGTTGAGTTACATCGGTACACACGTAGATCACCCCAATCTGTTTGATAGACGGCTGGACCGACTGGACGACAGAAAATAATAATCCCAAATTACTGTTGACATGTTTGGACAGGAGGACGGGCAAAATCCGTTTTCTTCTTTGGTCTGTATTTCTTTTCATAGGATCGGCCTATTAAAAAAACATACATTGCTTATCTACAAGATTTCACGATACAACTAGAAAGCCAGAATGAGAAAATGTAAAGGCTACCATTAAAACAATCCAAGTAAGATTTACTATATCCATATCATGGAAATTCTTTATGACACAAAAATCAAATAATTTTCCATGGTCTCTTATTTTTCCTTTAAATAGATTTTTACTTTTAATTTTCCAAGAAAACCATTTTTGACAACTGTTGGATTGCTGTTTTTATCAGACATTTAGGGCCTTTTTGATAAAACTTCTATTTCTGGATTCTATGGATTCTGACTCCCAGGGAGTCATTTTGGAGTAGAAGCATGTTTGATAAGTTTGGTTGGATTCTAACTCCCATAGAGTGAACCGGATTCAGAATGACTCCAGAATCCAAATTTTTTGAGTCATAAATACTTGCTCCAAGCTGTTGGATCAACTTTTTGAGAGAAAAAAAAGAATTGATTCTCACATGACTTTCACTTGACCACCACCACCACCACCGTCGCCACCACCCACCACGGCCACCACAACCACCACCACCACCACCACCACCACCGCTGCCACCACCCACCATCCACTTCCACCATCACCACCACCGCCACCACCACCACTACTACTGCCACTACCACCACCACTGCCACTGTCGCCACCGGCACTACCACCACACCACTACCATCGCTGCCACCACCATCATCACTGCCATCACCATAACCACCCCTACTTCCACCGCCACCGCAACCACCCACCACTGCCGCTACCTCTACCACCTCCACCAACACCGCCACCACCATAACCACCGCCACCACCACCACCCACCCACCACCGACCACCCACCATTGCCATTACCCACCACCACCACCCATCACCCACCACCACCACCACCACCCACCACCGCCACCACCTACCACCACCACCCACTACTACCACAACTATTTTTCTAGACTTCGATTTGGGGGATAAGTGTGTTATCAAACATGTTTCTAATTCAACGATGTTCTCGAATCCATTTTAGAATTGTGTTATCAAACAAGTTTTTACTCTAAAATAATTTTAGAGTAGCTTGGAGTAGAATCCAAATTTGAACCAGAATCCAGAATCCAGAAACAGAAGTTTTATCAAACGGGCCCTTAAGGGTCCCTGAATTCTTCCTTAATAAACCAAACTTTTATTTTAAAATCAAACTCAATGACCTAATGATCGAATTGCATATTTATTAAATGGGTAAAAGACAATTACCTTTCCTATAATTTATCTTATTGATAGTTGACCCCCAAAGGTTTCAAAAAAGACAAGTTACCTCTCCTAAATAACTATTATAATCCAAATAATCTCACCTACTAGGAATATTCCATTATATAGTAACTATGGGAGTCCAATAGTTTGTTAAATACCAAACTACCTTTTTAGAGATATAACTACCTATTTTACCCTTACTATTTAGGAAAGTTACTATTTACCAGTCGAACGATTCCCCGATTCCTTGCTTGCTCACCACAGTCGAGCTCACTGTTATTCCGTTTTCCAAACCCTTGAATCGCCGTTGTCTTCGGAGCTCTCCACCGCTGCAAATCCTTGAACATTGAAGCAGCTCCTCATTCGAAATGTTTCCTCTGAAATCTTGAAGCAATAAGGAGTATTCGAAATGTTTCCGCTGAAATCTTGAAGCAGTTCTATCCTGTCTGCAAGGAGCTTGAAGTTCCCATATTCCTTCGAAATCTTAAAGCACAAACTACTGCAAATTCTTTGGAGATTTAACCACTTCAAATTTTGAAGCACAAACCGATTCCAAGCATGAAGCACTGACCTCTGCAAATCCTTAAGCATTACCCACCATTCGAAACCCTACCTGCTGCTGCAAACATTGAAGCACTGAAGCACTGTAAGAACTGTCTTTTAATTAGCTTTTAATAAGTAATAGGATGTTTCATCTTCGAAACCCACAAATTTTGGGATTATTTAATGTCGATTTTGAGGTTCACAGTCTAACCCACCCCGCCCCCATTTTTTATTGTTTTTAATAATCTGGCCTGTGATTGGGGATTATTTAAACACAACACTGCAAGATGAGAAGAAGAAGATGCCTCACTGGTAACTTGAAATACCTCTGTTTACAGTTATGTCCAACAGATCATCTCCGCCCCATAGGAAACGTCGTGAGGTAGAATGAGAAAAAGATGAGATTATGATTTATTTTAGTTGGATATAAAAGGGTTATATTGACCTTTTAACAACAATAAGATTTAAAGTATGAATAAAAGATTGAGGATAAAATGATCCATAAAAAATTTAACTTTAACTACATTAAAAATTAGGATTATTTGAATTTTAATAGTTATTTAAGAGAGGCAACTATCTTTTTTGAAACCTTTAGGGGTCAACGACCAATAAAGTAAGTTACAGGAGAAGTAACTGTTTTTTACCCTTATTAAATTAGACCTTGAAATTTAACATATATTTCATTTAACCAACAAACAAACACATCATCTGTCCACTTGACTGAATAGATGACTTATTATGTTTAGAAAAATAACAAACCATTATAAGAATAATAATTCACCTTTACTTTAAGGGTCGTAGATAAACATCATCAAATCACCCCAGACCAACCAGGATTAGGATAATTCCAAATTGGCAGCCAAACCCTTTCTCCGTCTTCCAAACATTATTATAACTCCTTTCTAGAAAGTGCAAAATAGGCTCTGAGAAACTACCACAGAAATCATAATTTAATAAAAACTCATCAGCAGGTCTGTAATTGGAAAAACCAGGGTTTGGTATAGTTATGAACTTACGATAGATGAAAATTAAATCTGAATTCTTCACAAAAATATTCAAAGGACGACTTGCAATAGAGTACATATGGGCCTACAGATTTTGATATTTTGATCGACTCCTCAGGATTCTTCAGCATAGTCAATGAAATTCGTGATACATAACAATACGGCAACCAAAACTTTCTTCTAAACTCAATGTGGAAGTCTCAAACAAACACCAACTCCAATCTAAAAGTGAGATCGGAAACACAAAACTAGAGACCCATATTTCTATGATTATCAAGAAACTATTCAAAGTTTAAACTAAGGTTCAATCCTCATCCTCTTCGTCTCCATCACCACCAGAAGCCTTCTTGGCAGCTGCTTTCATGTTCTTTCGCTTTACTCTTCCTGGGCGTCCACCACCTAGAGGACTGGTGAGTGAGAAATCAATGTGTTTCTGCGAATCCATCCTTACCATGAAAGATGGAATGTTGACAACCTGCCTTCCAACCCTGCGCAGCAGAAAGAAGAATGTCATTTTAAAAGTTAGGATTATATTCAAAACAAGGCCTCAAAGCTCGAAAACTGGAACCCCCCTTACAAATAATATTATGTGACCAGCTCAAATGATTTGAAAGTGACATAAAGAAATCACATTATCAATCAATTCAAGACTGAGAACTTGATCCTATAGTTTCAATTGGAGGACACTATGAAGTTAGGAACGTTGATTAATTCCCTTTCCACTAAACATCAAAAGAAAATTCAAGCTCAAAGAAATAAAAAGAAAGATAATGAGACGTATTAAAGTAGCTCCTAGATATTTAGTTCTCCCAAAGGAAGGCCATTATTCTGACAGTACACAACAATGAAAAACCACCAGAAAGGACTGCTCCAAGAAAAGGGGTAGGGAAGGAAACAGGTAACTCATCAGTGACTTGCAACATCTACATTGAGCGAATGCTTTCCAGGAGAGAAGCACATTGTGGAAGACAAACCACGACATGCACTCTTATCAAATCAGCAGTGTATGCTAAAACCAACATAGGAACTTCAATTCTAATCTCAAAGTTCACATCTGAACTTTAATAGCTTTGGCTTCTTAAGATATAACAACACCACCAAGGACTTCAGATAAAATAAAATAAAAAACAATGAAATATGAGAGAAACCCCTTCCTATGAATCTCAGGGTATCAAAGTCTATGTTCCTGCAATTTGGCATCAGAAGACAATTGGAATTGTGGAACAACAACTTCAGTATGGTGACACTGACATTACACAACCAACACAACATAAGACAAAAATGTGCCAATTAAAAATAAAAATGTAAATGTAAATGAATAGCAAAGGCACATAAATACTGAGAGGGATCCAGAACTATATGATTTGCAATGTCTAAGGCAGTCTCACGACACAACATACATCCAAACTTGTGACTTCATTCAATGAAAACCATGGGACACCTATTACAAGCTTATGAAAGGCTCAAGGGAAAAGAGAAAAGCAATGTCTTAACTATGCCCATTCAATTTTGACATATGGGATTGAAACAAACTAATGAAAAATATTTAGTATAAGATTTTCTGGGTTGATTGTAAATGATAAACATTAGTACATCAACTAATGTCAATTGGAAGACAAATGCTTGCTCAATTGGTTGGTGTCCTGCCAAGTAGAGTGCATGCACCCAGGAGTCATGTGTTCAATTCTCCTGTCTTCACCTTGGGCCTTAAGACATCCCCTTCCCCTACCCCTCCCTCCAAACTCTAAGTAGCTGCAGTCAAAGTCCCATTGGGCAGATATACATAGGAAGACCTAAAAAAAAGACAATAGCGTCTATTGGAACTTTATTTATTAATAATTTCAATAATTTTATGAAGCTATCTGTGTATTAAGTTTATAAATTTATATCCAATTCAACTCACACACACAAACAAAACCCCAATCCTGAAGCTTCCCACTTAAAACCTTCGTGAAAGTGATCGTGACCAACACTAAACGTTAAAGAATGATATTTGCATCAGTATAATACATCTTTGTCACTTCTGAACGTGTGATTTACTACTGGTTTAAAACCTAAAAGGGATGGCTAGATTAAGCCATCCATGTGTAATCAATATCTAGAAATGAGGCATTACATTCAAAAAAATGTCGCTTACTCATGTATTGTTATAAAAAAAAAACCTACAGGGGAGAAGTAATTAACTGTACGACAGGATAAGAACCAAAACTCTAATATAGGTTTAAAAAAATAAATAAACAGCATCCACAGAAAAATGAAGGTTCTATTGTTAATTTTATACCGGAAAAAAAAAATCTCATTACGGAATCATATGTTTAAAATTCTACTTTATTTTTAACCCTTTTCATGGAAAAATATATACTAGTAATTTATACCTGATATGCCTCTGCCTAATAAGTACTCTAGCGTGGTGGATTGATTTCGCCATACCAGACTTGAACACGAGAGTCTGGAGACGGCGCTCAAGGAAGTTCTCCACAGTTAGTGCCAAGACGTAATCGAGCTTGTTCTGGCTCTCGTCCAGAAGCCCGTACCTGTTCATCCTGCGAAGAAGAGCTTCACCCTCAAATATCCGACGTGGGTTCTTCTCGTCAAGAGTGAGAAGCTCTCTTGCAGCATTGCGGATACGGCTCAGAGCGTACTGAACCCTCCACAACTCCCTCTTACATCGAAGCCCGTACTCTCCGACAAGCTTCAACTCAGCGTCCAAACGCTCCTTTTCGTAAGGACGACGAGGCTTCTTGAAAGTCTTTCCATCTGAAACAATTCAAAAATTAGGGTTTACATCAATCAAAACCCCACAAGAGAAAAAGATGCTCGAGGAACTAAAAGAGTATAGTGGATTCAGCCAATACTCAATACAGCATTTGGACAAAGGAGAGCCTATCCGAAATAACAATATTCAAGCTAGTAATCTATGAAAATAGCTAGTGAACTAAGGGAACTTGCTCTCTTGAAACCCTAACCCGGGAACTAAACACGATAATCAGCCAAATGCTAATAAATAAATCTAAAATTAAAACTAAAAACAACAGATTAGATCAAAGCGTGATCTAGATATAAGTAAAAAAACAAACTTAAAGAGATCGTAAACTCGAAAGCAGCGATTGAAATGCTTGAACATCCAAATCTGTCAGCGAAAGAGATCAAGATCCGACATGAGAAAAATTGAAATAATAGAGGCAAGAAGCTTACAGTTTCTGTAAAAACTGACGTGAACCATGGCTCCCTTGCTTTACCCCTTCTTTCTGATGCTGGGAGAAGGGAACTGAAGAAGCCGGTAAGAGGAACAACGAGGGAAAAATGGTAATGAAACTTTATAGGTGAGGCACTGTACGGTACAGCGAGGTCATATCATCCGCCGTGATGGAAACTGGAAAGATCGAGGGGCCCAGCACATTGAATTCGCTAGATGTCAAATTTGAGACAAATCATATTCCCCAGTAAAAGAAAAAGATGCAATATTGGGGAATATGATTCGTTTCAAATTTGGCTTCTTTTTTTTTTTTTTTTACAAATATATATATATATATATATATATATATATATAGAGAGAGAATTCTGGAAGAAATTCATTAATTATATATATATATATAGAGAGAGAGAGAGAATTCAAGAAGAATTTCATTAATAGAAAAAATCAATAGAAATAATACAAGTCCTAGTCGAATGTAAAACCTTCACCTTTAGTATTGCCATCAAATTCTGGGCCAAAAAATAACTATGAAAATCAAAAACACCTATGGGATGTATCCCAAACAACCCACCAATGGTCCATGGTTTTTAAAAGATTATGATTTTCATTAATTGAGGTCACCCACCAATCTAAGTTTTGGCTGAATGTGGGATTAAAATTTCTCAATTTTGTAGAAAGGTAGATCTCAAACCCTAATGTTGGTATGTCAATTTTCGATTGAAGTAGGAATTGCCACTATTTTTTTGGGAGAGATAAGTACGACAAAAGAGATTTGAACTTATGACTTCTTGATTATAAAGTTTTTGCCCTACTAATTATCAACTGATAAAATAAAGAACTGAAATTTTTGAACTACGAAATGGAAAATGTGGATCACAACGTAAAAATAAAAACTAGAAAACGAGAGGGTTTGTTTTTACAACACTTTGAGAGAAATTTCTCATAATAAACAAATAGGTATATAGTTAAATGCAAGAATTTGTATTTTCAATGGGACCAACAAGGTGAATGTAAAAATTCTCTTCCGCCGACCTACCGCCTGTCAAAGGTGGGATTTCAACTGGCCCACCTCCCCATGTATTGGTAAGTGGGCTGACTGATCCTCAGCCCTTGGATCAGCGACAGGAACCTCCTGCCGCGGGAGAGGATTTTTTATCCAAAAGGTGAAGGGGAAGAGACAGATGATAGCATGAGGAATGTGAATTTTGTGAGAGGTTGTGGGAAAATCCTTGGAATGGCATTACAAAAGTCTTTTTTTTTCCAAAGAAAGATATTGTAAAATTTTTATCGGGCTTAATCGGGTTTTCAAATTTCGGTCCAAACAGTCAGTTTTCGGTCAATCTTATCAGTCTAATTGGTTTATACCAAAACTAAACCTGATCAAGATTTAAAATGATAAAAAGAAAACCAAAGCCAAACCGATAAAAGAATTCGATCCAATCAGTTTTAATTTGGTCCGGTCTTATCTGCTCTAAACATTGGACCTACCATCATGGTGCTAGAGTTGAGCATGCACTAGGCTATAACTTACATGATAGGCAATAAGGCTGAGTTTGATATATATTATAGGTCAAAAGAACACATTCTAAGATGAAAAAACAATGTTTGACATACATTACCAAACATGGAACATAAAACACGTTAAGAGAATGCTATCCATTTTGGAACATGTTTTTTTTGCACATTCTATATTTATTTTGAACCCAGACCAGAAATTTCTCGCCCTATTCTCATTTTCCAGTAAAAATGCATTATCTATTATGAGAATGCATTTATAAGAACCCATCCCAAGAATGCCCACCAAACATAGCCTAAGACTACCATTTTTCAAGGCTAGCAAAATAAAATCCATATAACCGACCCAAGTTGGCTAAAGACTAAGGGCATATTTGCCTAAGCTTATGGCCAAGAAGCTGGGGGTAGAGTGAGTTATGCGCTTCTCAGGCTAGAGATGACAAAAATCCAAAATCTACACATCTGGTTGGCTCAGTTTCATAAGCCTACAGTGGAAGGCATCTTAAGCTACATTGCACAGAATGGCTATGTAAATGTTATTTGAAGCTTTTTCAGCTTTTGAATGTATGACAAATCCAATGTTTTTCCTCTCATTACAACCATCCAATTTTTTCAGGAGAATACAAAAATTGCACATTGTTTTGATATAAGTTAGTGCAGAGGTCTAACGTAGATTCCATAGACATACAAAAATCCTGAAACCATCTTCAGTTGATACCAAAGTCTCAAGTATAGCAACTACACACTCAAGTCGTATGAATACACCCACCATATATATTTGATTATCTGTGGTTGAATCCACAGCTGATCTATGGTTTGGATCCTTATGCCCTCATGCTACTGGATCAACAGTCTATCTAGTCCTTGATGTAACTTTAACACATCTTTCTGCATTCACGATGAAGTGATGATCTGAAGATATCCTTACCCAAACTGATGTTACCTGGTTCTTCGACACTCCCATGGAGTTTCATGAGAAGAAAGATCTTTTCTTGTTTCGCTCCAGGAGTTCTTCCCTCTGTCACCAAATCCAAGAAAAGGCCATGAGACAGGACATTCAAGATAGTGCAAATTTCAGTGAACTGACAAACATAATCAGAGAGAAAACAGAGAATCTGAAATATGTTTTCCACCACTTCATAGCATAGAAAGAACAACAAAAATATGAACATACATCATATATATATATATATATTCA
Source organism: Protea cynaroides (assembly GCA_028583415.1). Taxonomy (NCBI): domain Eukaryota; kingdom Viridiplantae; phylum Streptophyta; class Magnoliopsida; order Proteales; family Proteaceae; genus Protea; species Protea cynaroides. The sequence continues at coordinate 130,100,791 of CM053276.1, forward strand.
GCAGCATCTATTAGCCTTGTAGCTGTAAATTTGTCATATATCAAATAATTTGCCCCATGAGGAGCCATTCTGATATTCCAAGTCGGAAATCAGCCCTACGCATGCAGTGCCAACCTAAATGTTTATCAGGTCCAACCTTTGATCCGAACCATGAAGTAGACCCAGGAGCAGCTATCCATCCTCCCTGACTTGCTCTTACCACAAATTTAAACACAGGTACTAGTTATTACCGTAACTGTTTTGTTTTTCTGTATACTCCAGCACCTCGGCCTAATTCCTGCCTATTGTACTGCAGGATATAAAGAGAAATTCTGGTTCACCCAATGATTCACTTTATACCTAATTGACCTACTTGGCACAACTTGATGGGTGCTTGTCGCTAAAATCACTGCAAATATCCCACTCATAAGAATAGCAGGTATTTGGAAATTGCAGACATATAGCATCTTTACATCTTTCCATACTAATAGGCCTGCCAGAATCTGGGTTTTTTTTTTTTTTTTTTTTTTAATTTCCGAGGTTATTCACAAACCAGAGCTTAAATAAAATATAAAAAGAAGCATGGCATTGAAGCAATGAATAAAGAGAAGGAAGCCAGTAACAAAACTAGCAGAAACAGACAAGGATGGAAGAGAGGACGGAGGTGATTGACTAGAATGAAGATGTTACCTCCTTCTTCTTGCATTCCTTGTAAACATCAAAATGTTCTTGACATTTGCTCTTGTCATCCCTAAATTCTTCCAGGCCTGCAAAAATTTGCTTCTTAATTTGTTATTGGGCAAAAGAGTGAACGTCAAAACAGCAGGCAAATATCAATAATATCCAAACGTGAGAATCTAGTCTGATAAACCATGTAGCAGGAACTAGGAAGCTTCTCCCAAAATCCAATTGGTCTGCATCAGAATTTAACTTGGTAAAAAGGTGAAGAACAGAAAGAGAGGGGGGGTGTTGTAAAAACACAAGAATATCCAAACGTACAAATCTGAACTCTAAAACCACACTGTATAGCAGGAATCTTCCATGTCTTAAAAGAAATTTCTGTGGGCAGGAGAGTTAAACAAGTGCAGACAACCACACAGGAAAAAACATATCTTCTTTCTAATTGAAGTCCATGGTACAGTTTCACAACTCAAAAAACTAAATAGGACACCCATTTGTAGGTATCCATGTTCTACCTAGAGTTTAAAATCTGGCTTTCAATGCCATGAGTAGAAATTTCATCATATGGTGACCTCAAAAGGTCAACTCAAAATGAATATTACAGCTGGTTTTTTACAACTCTAATGGTGGGTGCTAACTCCTAAGTGGCAGCAATAATTCACATGATGATACCAGGTTACCTACTGGTCTACTACCAATATCTGTTTATGCTGAAAAAGAATCTCTAAGATATAATGGCAGTTGGGCAATACATTCTAGTTGTTTCAGAGGAAATGGGAGGATTGTTCAATCAGCATAAGATCGCTACTTTGGTAGAGGATAGACAGTGAGGAAAATTTTGTCTATATATATATATTGAAAAGTATTCCAAAAGAGGAGAAATCACTCTCCGTATCAAGAAAAATAATTTCTCCCTATAAGAAACAGGAGTTCAAATCCAATAATTCCCCAAGAATTTACACTTAAATATAAATATACTCAAAGCGATTAATTCAAAAAATAACAATCCAGCCTAAAAAAAATTCACCTTGTTAGTTCAAAAATCTAATTGAACCAAGAGGAGGAAACCTACCTAACTACATCAAAACCCATTTAAAACTCCAATCAACTTGATAGATGCAGATGATTCTCAAATATTGCAGAGTTAAGAAGCTGATGCAGCCAGTCAACCTTAATCCTAGATTAAAAATCAAAGATTAGATTGGCTGCAACACTGGTCTCGAAAGGGGTTTTCTCGTGAACCAGCAACCTGAGACCTTGCTGGTTATATGTCTCCAGCAGCCTTTAGTGGAAAATAAGAAAGAAAATAAAGAAGAAAAGATGGGGAGAAAGCAGAGGAGGAGAAGTAGGAGGAGAGATGGGGCTAGATGGGAAAGAAAGGCAAAAGAGAGATATATCTTAACTGTCCAAAGATATATATATATATATATATATATATATATATATAGAGAGAGAGAGAGAGAGAGAGAGAGAGAAGCCTTCACTCTTCGAACCAAAATTCTTTATTCATCTCCATACCAATCAATAGGTGTACACATTTTATATATGGCTATCTAAAGATACGAAGATAATAAAAAAATAAATAAAATAGGAACCCTCTAATAGCCAACTTACTAAAATAACTAGACTAATTTAGAAGCTAAAAATAGGACATTTCTAGATACTTTGAACCAAGATTTTCCCATGACTGCTAAGGAAAGGGCTCCACAAGATCCCTATGACATACCCGTGGGAACCACCAATAAAACTTAAATGAAAGCACTAAGGTCTGGAGAGAACATCATCCAACCACCTATGATTTTTGAGAATCCAATTCTTTGTCCATCTTCTCAACTCTCGCTCTATTTTTTTGGCGAAGGAACATCTTCTACAGTATTACACCCCCCCTCTCTCTTTCCCCAGACCTTTTATTTTTTATTTTTTATAAATCAATGACATATTCTATCAAAAAGGAATTATAATAAGAGTAAAGCATGGAAAAAACAACCCAACAAAAACTCAAAGCAACATAACCCCCACACAACAAGTTCTGGTCTGACTGCACCTTGTTTGGCTAGGTTGTCAGTAGGAAAATCTGACTTCAGTCTAATGAGATGAAAGAGTCAGAGCATATCACGTTACAAATATACCAGACAATCTGAGAGTATATCCATGCAGTCCCATATAGTGTCATATTTTCCCTCATATAAGAGAGCCAAAGTACCGTTTCAAATAGGTGCATCTAACTGGTATGAACATCAAGCACTCCATTGAAGAAGATAGAAGGACAAAAATGTGAATTCAGCATGAACGTGCACTGGACCAAAGTTGGAGTCCACACCTAAGTTTTTAGTTAGCCCACTGGCCAGTATGAAGTACATGTCCCTTAAATAAATATTTCGTAAGAAGTTTTCAGTAGACCAATATGAACCACCAAAGACAAGTCAAGAATTGGGCCACTGCTCTAAATGACCAGTTTAATTATCTTAAAGGAAAGGTAAATCCCATCAGTAGGCTATTACTCATCATATGGAACGTCAATTATAGCTCAAATCGATTGGGCATGTTTCCATGTCATCATCTAGTCATTGGATCATATTCAGTCCACTTCAATTTTTGTCACATACCAATATAATGCTTTGATAATTGCTTGAATTTTGTTGTCTGAAGAATTTGGACCGTTACAAAAGAGTCCCATAAATATGGGTCACACTGCTGAGATAGCCAACTTAATTGACTTGTAACCTGCCAAAGGTCAAAATAACTAAATCTCCGCACCTGGCAGGGATAGATCCCGCCTCCAGCACCGTCAATGTTGGAAACCTTTTTCCATTATCATTAGTGTTTTTCCTTCGAGTTTTGTGATGATTTTTTTCCCTGTTGAGGAATAAACTTTTAAAACGGTATCACTATCTCAATGGAATGGCATCACTTTCTGAATTAGAAACAGTTATTTTATACTTCCCTCTGCAATAATGGAAATGGAGAATCAGGGCACGACAAATTGGCAGTCTCATCCCTACTGGCAAGAGTATTTCATTAGTATTATTACATTAGGTGCTAGTCTAATAGGGCATATTTGTAGCTCTCCATTCAATTACCCTATAAGCTTGTTTAAGGACTTGCAAGCATTAGTGTTGGGGCAAATTAAATTTGACTAATAGTTCATGGACATGGGCTTGGTACAAAAGAAAAAAATTATCTGCTCCACCCCTGCATTGGCCTGATGCACAAACATAGCATGGGGTCACTTCCGAAGTAATAGGGCATATGGCTCAGTTATTTGGGGGCTTCTGTAACCATTTATCAAATTTATATTCTGGTCATGTGTGGTCAAGTGGTTTTAGGTGGTATTTTTCTTTCTCCAAATCTAAAGTTGCTGTGAGAGTTAGATTTGAAACTTGAATAGGGGCCTAAAGATTCTGCCAGCATTGTAAATATAAGGTTCCGATAATTTGAGATCAAGCATAATTGCTACCTGTTGGGTCCCTTATCCACAAGGCTGATTTTAGTTATTTTCTGATCTTAAATCTTTGTAATAATGCATTAATCTTGCCTATCACTACCACTACTGTCTAGTGTCTACTGATGCTTCATGAACATAAAAAGTTAAACTTCTATTGCACTAATCCTAAAACATGGCACCCTATTAAAATTCTACTACACATACAGTTATGTACATGTCTCCATAGAATTTTCCCGCTTCATCCAAACAGAAAAACCTACAGATGTGACTCCCCATATATCACTTGAATTCCTAGTTAAATTCTTTCTACCACTATTTACATCTCTCTTCCCCCGCGGGGGCGGGAGGCACCTCCATTAACTTCAAACTCGAACAAACGTGCCTCCAACAGCCGCAAACCAGAAACAGAAACAAAAAACAAAAGAACAACTCAAGGTCAGAAGACCCAGAACCCAAATAAACCAATTCAACAGATGGGAATGTCGGCGGGTTCTGTGATCTATACAAAAAATCTATAAAATTTTGAGAAATCAAGAGTTCACAGTTCTCACAATCAATTCAGACACGAATGAAGAATAATCTACGATCATGGCAATTTGAAATTTAGAGAAAAAAAAATTGACATACATTTTAGAGAGGCAGTATATTGGGGGTAGCACATGGAATCGGAGAGTCTTGAAACGCTTGGATAGGATTCTGAAGCTTCCGACGGTGCCATGTCTTCTCCGTCTCTATCAGACGTTCTTCTAGGCTCCAACCCAAAAAAAATCGTATCAGAAATCTGAATTGGCTTTGGCACTCCTTCAAGACTACGAACTCCAATTTCCAAGTTACACGCTATACAGAACTAGATGATTTTGGAACTCGGATGTGGGATCGAAAGAGAAACCAGCACCTAAAACAATCTGCAACTCAAAGAAGACATTTATAGCATTTTATAAGCTGAATCGGATTGGATCGAATCGATTGGCCGATCCTGGGGGAAGCGGGACGGAATCGGGATCGACCGATCCCGATCTTGACATTTTCAACCGTTGAAAAGTCTCACGATTATGGATGGTTCAACTGACCCCGCACATCTGGAAAAAATGGTCATTAAGACTCTGGTATAAGTATAACAATGTTGATTCCGACCATTGAAAGTACATCGGTCATATGTTCCAATGTATTCTCATTAGTCAAGATCAATATTGCTACACCAGAGTAATATAGTCGATCTTGGCCATGGACGTCTGTTCTGTACCCGATCCCATCTTCTTCCATGGAATGTGGGACCCACCTCTAGAATTCAGGATCCATCGATCATGGACAGAGATGGATCTCATGAAGGATGATCATGCTTATGTTTTTTTTTTAGTGTTGGCGATTGTATATGTAATAATTTCCCTCGCTCCCTTGGGCTTAGGGGTGTTCAAATAAGGTCTAAACCAAAATCGAAACCAAATCAACCTCATTCGGTCTTTAATCAAATCAAGTCCAAATTTTATAGAATAAGATTTGAATTGTATTTTTAGAACTTAACAAAAAATCAAAACCAAACTAGACCGATTGATACATTACGATGAAATCTTATACAACATCATTTTAATATATTTTTATGATGAAATCTTTTCTTTACCATATCAAGCAATAATACCATTAAATGAACCGGTCTCCTTGTTAGCTAATTCCAGTTATAACCTCCAAATGTTGGTAGAAGGTCATCATCTATCACCCACCGAATTCATGATGCAGAGAGACCATTTTTTACTGTAGTCTTTGTGGTTGTTTATTTTATTACACATTATGGTCACTGTTTCATAAAATGATCCGTGCAAATAATATTTTATAACATCTTTCTTTATTTTCAATATTTTTATATTTTACATTAAAATAATAAAAAATTATTTTTTTTCTCACCTTACGTGTGGAAACAAACCAAACGAAGTTTATTTATCCTTTTATCATAGGAAAATTATGCCAATAACCAGTGTTACAATTGGTAGTTGTAAGAATATTGTTTTTCTCATATCTTTCTCTTTCTCTTTTAAGTCGAGATCTTTTAGTAGTTCCTCTTCCTTCCCATTCTACCCTATTGTTATTGTTGTCGTTGTCTTTTTTTTTTTTTTTTTTTTACCATCTTTCTCACTCTCTTTTAAGTTGAAATCTTTTAGTAGTTCCTTCCCCCTCTCGCTCCACCCCAGCTTTAGCTTTTGCCTCTCGCTCCCTCTTCTCTCAGACTATTATTGGCTTTTTTTTCTTAGTTCACTCTCATCTAAAAATAAATTTGGATTTTATAAAAAAAAAAAATGAAGGGAGGGCGAGTTGGGTCTTATCACTTAACTATGAAGAATCACAACTCATTATGTAATGATATTATTAGTCGATTATAAATTAATAATGGGGATATTTGTTTAATTTCACAATTTATGTAAAGACTTTACCAATGATTCTTTAATTGTGGGGGAGTGGGAGGTACGTCAAAACTCAATTCTATCTCTTTCTCCTGACATTCTCTCTCCTCCCATGTCTCCAATTGAATGATCTATCATTCTCCACGCTCATTGGTAAATACAGACAACAATGCCACTTAAAACATCCTCACCCTTTAAATGTAATTGCTTTCTTAATATAGACTACTTTTATATAAAGTACATGACAATGAAACCTCATACTTTCCCACCACACAAACCAACACCCTAGTGCATGCATGATTCGATCCCAAGACTTGGCAAAAATAATCTTAGGTCATTTTCATATATTACTTCTCAATGTGTAATTAGGACAAAAAAAGGGGGAACTCTTTCTAAATAGCATGTGACCATGGAGTATATAACTATGACACTAGATGTGTCACTTGGCATATCAATGTAACTAAATGTTTGTGAATAAGTAGAACTTGGATCCCTTGTTCCATGTGTTAAATTTCAATCCAAATGGAATTGGTAAAATAGTAAATAAAGCATTAAATACCTAAGATTCATAGACTAGTGATGATAGGGTGCACACTAATACTTACACTACCTAGATGGTGGACACCAATATATGTGAGGGTATGTAATTAAATTTGAGTTTGAAATTTGACATGTGATCGGTCTTTACAATTTCTCCATATGTTCAATCGTAAATATTGTCACATCATCTTCCGGTTGATAAAAATAAGTATTTAATATACTTCTACCTTTAAAATATCTATTAATGGTTGTTTGCTTATATGATTTTTGTCATATTCATAGGTAACTTCATGTTGTATGGTTTTGAATCACATATTACGTGCAATTTATAGCACGTATAATAAGGCCTCTTTCATATCATACTCTGAGTCAAATTTATTAGATTTAATAAATTAATAAGGTTAAATCAAAATAGAAATCTAAATTTAAGGGTTAGATGGGTAAGGTAAATTTCACTTTTGTTGTCGCTGAAATCCGGTAAGGTGGATTTCTTAAGACACAATATGAAACTCTCAATGAGACATTGGGAGTTCCTTCAGAAACAAGGGTTTCCTGAGATACTACCACTAGAACTATCTTTCCCCTCCCTGAGTTAGTCACCAAAGGAATCCGATCATAAATAATAACACCAAGTTAGAATTCAAAGATGAGAAGTTTCTTTTGTGGATTAAAGTCTGATCTCCTTTATTTGATGTCCTCTTGTTACATAAATAGAATCAATTGAAAATTTTACAAACAAGTTTCCCCATACCTATCACTACTTTAATCATCAGTTACCTAGGGTATAGTAGGCCCGTATGGCTAAGACCCCCCAAGACAGTGCTAAGGTGTCCTGTCAACAGCTTTCGACCTTCCTCAACCTTTTTCGACCCCTCTTTTAGGCTATGTCCCCCATACATCCTGATGTTTGTTTCTGTCATTGCATTTTTACCAAGTAAGGGTCTAACTTCGTGTTGATTTGGTACATGATCTAGTGATTTGACGGATCAAATCAACATGCCTTGCATTTATGGTTATTGTCAGCATTTATGGTTATTGTCAGCATTTATGAGCATTAATGACAAACTATAAATAGCCCAACTACCCACATCAATCTGTCACATCTTATCTGAATTAGCACAAAAGGTCGAACGTGAATTCATTTTGATATTTGTTGTCATGTCTTCTTTCTCATACCTTGTACCTTAGATGTACGCCACGTGTTCTTCTCCAACAGATCATGCGAAGTTATCTTCCTACAACCAGATCTGGTATCAACCATTATTTTCTCCTATCAACTTTTCTTTTTGCTTCTTCCATGTCTATGTCAAGGTATGATGAATAATTTTTTTTTCTATATATAAAAATAAATTAATAAATTAAAACCTATTGGGCTTCTTGTTTGATCTAGTATTAGATATTAGGAAAAATTACAGCTATAGCTATCTCTCCTCATGTTTACTAAAATTACAGTTACCTTCCAAATGTTCTTGACAATTACAATTGTCCTATTTTTTCTTATGATATTAAATTTCACTTGCAATATACAATTATACCCCTGATGCCACGAGAGATCTCTGTTCTCTAAGATCTCTCACCATATCTCTCTTCATCTGAAAAACGATGCTTTGGTATGACGAAAGTTGTTCGCTTGGATTGTTGAACAGAAATCGTCTCCTGCCTGGGTTTGGGCGGGAGACTCGGCGGCCCGGATGGATGGCCGCCATGTGGCACTCGGATGGATCCGAGCCCTCCATCTGAGCCGATCGCCCAGTCAACAAGCTGAGCCGACTGGGGAGTCGGCTCGGATAGAGGGCTCGGATCCCTCCGAGTGCCACATGGCAGCCATCCATCCAGGCCGCCCAGTCTCCCGCCCAAACCCAGGCGGGAGACGATGTGGATCCTGGATTGTTCTGATCGGATCCCCATTCTACAGATGAGTCTCCGTGAGTCATCAGATCTCTCTATGTTTTGAGGGCTTTCTGCCTGAGTGCCTGGAACATCGATGCCACTGTCCAAACAGGGTGAGAATTGGAAGGCGTCCTTGCCACCTCCGATTGAGGCCTCACATAGCTGGGTTGCTTCAGTGGCTCAAATGACCATGGGGGTGGGTGTGTCGAATCCAGGAGTTAGTGAATTCCGTTGAAATTGAAAGCATCAGGTCTTATAGTGAACGAACGGAATTCTTTTTAGAAAAAAAAATGTCTGTAATTGTCCTAATCTCTAACTTTTCTAAATCATCGTAGCTTCTTCCTTGCTGCAGAACACATGAAGAAATCCATTGAGAGGGAAGATGGATCAGTGGTAGTAGACTCACTTTCTTCCCTTTTGGTCTTATGTTGTCAGCTTTTTCTCTCCTTTCTTCTTTAATCTGAATTCGGCAAATCGTGCTTCCCAAATGAAATCCCAAGGGAAGACCCATTATCCAATTCAAAATCGAAGCAGTAAGGTTCGAGTTAGCCCCGTAGCTTGCCCTGATAAAATTTTGGAGTTGGTGTTAGTTGTTGTTATTTATTTATTTATTTTTTCCTATTCCAATCAATCTAGACGGTACGACATCAGATTTTAGGGTTTTTCATACCGATTCAATTTGATTCCCCAGTCATTATGGCAAGATTATGCAGAGATGGTGTTCATCATGCTTGGAGCTTGCTGGTTCTGCAATGTTTCAGCTCTCCCAGAAGCTTAAACACTGGAGGTTGCTCTTCAAAAATGGAGTAAAAGTCACTTTAGGAATATCTTTCTTCAGAAACGACTTCTCTCTGAGCTTTTTCGTCTTCAATCGGGGGTTCACACCAGTGCCGTTTGGATCATGAAAATCAAACCAAACTCAATCAGATGAAATTCTGTTGCGAGAAGAACTTCACTGGCAGCAAATCTCAGGGTATCATGGCTCACAGCAGGGAATCGCAACGACATATTTTTCATGCTATTATAGTGCAGCGGTGCTCTCATAATAGAATTTGTTGGTTAAAAATTGATGGGATTGTTCGAATTGGGAGACGCGCAAAAAAGAAAGAAAACACAAATAATTAACGTGGTTTAACATGTGAGATGCCTAGGTCCATCAGAGAAAAGGAAAATTTTTTATTCTCAAGAAACTTATATAGCTCTCTACCTAATATGCATATCTCATCTGTCAGCCTTACAGTCCCTTCAGCTCTCTACTGTCAGAGGAGAACCCTTACAGCCTTACATAGATTTTTTCACACAGAGACAATACATAAGGCAACCTAAAAATCCTAATCTCACTACAATTATAAGTTTATCTCATACATGTAATAGACAAAACCCTAATACAAGTACAACTCTATTAATCATGTGGATCCCACAGAATACAAGACATCAATCCAACAAATCTCCACCTGGTTTAGATTTTGCAAACCACCTTGAAAAAAACATGTTGATGTTGATTCTGTAAATCTATCTTTGCTAAACTGTTACACCCAAACCGGCATAGCCCACGCCCCGTCCGGATGTCCCATACAGCTCACCACTGTACGATGTGATGTGACTACATCTCTCCCACTGCTATAGCATCATCGAAAAAATCACTGTCACTCATAGTTATCCTGCAATTTCAGTTGCACCTGAAACCCGAGCCTCTCACCACTACACCTTCAATGTAGACCTTGAGAACCGACTCCTCATCCCAGCCCTCTGCAACTCCAATTGCACCTGGAACCCAAGCCTTTCACATCTGCACTTCCAATGCAAACTTAGAGATCCAACTCCTTGTCCCAGCCCTCCAATACTCCTTTGCCCCACGGTGCGACATAAACTAGTAATTATGTGTATTGTATCGAGATTTAAACCCACTGTCAGATCCCACACCTGATCCGACCAAGTCCACCAGGCCACTGAGATCCATTGCCACCGCATCTGAGTCAAACTCTGCAAATCTCGATTCCATGATCCCTGCTCGCACGTGCGATGATAGGAAGAATCATTTTCCTAACTTAAGATTCCCTTCCATCTCTTCTTGACGACACCCTTCTTTCTTTTTTTTTCTTTTTCAAAAGATAACAGTGGAAACAAAAAAAAAAACTGTAAAAAAACATAGAACAAGTGTAATCATTACATTCCTTTTTTTTTTCTTCTACGTTTTCAAGTTCTTCTTCTTTTTTTTTTTTCACACCATCGTAATCATGATTTTGAAAACTGTAGATCAAGAAAAAGTTAAAAAAAAAAACTCAACCCTATTTTTATTTTTTTGTTGCTAATTCCTTTATTTTTCCAAAGAAATATGAGAGAAAAAAAGAAAAAAAAACTCACCCTTTTTTTCTTTTTCTTCTTCTTCATACCTTCCACACACCTCCTTTTTTCTTTTAAATCACTGATCGATCTATCGAACCTAGCTTTGATACCACTTGTTAGGATTGGGAGAGGCGCAAACAAGAAGAAAACACAAAGAATTAACGTGGTTCAGCACCCCATCATGGGATGCCTACGTCCACCAAGGAAAAGAGAAATTCTTTGTTCCCAAGAAACTTCTACAGCTCTCTACCTGACAGGCATATCTCATCTGTCAGCCTTACAGTGCCTTCAACTCTCCACTATCAGAGGAGAATCCTCTGACAACCCTTACAGTCTTACCTAGGTTTTCCCACACAGAGACAATACATAAGGAAACCTAGAATCCTAATCTCACCACAATTATAAGTTTATCTCATACATGTAATAGACCAAACCCTAATACAAGTACAACTCTATTAATTGTGTGGACCCTATATAATATAAGTCATCAACCCAACAAGGATCTGGACTGATAATACTGGATTTTGCTCTCTATTTTGTTCTTTGGAACACCACTACTATCTATCGACGGTGACTTAGGGATTGGTTTCGCAGACCTACTCACATATTATTCTTAAGGGATTGCGATGGTTAAACGTGTCTATTATAATGGTTTGGGAGACTCGCTGGTGTCAAAAACCACAAGGGAGGTAAATGTAATAAGATTTGTTGGGTCATTATAAAATTATTGGCCATAAGCCTTCAGCATCGAACAGAATATACCCAATGGTATTGATTTAGTATTCTTGAAAATGTTTGGAATCAAGGAAGTTGAAATTCAGGTAAATTACCGGAGAGGTAGGTGTAATTTCCCCTAGATTTTACTTTTTCTGAACCTTTGGAATGATATATCAGAACGTTTTATGGTTTGAAGATTTAGTCATGAGTAGATAGGGATTTTGATAATATTTCACCAAATTTAAGCCCAACAAATTTGATCCGAATCGTCTTCTTCCTGTACTTCAGGGAGGAGGGAGACGTCCTCGTTCGATGGCCGACACATGGCTCTTGGAAAAATTCGAGTCTCATGTCTGAATCGACACCCTTTATCGGTTCGACTTGTCGATATAAATAAGAAGGAGAAGATTTGAATCCATTCGTTAAATCAGTAATCCAACGGTTGGAGGGACTGCTAAACTGAGACGAGCTCCTTCCTTCCAGTAGACAGTTTCCCAGTGAGGGCCTCGGTGACTGCCATGTGGAATAAATAGATACAACGGTGCTGGAGAGTTGAGCAAACCGTATTCTTTTCTCTCCATTGAAGCCGGATACTACCCAGCAGCCCATCTTCTCATGTGTTTTGTATGTCGTTGTGAAGCTTTAGCAAATCAAGCTCTGTAACTCGATTTTTGCTGCAGTGGTCGAACTTAGGAAACTCTGCAATTGCCCCCTGGAAAGGAGCTGAATACCTCAAGAGTTCTTGCTAAACACTTAAGCACTTATCCTTTTCCTTTTCTTTTTGGGTTATTTGATTTTGCGGGACACCTTTTTTAAGTGTATAAATGCCATCGGTCAATCAGTGATCAATACGTTGTCCACAAATCTCCCCACTTAGGGCAATTCTACCCTTATAATATGACTTTTCCCACATTATCAAAGGCATAATCGACAAAAGCATTTTCAACAGATAGTAATAAAGACAGGGATGGAATCTATGTCAACGATATAAATAGATTCGCTTACCAAAGATTACATTACTCTTCCATATTTTTCGCTCATTGATTTTCTACTTATCATCCCCTTATCTTTTAGACTGTCTCGATCTGACGTAAGGATTAAAATGTATCCTCAAACCCTGAATCCGACTACTCTTATACTCTGTTTTACCTTATAGACAGCCTAAGTTCCACCTAAGATTCCGACGGCAACACCTATCAAATTAGTAGAAAAGTTAAAGCTTCATTTGCACATGGACGATACTAGGGAGGGATGGGGAAAAGGGGGTAATAGGCCTATCTCACTTTACTAGAACCGTACTTACCATGTACATTCCATTTCCATGGAAGAAACTGGGAAGCTTTTCATCCTGTTTGTATCTTGTTCGACAAACATATTTGTTTCCAAATCCCAGGTTCTCAACTGCCAGCGCCTTATCCCACTTATATTACGTAATGATCAATATCCCCTTCTCTTAATTTTCTTTGGCATTTTGAAAATAATAAGAAAAAAATAACTAGGAGCGGGACACAATGATTCCAACGTCTTGGAGGTGACCTTTCCTACTTTTGCTATTTATGACAGCTCAGAAAAAAAAGTCATTACACGGCCTTTCCTCCCTCAAAAAGCTCCAACATTCTTCAAACCCCAAACTTGAAAATCGCTTTTTCTCTCTGCTCTCTGTCACTGCCTTGTATGAGAGAAGCTGTTTAGTGATACTTTACTGGGAAGTGGGAAGAGGGTTATGGGGTTTGTCTTTCTTTCTACAAGCTCTTGAGAATTAACGAAGCAGGGAGTAGTGAAGCTACTGAAATTGGGGGTGCTGGGTGAAGTCGATTTGAGTTTCTTGTTTTGTGATTTTGCCTTTAGAGCTTGCTGGGATGATGAGATGAGCACCTCCAGGTTCATTAAGTGTGTTACGGTTGGAGATGGAGCTGTTGGGAAGACCTGTCTTCTCATCTCATACACTAGCAACACCTTTCCAACTGTACTCTTTCTCCCCTTTTCTCTTCTCTTCTCTTCACCCCTTCTCCTGTATGTGTGCTATTTTGGTTGTGTTTTTTGTTGGCCACATTTGATTTCTTATGGGTTGTGTTTAATTTTTGTTTTTTTTGGGCAGGATTATGTTCCGACTGTTTTTGATAATTTCAGTGCTAATGTTACCGTTGATGGTCAGTCTGTGAATCTAGGTCTCTGGGATACTGCTGGTAATGTCTCTCTAGATTTTGTACTTTCTTCAAAATTTGAATTTTTCTTCAATTGCAGTTTCTTTTTCTGCTTTCCTTATGCTGGGTGTCTTCCTTGGCCCTTCTGTGAAATAATTGACTTGAAATTTCAATTTCTTGTTCACTGTTTGCGCAGTGTTTTGCTGGTTTTCTTTCAAGTGTTTGAATGGAATCTGTTGGAGGTTTTGCATTCCTTTCTTTCTGAAACGTTTGGGAGGCTTGTTGTTGGATTATTTGTTTCATTAAATACAAAGGATTTGAGTTTTTAACGTGGAGAAAAAAAGAGAAAGGACAAAAGCATCACTACCAGTGGAGATTTCTTCTATCAGTAAATTGGGATGGAAATCCCTCTTCATTCTAACAACTAACCACCCACCAGATTATGAGCTTCGACCCCCCAACACCCAAAAAAAAAAAAAAAAAAAAATCAGCCCAAAGAGAGAGAGAGAGCCAGCTTATTCTACGTTTCATTTCTATTTTATGCTCTTCATATTTTTGAGCCGTCTTTCCTTATTTTAAAGTGACTTTCTTTGGAGTTATTTATGCTAACTCGGAGGATTTTCTGCTCTTGGGAAGTTTTTCTCTCCTTTTTTTTTTTTTTTTTTTTTTTTTTTTGGGGGGGGATTCTTTGGATTTAGATGGTTGTAAAACCCTGAACTGTTTTTCTATTGTGTTCATGAGCATTATCTCAAGAAAGTGGAGCACCAGAATCTTGCACTTTTTCTTGTTCTCCTCAAATTTTAAAATTTGAAGTGTATTTGCAGGTCAAGAAGACTACAATAGATTGAGGCCTCTCAGCTATAGGGGAGCTGATGTTTTCATCCTTGCCTTTTCTCTCATCAGCAGGCCTAGCTTTGAGAACATAACCAAAAAAGTAAATTCTTTATTCCCTCCCATTTGGAGAAAGCTTTTGTTTACTTTTCAGTGAATGGGTACTCTGAGATAGAACGAGAAAAATTAAATTTGATTAATTCGACTTATAAGAATTTAGAACGATTAGAAAATTACAAAAATGAAACCATTCAGTTTGAGGAAAGCATTTCTATGTTGATGTTTATTTATTTTTTTGGGAGGAATGGCAGCTCATTTGTTCTAATATTTCTCTTGTTCCTTTTGGCTTCCTGTCTTCTGATATGCGTGAGCAGTGGGTCCCAGAGCTGAGACATTATGCCCCATCAGTGCCCATTGTGCTTGTGGGCACCAAACTAGGTGATGTATAATGCCCCAAGTGTCCCATATATTTTGATTAAATTGTCCTCCTTTTTTGGTTGTTTTGGAATATCTTATTGATGCGCTACAGGGAAATGGTAAAAGCATTTGCTGTCATACAAACCCTATATTCTCAGTATTTCTGGTTTAGTTTTCAATATCTGTATTCAATCTTTCTTATTTATATTATCCATATGTTGAAGTAGAGAATCAACAACTTGGGTTTTTCTGTATAAAGATGGGGTTGTTTGGTATTTAATTATTCTTCGATAAGAGGTTAGTGGAATGAGCTTTCTGTTTGCTTTTCATTTTCATGGTTTGTGCCTTTTGGTCACACAGATTTGAGAGAAGATAAGCAGTTCTACATTGACCATCCTGGAGCATCTACTATTTCAATGGCTCAGGTTTGTCTATGTCTTCCATAACAGCATCAAGTTTTGGTTGAGATGGAAACTAACAACACGTATTTAGATTGACTTAACTTGCCTTCCTCTGGAATTTGAAATATCTAAAGTATCATATGAATGATTGGGCCATTGAAAGACTTTCCTGAGGACAGTTTTCATAACATGTTCCATTTTTGAATTCAGAACTCTGCCCATATCAAGAATTCAGAATCCAGTGGAAACACCTGAGGTTAATCTTGGTCCAGAGAATAGCATAGCATTTCTCTAAATATTTATTGTTTGGTCCACATCTTGGTGTACTTGGGAATAAGCTTTTCATGCATTAGCCTCTGACAATGTACCAATTTAAAGGTGCTTGAATGATGGAATATTGTTTGATATTCATGGTTAAGTAGATTTTCAAAGGATTGCCAAAATTTTCTTTTAGTGTCTTTTTAATGTATTTAGCTGCATCTTGCAATTGAATCTTCTTTTGATGCTTGCTAAAATTCTGCCAGTGCATTTTCCTTGTCAATCACTAAAACCCGTTCAAATTAACCATTCGTAAAGAATTTTGAATGATATTTAACATTATTATCATCCAGTAATATCCATAAGTTTCAGCAGAACAAAATTTCCCTTTTCTTTTTTCTCCACGGCGTGGGTTTCAAAGGAGGACTTGCCCTTGAACATGCATTAAATAAATAAATAAATAAATAAATAAAAGAGACTTGCCCAAGAATACACAGAAAGACTGTTGGATTCTTTTAAACCCATCAAACTGTACTTTGTGCTTGATGTTTTTAGACATATTTGAATGCAGCATCCACAATCCACCTTTCGAATTTTTGAGCAATGCTTCATTTTCTGAATTTTCAGGGTGAAGAGCTGAAGAAGCAAATAGGGGCACTGGCTTATGTGGAGTGCAGCTCCAAGACACAGCAGGTTATATTTATTTCTTGGGGAAATTGAAGATACCCATTGGGTAGACCTCAGGAAAACTTGAACACACTTGCATATTAACATCTAGTGCATGATAAGGGATTTGGATCCGCCATTTGATGGGGGATGACTTAGGATTCATTGGCAATGGTGCATTCCTGATCTCATTTGATGATTCTTACAGTCAATTTTTGAGAGTCAGAAACATTGTGGACTTTTGAAGGGTTTGTAAATGAGATGCTTATGGTTGCCAATGGAAATGAATCACTAGCAGGTTATCACTTGGGCAAAACCAATCAAATGGGCTTTTCCCATCCCTTGGATATGTTCATTGTATAATTCCTTTAGAGTCTTATCTGATGGGTATCTTTGTTTGCTATATTCATTGCTTTAATGTGGAATTACTCAGTTCTGAAGAATTTAAGTGAGAAAATCAGACCATGCGACTTACTGGTTTGAACTGCAGAATGTGAAAGCTGTCTTTGATGCTGCAATCAAGGTTGTTCTCCAGCCACCAAAGTCCAAGAAACACAGGAGAAAGCAGAAGATTTGCAACATTCTTTAGAGAAATGTGTCTTTCTGGTTTGAATGTTTGGATTTTGATGATTGTCAGCTCCTCACACGTTATCATTTTCTTATCGAGTTTGTGTGTGTGTTCACAGTACTGTTTGGCTAGTGGAATGATATGGTCCCTTTTATGCTGATGCTTTAGCTTTCTATAAATGTCAATGATTGATCCATCCTTCAATGACATTGCTGAAGCCTGTTTTGCTCTAGATACAATGGAAAAGAAGGAAAGTACCCTCTCCCTCCCTCCCTTCCTCTTTAAGGGTTAAAGAAATCTTGAAACATGGAAGTGAACAACTGTGCAACAAGCTCAGTGAACTTTTCAATTAGGCCCTGCTTTGGATGGTTGTAGTTGAAACTCCCTCCATTTTTATAAATTGCTTGATATTTAAGATTAGGTCTCCAACATATTATCTAGAGCACTTGAGAGTAAAAGTTGAAACCCAAATTTGATGGAAGAATAATGATTGTGGTTGTTGGATTGGGGAATTATAAGCACCTAAATGATTACATCTCATATTATGTTGATTCAGTTTAAAGCAATTTTGTAAGCTTCAATCAGAAATCAGATAAAGGCCTGCCAGAACATATTTGAGGTGGAATTTATGGAGGTTCATGTGTTAAAAGTGTTTTCAAGAAAGGGACCTTTTTTCCACAGCTTCTCTCCTATGTCAAGAAGTCCTAGCAGGAAATGTTGGAATATGGCAGGGCCTGGTAGGCCCACCAAACTTCTTAGTTAGGGCCTAATGAGAGCAAAAATATCCTCTCCCGCACGCCAGCCCGCCAGCCCACCATCTGACGGGCTGGAATACATCGGTATATGTGCCAGTGTATTCCAACCCGTCAGATGGTGGGCTGGCGGGCTGGTGCGCGGGAGAGGATTTGAGTCCCTAATGAGAGGCCCAGCCTTTGAGCTTCACTACATGCCAAGCCCTCCCTATATATGGGACAGGCCCAGACGGACCGGGCCTGGATCCGATAGTTTTTTTTCTGTTGAAATGGGTCCGAATGTCCGATAGCTTTCGTTCAGTTATTCAGGGTCTTCTCAACGATTTAATGTCTGAAGGCCATCCACCCCCACCCCCCCCCCCCCCAAAATTAAATTCCATCCGTGGTTCCAAATCCACGTATCAGACATAGTAATTGGCCATATCTAAAATTGATCCGATCCGGAATTTCAGATCAGATTGGTGTAAGGATCCAAAGGGAAACAAATACATGTCCAATCCTCATTAAAATAGTATGAAAGCAAATTGGGATCAGAATCAGATCAAGTCCAAAATCGATATGAATGACCAACCCGGTCATTACGGATCGAATTCCAATTGGATACACCACTATCCAAATTCAAATCCGTTTACTAACTACCCTATTGGAATCCAACGTAAGTATAAAAGCCAAATTTAAATTCGAATTCATATCCAATTAAAATCTTATCCGAATCCGAAAAATGGAATTAGAATACAAATTGTAAGGAAAATAAGAGAAAACTTTAGTTTAAAACAAATGTATCACTTACCCTTAGAAAATAAGAGACGAAACTCTAAATGGCTATATAAAACATTAAGACTATATGTGTCTTAACACTCTAAAACTTAAGGTTATATGCCTCTTAATACTAGACTAAATGGAGCGGATATAATCATGTAAGTTTAACTGATATTCGAATTCGCATCCGAATTAAAACCCGAATCTGATTGTTTGAATTCACATTTCGAATTTGCCTTAAATGGATGCAAATTCAAATCCGATTCAGGCTTTCGTCTATCCATTTACATCCCATCCCATTTGTGCTTCATGTTGAGATGTCGAGGAGGGTGCTTCTACCATTGTTTTTTTCAGAATTCTCTAGGCTTTTATTGGCTTTTAGGTGGAGTATGATATGGAAATATAGTACAAACCTGGTAGGATTTGAATGCCAAAGGAAGAATCCAATTTAGAAGAGTGCGGCTCCTCTCAAGTTGTGTAATGTATTAATATGCGCATGGGGTGAATTTTAGCTGTTGGATCATGGTTAGAGGGACTGCTCAACTAAAGACGAGCTCCTCCCAATTTCGAACCATACTTAGAGGTGTCAAAATTGGGCCAAAACCTACAATAGGCCAAACCGCACCTTATTGGATAGGATTTGGAGTGTGTTTTTAGGGCATGTTTGATAAAACTTATGTTTCTGGATTCTAAAGATTGTGGCTCCCAATGAATCATTTTGGAGTAAAAACGCGTTTGATAAGTCTGATTGGATTCCAATTCCCATAGAATGAACCGGATTCAGAATGGCTCCATAATCCAAAATTTTGGAGTCATAAATACTTGCTCCAAGCTGTTGGATTAACTTTATGGGAGAAAGAAAAGAGTTGACTCTCACATGACTCTCACCACCACCACCGTCGCCACCACCCTCCACCGCCACAGCCCACCACACACTTCCAACATCGCCACTACCATCACCACCACCACCACCGCTGCCACACACCACCCACCACCCACTTCCTCCATTGCCACCACCACCACCACCACCACCACCACCACCACCACCACCACCACCACCACCACCACCATTACCATAACCACGGCCACTGCCACCGCCACTGTCACTGCCACCGCTACCACCACCACCACCGCCATCACCACCACCACCACCACCTCCACCACTGCCATTATCATAACCACCACCAACATCACCACCGCCACCGCCACCGCCACCGCCACCTACCACCCACCACCCACCACCCACCATCATTGCCATTACCCACCACCATCATCGCCACCACCACCCTACCACCCACCACCATCACCATCGCCACCACCCACCATTATCACGACTGTTTTTTTAGACTTCAATTAAGAGATAGTGTATTATCAAACATGTTTTTAATCGAAAGATACTCTAGACTCTATTTAAGAATTACGTTATCAAACAAGTTTCTACTCCAAAATAATTCTAGAGTAGAATCCAAATTTAAATCAGAATCCAGAATCCTGGACTAAGGGACTGTTTGTTAAAACTTCAACTCTGAGATTCTTACTTCTGGTTTAAATTTTTACTCCAACTTCAAAAGGATTCAGGAGTATATGGGAGTAGAAATATGTTTGTTAACCCAATTTGGTCATGAACTCCAAAATGGTTTTGGTGGGTGGTGGATGGTGGCACTAGTGGTGAATGGTGATGGTTGGTGACGGTGGTGGTGGGTGGGAGGTGGTGGTGAAGGGTGGCGGTGGGTGGGTGGTGGTGGTAGAGGGTGGTGGCGGTGGTGGGTGGTTGGTGGTGGTGATGACGGGGTGGTGGTGGTGGTGGTGGGTGGTGGTGGTGGTGGTGGTGGTGGCGGTGGCGGTGGTGGGTGGTTGGTGGTGGTGGCGACGGGGGGTGGTGGTGGGTGATAGTTGGTGGTGGTGGTAGGTGGTGGTGGCGGTGGTTGGTGATCGGTGGCTGGTGGTGGTGGCGATGGTAGGTGGCGGTGGGTGGTGATTGAGGATGGTGGTGGGGGTAGTGGTGGCGGTGGGTGGTGGCAGTGTGGTGGTGGTGGCGGCAGTGGGTGGTGGAGGGTGGTGGCGGTGGTGGGTGGTGGTTGGTGGCTGGTGGGTTGTGGTGGTGGTAGTGGTAGTTGGTGGTAGTAGTGGTGTGGGGTGATTTTTACTCCAAAATTATGCTCTGAAGTCGAAAAGCATCTATTTGATGCTCCAAAAAATTAGATTCTAGAGCTCATTTGGAGTCGGTTCACTAATGGATTCTCCAAAAGTCCGAACCGGATTACCAAACAGGTTTCTACTCCATTTATGCTTCAGAAGTCAGAATCCAACTTCTGAAGTGTTACCAAACACCCCCTGAAAGTTTTATGAAACAGGCCCTTTGAATCTTATAAAAAATTGAAGAGGATAAAATGATAACTCCAAACCAAAACTGACTAATTAACCAAAATCCAATCCGTGTAATAAGAGGCAATTAAACCAACATTTTAGTAAATAAATGGTACAACTAAGTTCTGAGTCTTCTGATCCCTGAACTATTCTGACCATTCAATTCTGAGTCGTCCTCGTTCCCCAAATCCCTCTATTCCAAAAGATTTCCTTCGTTGGTACAAGTAATAAACGGGCAACTTTCTTATCTTTTTCTCTGCTCATCTAGTCTTAAATTACTCATAAACGGAACCCACCTGGTTTGACACCGAATCTTATCAGTATTTACCAGAAAAAGGAGATTTCTTACCCCTTTTTTTTGTATTCAAATCTTTTCCTGCAGTCTTACCGCCTGCCAAGGGTCGAATTTCAGTTGATCCGTTCCCCAATGTATTGATAGGCGGTCAGATTGAACCCAATTCCCTTGGATCGGTCGAATTTCAGCCGGCCCACCCCCCGATGTATTGACAGGCGGCCAGACTGAACCCAACTCCCTTGGATCGACGACAGGAACCTCTAGAAGACGATTTGGATCCCTTTTTTTTTATTCATAAAACAAATCCTTTCCTGCTCACTTGTCGCCTGTCAAGAGTGAGATTTTAGTTGGCCCACCTCTTCATGTATTGATAGACGAATCGATTGATTTCAACCCTTGGATTAACGACAGAAACCTCTGTCACGGGAGAGGATTTTGATTTTTATGAAGCGGAACCCCTATTAAATGACTTTCAAACTACCACCGACATATACAGACCAGAAAGTGTCGTCTGGAGTTCTATTTAGAGTAATGAAATCTCTGAGTTGTTTACCTACCTCGAAAGAAAAAGATCTTGAGTTTTGAGATATCTGAAGCGTGATGAAAGCAAGGTAAAACGTTGCTGGTAATGCAAGATCCAAGACCCAAAAAAATCCAACCCATGGATTACTCTAAGACCAGTGTTTCAAACTTGGTTGTAGCTTTTGTTATGTTCTTCGGAGTTTTCTATCTCTGCATCTCGTATTTCTCTGTTTCAATGGTAATATTCTGTTTCCTCAAATCTTATTTTAAGTAATTAAGACATGGGTTCACTTATTTTTTGGGTTTTATTATGTGGGTTCTTATCAGAACAAGAGAATCATGGTTGTCCACAAAGATGAGCTTGATATAGCATTGAACAGAGCTTCAATGGCGAACAAGACAGTGATAATTACTGTATTAAACAAAGCTTATGCAGAAGGAGGAAGTCCGGGGAAGACGATGGCTGATCTATTCTTGGAGGGATTCTGGCTGGGAGACAACACTCATGGATTGGTGAATCATGTTTTGCTTGTGGCCATGGATCAAATAGCCTTCGATCGCTGCAAATTTTTTAACCTTAACTGTTACAAATTGGAAACAGAAGGTGTAAATTTCGGAGGTGAGCAGCTGTATATGACTGAGGATTTCATTAACATGATGTGGAGGAGAACCCAGTTCCTCGGTGAAGTTCTCAAACGTGGCTACAATTTCATCTTTACGGTACGTTTTAGAATTTTCACCATTATTTACTTGAGAAGCAAAGGTTGCAGAGATGACATTGAAAAGATGTGAGGGAAGAAGACAGCCAACTCACTTTCCCAATTACTTTATCGGGTTGGATTTGGTAGGAAATTACCTGACCCGATAACTTATTTTTAGGGTACAAAGGAAGATTTAGGGTTTCTCTTGAAAAAAGGATCTTGTCTCCGGTGAGCCCACCGGTCTAGCGAGGATCTCACTTGCTCAGTGTCAGTGGATTGGCACATATCTTGATCCAATTAAAGTATATCGAGATTTACACAGATTCACTTTGAGTGGATGAGATCCTCGTTAAAGAATGGCTAAGATCCAAGTCCCTTTATGTCGAAAAAAAGATCCTCTATAATGATTATATTTTTATTTTTCTTATGATTATGGTAGGAGAACCAAAATGCAAAACCATTAAGGTATAGGTAGGTTTTAGGTTTAAATGTTTTTGGCATCCTAATCCCAAAAATAGGGGGAAGAAAGTTTCTCTGTTTGATTTCGTGTGCCCTTAAATGGAACCTTGCTCTAATTATTTAAGAAAATGCTAAAATCTAAGGTTCTTTTTAATATAATTTATATTTATGTTTATAAATTATTTATAAGATTAAATTATGAATCATAAAGTATAACTGTTTAATATTACTAGACGCACGTGCAGATGCATTTTCACATGGTAGGTTGAATTAAATTGAACTTACTCGATTGAACTTTTTGGACTTCTGATCACGTATCAATTTTCAATTCAAAGGGAGTTTTAGCCACTTCTCAAACTAAACTATTGAAAATTAATAACTACCAAGGTTGTACAAGAATGCTTCGATGATCTTTCTTGATGATTGAAAGATGCAGACGTACAGAGGAGGGTGTATGATTGAATTTGGATTTACAATTTTACATTCGGGCAATCTGAATCATTCCTCCCATTCTCCCCTTTCTAACGATCAGAATGGTATAATCAAAAAGAAACTTTTGCCTTATTTTCCTAATTATTACATTGGGGAAGGGTTCTCTCGGAACCAAACATGAAAACGGAAGTCATCATGACTTTTGATGGTGTGGGAAGGGCATTACAGGAGTTTCGATATACAGGGGTGGAGGTTTGTACTTTTTTGAAGGTGAGATGCTCTTGATCATGGAGTTCCATCTTTGAGAGTCAGTCTAGAGAAACTTTTCCCTTATTACGTAACGTCAACTTTTTTAATTAAATTTCTCCATAATTTAAACTAGTGTAAGGCTCATGTGGTAATTCAAACAATTGAATCGATATATTTCTTTTTTCCTTTATTATTGCAGGATATGGATGTCATGATTTTGAGGAACCCAGTTGCAAGGTTGATCAGCGAAAACGAAACTGTGGATTTTCAGGTCAGTTGCGATGGGTTTAATGGAAATCCAGAGTCAGAAGACAACCACCTCAACACAGGTTTTTACTTTCTAAGATCAAACAACAAGACCATTGCTCTATTTGATTTATGGTACGCCATGAAAGACAATTCTACAGGGATGAAAGAGCAAGATGTCCTCATCAAATTGATGGAAACAGGTGTGTTCAAACAACTGGGAGTGAGAGTCAGGTTCTTAGATACCCTCTATTTCAGTGGATTTTGTCAAGACAGTAGAGATTTTAATGCAGTGACAACAGTTCATGCAAATTGCTGTCGTAGTATAGTTGCTAAGGTGGCTGATCTTAGTGCTGTTCTTCGAGATTGGAAGAAATATAAGCAAACCATGCATAAATATGACACATCATTGTTTAAATGGTCAAATCATACTGCATGTTTCAACTCATGGACCAATGACATACAGTTAACTAGATGATTCTACCTCTTGTATCCTTCCTCACTGAGAATATAGAAGAGTATTGTGATTTTTTTTTTGAAGATTCTTTGCATCAACGAAGATGTATAAAAATAATCACTTATCTGTTAGCATATCTAATAATCTGTTGATGAAGACGTACGGTTAAAAGAAGCAATCAAGATGATGTTCAAGGTTAGGTCATATCACAATCGACACTATCCTAAAGTCAATATTTGTCCTCCAATGTCACCAAATTTGTATGCAAAATAATTCCTAAATAAATCAGCCTAGGCTTTCGGTAGCAAATGTATATTCCTCTACGGTGTGTTCGACGGATTCCTGTAAGACCTGCAATCCACGAACCCGATATAAATCTCTATTTCGTGTCGTGACAGGTCTTCCAATCATAACTGAACCAGATGGGACAAGCGGATGACAATCAGGTACGAAAATGGACTAACAAAGGCAATAATTTTTATACCGGTCTTATATACCAGTCTACCAATATACCGGTCGATCGGTATGTCTGCGCGGGCAGACCAGTCAGATCTGAAAATGGATCCCAATGGGTCCCGCTTGCCAAATCTCAACCCTATAAATCTTCCTAACGTAGGAAACCTTCCTAAAACCTAACCTAGTCTATTTAATGACTCCTAAACCCCCTTAAACCCTTTTTGATTGATTTTCACAAACCCTAGAGAGGAAAAGGAGATCTGAAGAGGAGAAAGGAGCCGAGGAAGGTTGAAGAGGAGATTCTGTTGAAAGAAGAACACTGTAGTTCGCAAGCCAACATTAAGTGCATGTACCTCTCCCTAGTTAATTAGGTTGTTGTTGATGATTGATCAATACCATGCAAGACTATTGATCTAAAACCCTTAAATTTGCTGTTAAACCTTAATTCGCCATTAAACCTTAATTACTCGATAAACTCTAGATTCGAATTCTAAATCAAGGTTCATTAGAATGTAGGACTTGAATAGAAGATAAAACAAACCCTATTACGTTGCTCAGGCCTAGAATGGTTAGAAAGAACCCTAGAAAGTCAAGTGGGAAGCCGGTGGAAAAAGAATGTCAGATTGGTGGACTTACGGAGTCTGTTTGGTCGACATACTGGTGGCACCTGTATGAGATCGGAACCATAGACTGGTATGTGCAACCGGTATCTCTCGGGAAGGCTTCCAGGGGTGTCCAGTCGACTATACCGGTTGTACCATTTTCCACAGTGTCGTGACCGGTATGTGCCCAGAGGGGTGTTTTTCAACCCTAGTTGATTTTCGACCACGTAAACCCTA
This sequence comes from Protea cynaroides, assembly GCA_028583415.1. Taxonomy (NCBI): domain Eukaryota; kingdom Viridiplantae; phylum Streptophyta; class Magnoliopsida; order Proteales; family Proteaceae; genus Protea; species Protea cynaroides. The sequence continues at coordinate 130,126,601 of CM053276.1, forward strand.
TGGAACTAATTCTAATCAAACCCTAATGTCATGTAGAGCCCTATGATAAAGCCCTGTGATAGCAAGGTTGGACTCTGTGACGCGGAGCAAGCTAGTAATCAATCGTCAGGTAAGGGAATCGGATCTAAACCCTAATTAACTAATAACAGTAAACCGTTGCTAATAATTACTCTTGTTCTATGGAGTGTTGTTTGTCCATATTCACATCTCATCTTTACCTTCAGTTATTACATTGTTCATGCATACTCGCTATGTCACACCCCAATTCCGATTGAACCAGAAGTGTGAGTGAACTGCCATTAAACCAACGGTTCACACCAGAATCTCAATAAGACCGTGTCCACTCATACAAATCATTGTACATAACCATAATCAGAATATAATTAAATACAGCGAAAGTCTTAAATTAAATGAACTGAGTACTTCTATTGATAAATAAAATAAATTAACCAATTATTTCAAGTACCAAAACGTAACTAAATATTTTTACATCATTCATAAATCCAACTGAAAATAAATAGAATAAACAAATCAAATATCCTATATGTACACGCAGAAAGGGCACTCAAATGAAGCGTCATGCGTCCTACATGATGTTAGGATTGAATTAGAATAATTTTCTTAGGGTTCACGTTGGTCGAAAACCAACTGATATTGAAAACACATTCACAGTGCATACCGATCGTAGGTACCGATTACAACACTGTGGGGAAAGGTGCGACCGGTATGGTCTATCGGTCCCCCCACAGACCAGTCCCTGAGAGGTACCGGTCGCAGTATCGATCGCATATGGTGCGATCGATATGCCTCCGGAAGACCACCAACTTGGTGTTCGCCTTTTATCGGTCACCCCCTATTGGTTCTAGGGTTTCTCCTATGCATTCTAGGCCTGAGCAACGAGTTATAGTTATTTCATGTTCCATTCAAGTCTTAGTTTCGATGATCCTTAGCCTAGAATGCGAATCTAGGGTTCATCGACTGTATTAGGGTTTGACAACAAATTTAAGGGTTTTAGATCAATATCTCGCCTTGCATGGTATTGATCAATTCATGATTAATCATCTATAATGCTTAATTTAGAGAGAAGTTTAAGCACCTACCGTTGGTTCGCAGCTATGGTGTTCTTCGTCCAACGGCCAACAAAGGCTCATCTCCCTCCTTCCTTAGCTCTTTCTCCTTCTTCGATCTCTTTCTCCTCTCTAGGATTTGTGAGGATCAATCAAAGAGTTCTAAGGAGGTTTAAGGGTCCTTAAATAGACTAAGATAGAGTTTAGGAAGTTTCCTTACGTTAGGAGAGTAGCTAGGCTAGAGATTTGAAAAGTGGGACCCACATAGATCCGTTTTCGGATCTAACTAGTCTGCTCGCTCAGACATACTGGTCGACCGGTACCATCGACCGGTACCATAGACCGGTATGAAAAATATCATACTTTTAGGTCTAATTTCGTACCTGGTTGTCATCCGCTTGTCCCATCTGGTTCGATGATGATTGGAAGACCTCTTACGACATGAATTAAAGGTTTAGATCGGGTTCATGGAGTACGGGTCTTACACGCTATGCTAGAATTGTGTGTTAGGCATGTAATTATTTTTGTTGGTGTGTGGAATGAGAAGAGGCTAGGATCTTGGATCATTCCTCACACTAACACATTTTTATATCGCTACTATCTAAGCATGCTTGATAGGGTAGGGTATCAGGGGGAGGACGTGGCATTGTGGTCTCTGACTTAGCCACCAGACTCGAGCCCTATCTCTATGCCGTAGGGAGCTGTGCTGGGATAAACCCTACTGTGATGACATATAGGATTGGTTAGTGACGAACTCAGTTGCAACCCCTTGCCAATATGGGTGTAAGTATTGGTACGATGTAGGGTATCAGGGGGAGGATGTGGGATGGAGACTAGGGCTACAACAGGGCCGGGTTGGGCCGGGTTTTTCAAAACCCTAACCGTAGCCTTGGCTATTTAGACATAACCCTAACCCAGTCCAACCCTGTCAGGGTTAGAAAATGTACAACCCTAACCCTGACCCTGGCAGGGTTGGGCCTAACCCTAACCTATCCTGATTGACCCTAACAGGGCTGGGTTGGGCCGGGTTAACCCTGATTTAGGGTTGGATTGATCCTGATTGACCCTAAAATATACAACAAATCATACATATAACAATTATAACTTAAAGATATAACAAACACAAATATATATATATATATATATATATATATATATATATATATATATATATATAGGGTTGGGCCAGGCCGGGCTCAACCCTAACCCAACCCAACTCTGTCAAGGTTGATCAAAATTTGAGTCCTAACCCAACCCTAGCAGGGTTTGGGCTGGGTGCAACCCTGCCAGGGTTCAGGGCGGGTTTGGGCTGGTTCAAGTTGTCAGGGTAAAACTTGCACCCTTAATGGAGATGCAACCTACCCATCAAATTCTAGTTTTATCTCTATATCAGAGTGAGTGATGTGGGACCACAGCGATGTGTGATCCGGGAGTGCTCACACTCTCATGCATGGAGGTGCGGTGCCGCCAAACCTTATCATAGCACGGTGCAAGTATACCAGACCAAATGTGAATGTTACTCATGCATTTTGCTTGTTGCATTGTCTAATTTTCTTACTGAACTAAATTGTGAGCTCACCATTGTACGTACACCATTTTTAACTGTTGATGTAGGTTATACTATGGAGGACTTTGTTGCTGCTCCAACGTATGGAACTGTTGCTGCTTTGGATGTGCAAGCAAGGGAGGAAGAGCATGATGCATTATGCGTGTCACACCCCAATTCCAGCTGAACCAGAAATGTGAGTGAACCGTCACTGAACCAACGGTTCACACCAGGATCTCAATAAGACCGTGTCCACTCATACAAACCATTGCACATAACCACAATTAGAATATAATAAAATACAGCGGAAGTCTTTAAAATAGAATGAACTGAGTAATCTATTGAGAAATTTAAATAAATAGCAAGTTATTCAAATTTTCAAAACTTAAGTAAGTATCTTTACATCAATTGTATCTTCAACCGAAAATAAATAAAATAAATAAAATCAAATCCTAAAGGTACACGCAGAAAGGGCACTCGCATGAAGCGTCATGCTCGTCCTTTCCTGCTTGCACGTCCAGGGCAGCCATGCCTCTATACACTGGAGCGTCCACGTAATCCTCCACTATGTAACCTGCATCAACATCTAAAAATAGTGTGTACACAAGGGTGAGCTCACAACTTAGCTCAGTAAGACAATCAGACAATGCAACAAACATATGCATGAGTAACATTCACTTCATAGTTTGATTTTAAGTTTGCAATGTGCTATAGAAAGGATTGGCGGCCACTGCACCTCTATACACGAGTGTGTGAAGCCGCCCAATGGATCAAACACCACTGCCGTCCCACATGCACCCTATCATGGAATAGAGATAGAGCTAAGGCGTCCGGATCAAACACCGCCAACACCTCCCCTAATACTCTACCCATACCAATACGTAAGCCCCTATTGGCGAGGACTTGCAAACTAGGCTCGCAACTAACCAATCCTATATGTCATCACAGTAGACCCTATCCCACCATGACTCCCTATGGCATAGAGATAGAGCTAGAGTCTGGTGGCCAGGCCGGAGACCACAGTGCCACGTCCTCCCCCTAATACCCTACCCACACCAAGCATGCTAAGACAGAACGATACGAAAGGTGCTAGTGTGAGGAATGATCCCAGACCCCAGGCCCTTCCCATTCCACACACCAACGAAAACAATCACATGCCTAACAGTCACAACCTAGCATAATAAGTATGCATGAACAATAATAATAACTGAAAGTAAAAGATGACATGCGAGAATGCACAAACATCAATCCACATTATCCTAATTATTATCAACGGTTTATTGTTATTTAATTATTAAGGTTTAGGTCCGATTCCATTATCTGACGCTCGTTTGATAGCTTGCTCTGCGTCGCAAGGTCCAAACATGCTATCACAAAGTCCTACAAGATTTTAGGGTTTAGTTAGAATAATTTTTCTTAGGTTTTACGTTGGTCGGAAAACCAACGAGATTACAAAACTTCCCACAAGGCTGACCGGTCATAGGTACCGGTCGCAGCACTGTGGGGAAACCTACGACCGGTTTGGTTAGCCGGTCCCCACAGACCAGTCCCCGAAAGGTACCGGTCGCAGTACCGGTAGCATAGGGTGCGACCGATATAGTCAATCGGTATGTCTCCGGAAGAACATACGTTCGGTTCTCGACTGCCGTCGATCATCCCCTATTGATCCTAGGGTTCCTCCTACACATTCTAGGTCTGAATACTGAGTTAGGGTAGTTTCCAACTCCATTCAAGTCCTAGTTTTGATGATCTCAACCTAGAATCGAATATAGGGTTTACCGACTAGATTAGGGTTTGTCGGTAAAATAGGGTTTATCGGCAAAATAGGGTTTAGATCAATACCTGATTTGCATGGTATTAATCAAAGCAAACTAACCATCTTAGAGTCATAATGTAAAAGAAGGTTTAAGCACTTACTGTCGACTGGCGGTAAGGTGTTCTTAGTCAAACGACAATATCGGCTCTTCCCTTTCCTTCCTAACTTCTCCTCCTTGTTCAGCCTCTTTCTCCTTTCTAGGGTTTGTGAGGATCATGGAAGAGATTCTAGGAGGTTTAGAGGGATTTATATAGGCTAGGTTTAGGTTTAGGAAGCCTCCTAGGATTAGGAAAGTCCTAGGGTTCGGAATTTGGAAAGTGGGACCTGCAGAGATCCGATTCTGGATCTTAGTAGTGCGTAGACTATACCGGTCGACCGGTACCAAGACCGGTACCATCGACCGGTATGAATAAAATTCATACTTAAGTCGGTCCGTTTCATACTTGTCTGTCATCCGCTCGTCCCGTCTGACCCGGTGATGATTAGAAGACCTGTTACAACATGAAACGAAGGTTTAGATCGGGTTCATGGAGTGTGGGTCTTACAATGCGAGTGCTCTTACTACGTGTACCTCTAGGATGGTTTAATTTATTTTATTTTATTTCAGTTGGATTTATAAACAATGTAAAGATATTTATTTACGTTTTTTATTTATTAGATAAATGGTTAACTATATTTTACAATGTAAAACTCAGTTCATTTATATTAAAACTTTCGATATATTTATTTATATTCTGATTATGGTTATGTACAATGGTTTGTGTAAGTGGACACGATTTTATTGAGATCTTAGTGTAAACCATTGATTTAATAGAAGTTCACTCACACTTCTGGTACAATCGAAATTGGGGTGTGACAATTCTGTCGACGTTTTACGGACAAAAGCTATGTTTCTTCTTGAATCCTATTTTAGGGAATTGGGCATTAGTTGTAAACCCGAGAGTTGGTTGGATTTAACCCAAAGACTAGCTCAGGGGATCACTTCTCATAATTACATAGTGATCAATGGGAACTCTAACTTAAAAGAGTTCTCTGAAAGTTGCAGGTTCTTCATCCCGACCTCCTTCCAGTTTGAAAGTGAATTACAATAGAAAGAAAAGGAACCTACTCTAGAAAACTTAATGATAGAATAGAAAAAAAATCAGGATGATCGACTATTAGAGTTTTTATGGGTAAGTACCGACCAGAAGAGTCAATGGGCGAAAGCGAAACAATAGGAAGAAAAGGAACTAAGGGTAAATGGGACATTTTACTCTCATGTCAACACCATTAGTTGATGGCAATTGAGTGTAATTTTTAAATTAAAATGAGAGGTTCATGTCATTTGGCCAAAGTACACGGGGTGAGTGTAATTTATTCTTTTATTAAAATTTTTTTTTGGTAAAAACCCTTTTATTAAATATACACGTAGGGATATCGTAAATCGAAATAGAACCAAAAGTAGATCGATAAGATTTTATTAAGCCAGTCCAATAACAAACCGAAACCAAACTTGTCCGCTAACTAACTTATGCAGTGCAGAATCTCTTATTGGACATATTTCAAACTACCTTTAAAAACCCGAGACCGATTTGACCCGGACCAAAATTGGTCCTTTGACCCATTGACCCCCCTGTCCATACGTCTTCTAAGTTCTGACCCCTGAACTCTTTTGAGGGTTGAACTTTCAATTCCGAGTGCAAAGGATCGGATCCGAATTGTCTCCTCCCTGAACTAGGAGACGCCATCGTCGGATGATCGACATGTAGTTTTTGAAAAAATTTAAATCCCACATCTTAACTGATACCCCCTATTGGCTCGACTTATCGACTGGATGTCGATTAAGACGTGAAACTCAAATTTTTCTAAAAATCACATATCCGCTGTCCATCCATCGGGAGCATCTCCCTCTCCCCATACTCCCTCGTCCTCCCTAAAGTACGGGGAGGAGACGATTTCAATCCGCAAAGGATCCCACCTCCCCCATATTCCAAAAGAATCCTTGACTGGTACAACGTACTACTGATAAATGGGCCACTTTCTTACTTTTTCTCTGCGAATCTATTATTAAATTACTCATAAATGGAACCTACTAGAGTAACACCAAACCTTATCAGATTTTTACTAAAAAAGAGAGAGATTTCTTACTGTTATTACACTCTACTGCCTTGGCTTCTATGTACGACTTTCAGACCACCACCGATACCGACAGACACACCACATAAAGGTGATGAGGTCTCGTCTGTTGTTCTATTTAGTGCAGTGAAAACTCTGAGTTGTTATGTTAACCTACCCTCAAAGAAAAAGCTCTTGAGTTATGAGTGTTTCCGAAGCGTGGTGAAATCAAGATAAAACGTTGGTGGTAATGCAAGATCCAAGACCCAAAATCCAACCGATGGATTAGTCTAAATGCAGTTTTCAAACTTGGCTGTAGCTGTTGTTATGTTCTTCAGAGTTTTCTTTCTCTGCATCTCATCCTTCTCTGTTTCAACGGTAAGAATCTGTTTCCTCAAATCTTATTTTAAAGAACTAAGACATGGGTTCACTTATTTTTTAGGTTTTATTATGTGGGTTCTTATCAGAACAAGAGAATCATGATTGTCCCCAAAGATGAGCTTGATATATATACCATTGAACAGAGCTTCAATGGCGAACAAGACTGTGATAATTGTTATACTAAACAAAGCTTATGCGGATGGAGGAAGATGTTTGATCTATTCTTGGAGGGATTCTGGCTGGGCGATGACACTCATGGATTAGTGAATCATGTTTTGCTTGTGGCCATGGATCAAATAGCCTTCGATCACTGCAATTTTTTTAAGCTTAAACTGTTACAGATTGGAAACCGAAGGTGTAAATTTCGGAGGTGAGAAGTTGTATATGTCTCAGGATTTCATCAACATGATGTGGAAGAGAACCCAGTTCGTCGGTGAAGTTCTCAAACGTGGCTACAATTTCATCTTTACGGTATTTTTTTGGAATTTTCACCATTATTTACTTGACAAGCAAACTTTGCAGAGAGGACATGGAATAGATATGAGGGAAGAAGGCAGCTAACTCACTTTCCCAATAACTTTATCGGGTTGGATTTGGTAGGAAATGATCTGACCCGATAACTTATTTTTAGGGTGAGAGAGAAGATTCAGGATCTTTCTATTTGGAAAATTTTCATATAAAGACACCATTCAGGATTCTAAACCTCATCTACGTCCATAAGATTGTAAAAATTTCAACCACATCCAACTAATCGATGAAATTATTGAAAACATTTTTAGCCTTTGATATTCAAAATTGAAAAATTAAAAAAACATATGGAATGATTAATTTGACCTTTGTAATGATATCTCTATTTTCGCTCACTCTCTCCTTTCCACTCTCTCCCAAGCTCTAATCTGACTCCCATCTACGTTGGTCTCATCCGCCCATGGGTTCATGACAGTACCTTCGGCGGGGAATCAGATGTTGCCAACAATGGCAATAAGGCCAGAATACCAAAAGCCGATTAGAAAACCCGGCGGAAATCTGCAAGTAAGTTCGTGTTTTATTTATTTTTTGTTTATAATATCAACAGAGAGCCTCAAAGGGCCTGAGTTGGAGGGAAGTGCCGGATTTCTGGCAACAGCCCAACAATTCAAAGCTTCACTGCAATCAAGAGATGCAGATTTTCTGCAACTGTATGCGGCCAAAAAAAAATCCACAAAGGGCCTGAGTTGGACGGAAGTTGGAGGGATGATGCTCTACAGGCCGAAAAAAATCCTAGCATTTTCTGCAACAGCATGCGGCCAAAACAGAATTTTTTTTGCAACATTCAAAGCTTAAACTTCAGATTTTCAAAAACAAAACAATAAAATAAGGGTAAGTTAAGATCAAGATTGAAAATAAATTTCAAAATTAAGAGATGAAAGAGATAAAAAAGAGTACCAAAGCTCTTTTTTGAACACTAGGAAACATAATCTTGGAGAAAGAAGGTCTCTTGTCTCTGGGTATCTTCTTCCTGATTTCCTTCACCATTTTGGGTTCTAGAGTATTTGGAGAACTAATCCTTACTGGTAAACTGATCAATAGATGAAAGTTAAAGCAGAAATTCCCATTTACAATTTTCCTCCCAAGTTCCGACCTCATTGGCGGATAGGTTGGGGTCGTGATTCCAATACTGAACAGAGAGGATCGAGAGTGGTTTTTTATTTTTCCAAAACTTTTTACTGTTGCAAATGGAGGTGAAAATTTGGGGGTAGGATAATTATACCATTAAGGATTTTTAACAAGTATAAAAGGGTATTATCGTTCCTTAAAACGTTCAATGCAAGTGACGTCAACAACTAACAGAATTCTTTTAACGGAGTGGACTTCGTTGATTAACGGAGTAAAATTTTGGGGATGTAGATGAGGTTTTTGCAAACTAGTGGACGTAGATGAGGTTTCCAATCCTTAATGGTGTGTATATGAAAATTTTCCTTTCTATTTTTACTTTTTTTGAGGATAGGTAGGCCGCAAGTAGAGTGAGTCCAAATCCTCTCCTCCCCGGAACGGTTGAATGGGATGAGAGTCAAACAGTTGGATGAAGTGAGAGTCGAGAAGGAAAGGATACGGATGCAAGTAGAGTTGTCTTTATTTTTATTCGTCTTATGATTATGGTAGGATTATGCCAAAGAAAGGATTTTGGCAGGAGAACTGAAATGCATAACCATTAAGTATTAGGTAGGTTCAGGAACTTTCATGTTTATCACATTTCAAATACACAGTTGTTTTGAAATGTGAATATATATGCACATATGAAGATGTTTTGAAATGTGGATATTGGGTAAAATACAGGGTATGATATGAACATACATGTACATGTTAGAAGTGAATGGATTAGTGAATGGATTATTTAAAGCATAAATCAGAGATTCCAATATTTTGGCAATGTCTTATGGAGCTACATACATAGTATGACTATATCTTACCTCAAGGGAGATTTTTATATTTTAGGATTGAAAATGAAATGATTTTAAACACAAAAACAAGAAAGGAAGGTAATGATAAAAGTCAGAAGAGTCATGAATTTTGTTCTACAGTGGTTTCTGCTACTCAAAAGTGTTATAAATTTTGGGATAATCAGGTATTGAATTGTCTTCTTAATTTGCTTCATTTCCACTTGTTAAAACAGATGAAGAAGAGGTACTTGTTGAGAAGGTTCCGTGCTTGTTTTCTCCAGCACTCTAAGCCCTTGTCCACACAGCCCAGGAAGTGAGGCTTGCACATGTTTCATCCCAAATCCCATCCAAGACCACCACCCTCTTCCATATGGCTCAGCTTGAAACTTTACCTATTTTGAATTCTGTATTGAACTGGATTTCAAGTTGCATCAAGGTGTTAAGCATTGTTTGGTTAGTTGGAAGGGTTTCTTCTCTGCCCACTCCTTTATAGATTTAAAAAGGATCTTGATTTTTTGTTTTTCGTTTTTGTATGGCATGGAGTGAGTTACTTATAGATGGTCCTCCCAGGGAGGGCTGAAGGGGCCTCTTTAGTTTCTACACCTTCCTACAAATAACAGAATTTCATGGTCAAAGCTGACATCACAGAATTTTGACCACACTGGTTACCTGTGTGAATGGGTAACTTCTAAGGTACAGTTTATTGTGGATTGCTTACCTGGCCAAGATTATGACTAGTAATCTTCTAAGAAACAAAGGTTTAATCATAGTTCGTTACAATGGGTACGGAAAAAAAAAAAACAAAATTGAACGGATTAGGTTTTAAATGGAGCAAAACAAGAACGATATGGTAAAAAAAAGGTCAAGCGTTTTGAGAACGGCAAAAAAACTAAAACGGATGGTATGGGTTTTAAACGGATCAGATATAATACGGTACGGTGAAAAAAAAAGGCAATATATTTCTTATATATTGAAGAATTATACCTAAATCAATGGGAACAGATGACATTTATAATTTGTCTAATCATACAACGGTGAAAATTATTATCTTCAGTCAAGTAGTTAGAAGATGTTTTATATTTGTCCAATACTCTAAACATAAATCCATATGAAGAGAGAGTGAGAGAGAGGATAGAGGAGAGAGAGAGAGCTATGGTGGCTTACAATATACATTTGTTATTAAAACAAAACAATAGTTGAAAAATATTTTCAGTATTCAATTGTGTGTTTTGTCTCTGTCTTTGTATTGAATTTATAGAATTTGATACAAGAATCTCATCTCCTTATCTCATGGAGTGATTATGGGTAACGTACAGATCTCATAAAGAGATAATAGGTAACTTATAGATTTACAAGATATATTGGGCAGTATCAATATCCACTGTATCAATCTTGGGTGGATGGAAATCTTTTCAAGATATATTAGGCAGTGTCAATATCCACTGTATCAATCTTTGTGATATGCTTGGGTGGATGAAAATCTTTTATGATTTTATCAATTATGATCCAGTTCATAGCCTACAATCTATCCTAACGAGTAATAAGTTTATAAGCAATTACAATGAATTGATAACATTTAATATCACATTGGTTACATGTTGTAGAAGGCAATAAGAATCTTAAATGATATGTGATTAATTGACTCATTACTTAGATGTAGGTTAAAATACGGATATGATAAGCATATTAAATGACACCGTAAGAATATGTGGATGGTATTTAAAATTTAAATGTAATTTTGTCTTATATTTTAAATCAAAGTAAATAATTTTTTAATGAAAAAATTTCATCTGCACCCCATCAAGGATTGTTAACATCATTTACACCCACAAGATTGCAAAAACATCACCAAGGTCCACTTAACTGACGAAAATAACTAAAATTGTTGAAATACAGTTTTACCCCTCATATTATAAATTGAAAACTTTAAAAATTATATTGTTTCACTAATTTAACCTTCGATATCATATGGAGATTCCTTTTCACTTAATTGTGGAGATGATCGGAGTTTGAGAAGACGATCGGAGTCTACAAATGGGAATCCGGAGAAGGGGAAAAAAGAGAAGGGAGATAGCAAAAAAAAAAAAAAAAAAAAAAAAGGGAAAAAAAGATGAGAAAACACCTGGGCAATCTCTATGATAACACCTCTCTCTTGACACATTCACATTCTCTGTTCCCATCTTGTAAACTGAGTCAGAAATCAGCCACTCTCCCTCATGTGAACTTCCTTCAAACACAGCAGCGAGAGAGAGAGAGAGACGAGAGAGACGAAAAAGAGAGATGAGATTCAGAGGAAGTTCCGATTATTTTTTCTGGGTTTTTGTTTTTTAATTTCAATTTATATCTATTTCTTGTAAGAACAGATGGTCCGATTACATCCATAGATTAGATTCTGATTGGGTTTCTAGATCATTGGGACCGATCGTAAAATCTCTAGATTCTCTTGTTTGATCTTAAAATTCCTTCGCCTGATTATTGTAATTTATTGACAACTAAAACTAGAAGAAGTGCGAGATTTTATCTGTTAATATGAGAGGATCACAGAAATCAAAAAGGGTTTCTTGGGCTCTAAATGTAAACCTTTGTCAGTTCAGTTACATGGTATATATCAAAGCAAATCTCTGAATTGAGGTTTGAGGAACACGAATCCTCTAAACCCTCACTAGGCAAAATGATTACATGATTACACAATTAAAAAAGAAACAAAAATAAGTTATTAGCAGAACTCTACAAATCCATCAATTCTGATTCCGAACAGACGGAATCAACTAGAACTCTACAAATAAAGCTGAGAGAATCGAGTCTGAAATTTCAAAGAAACCTCCCATCTCGCGTGGTGTTACTGTTAACACACAAAGGTTAAAGAAGAGGAGTTGAAGAATGAAGGTAGTGCTAGAAGATCAAGATTTTCTTGGAGGTATTTCTGGCTTCACTTCCATTGAATTGGATCTTGATTTGCAGGTCCCCAATGGTTGGGAGAAACACCTCGATATGCAGGTTTGTGAGTTTTTTAGGTTTCTTGATCATCAAAATCCTCTTGGTGATGATGTCCTTGCCTTCTCGATGAAAACTTAAACTGCTCGTTTTGCGTATAGACATCGGAAAGACCTATTACAGTCAGTGATCATTTCCTTCCCAATCTATTTGTTGAAGAATTTCGATTCAAAGATTTATGAAATATTATTTTATTATTTGTTGGAGTTCAATTGGTTTCATTTTCCCCCAAACAATAACGAAAATCTTTTGATGGAGTGCAATCTATCTTAGTGGAGCTGACCATCTGTTGGAGCCATGCCAGCTCCCCTAATTTTCCACCAAACCAGCTCATGCCATATGAATCTGACTATGGAGAAGAGCAGAAGAGGAAAGAAGAAGAGGAAAGGAAGAAGAAGAATAAGGGTAAAATGATATTTTATCTGTACTCTAAGGGTAGTATTGTTCATGAAAAATTTTATTTCAGCTGACGTCAGCATCTAATGGGAATAACTGACGGAGTGGATTTCTTTGATTACCATAGCCAAAGTTTTGGGACCTAGGTGATATTTCTGCATTCTTATGGGTGTAGATGATGTTAACAATCTTTGATGGGGTGAAGATGAATTTTTTTTTTTTAATACTTCCGAATTAATTAAATTGTTCTGTAAAGTACTGATTACGAGAGTCTATGTATAAAACTGAACAACTAGATTTAGATTATTAAAGAAGTCATTAGTTTTGTTTTGATTTGATTTGATTTTATATTTTAGGGTTATTATTTGAAATACAGTCGGTGCTCACACTAGCACTCCCGCTCCGGCTCCCGCTCCCGCTCTCGCTCTGTTATGGCTTATGAACGAGTGTTCTAACGGGTGGCAGATTCGATATCTCCGAGACCGTTATGACAGCTGGCGGGATTCGATATCAACTTTTTAGTAAGAAGGCATCAACGAGGGAGAGATAGATTGGAACAGGAAGTGGTTGCAGTCTTCGAAATCGAATTCCCAATTCATAAGTAGCGTGGAGTTCGCTCGCAGGACGTCCGTTATAGCCAGCCATGGACGCAGAAGACGAAGGACAAGGAATGATGATTGACAAATTCTGCTCCAATGGTGTTGATGACAAGCGCAGCTAACCGATTATCGGCGGCGAACAGTAGTTACGGGATGGACCAGGCCTGGGTCGATAACGTTGATCGTAGCGCTGAGTAGAGGAAGGAGAAGCTCGAGAATGAGGTTAATTTCTACCGGATGTGTTTTATTTGTTTATGCTTTAATGTTTTTATTGAGTTTGCATTATTTATGGTAGGTTTGCATCACTCTGTTTTAATACTCAGCACTTCCGTTTTCGCTTTCTGTTATTTGAAGTATAAGTACAATGAAAAATTTGATTCAAAATTCAAAACCCTAAGTAGTGTTTCTGTTTATTTATCCATCGGAAAAGATAGCGAGAGAACATGTTGCCTGAAAGTGAGAATATGAAGTTTCCTGAACGCAGTTTCAGAGCACAACCTGTTGGATGCAACGCATGAGATGAAACGAGCATGATTTGAGTCTGATTTTGTTAAGTTTCTACATTTAATTGCATTGTACTCTCGGCCGAGAGCCGTTTATATTTGGAAATAACTATATTGGCTTAACCTTCAGAACGTTGGTGGGTGATATGTGATGACCAGGGAAGGATACGAGGCCTTTTTCTGCGGGTGGATGGTAGGATATCAGACTTTAGGAGAACAAATTGCTGTTGATTAGGTGCCTTCCATCAAAGAAAAACAAAGGTTTTGAATTTCGTTATTCATATGTAGATATGTAAACATGCCTTATCTTTTCCTTTTCTGTTTTGCCCCCTTTTTTTTTAGACATTGCAGAAGTTATTCAGGATTGGAACTCAAAAGCCAAAAACTTTGTTTTTCAATTGTTTGAAAACACTTCAATATTCTTTTCATACTAGTTTCTTTCTCATGGGCTTTCTGTTGGCAACTTTGTTGCCTGTCTTTTAAAGTCGTATCTTAAGAGAATTTTGTTCTTTTGAAATTCTTTGCATCTATCTTTGACTGATTTTTATCTTTTCCATACCAGATTCTTCTCCTTTTAATACTCATCCCTCTCACTAATTGGATATTAGTTTTGTTTCTTTCTATGAGTCAAAAACGAATAATCTTTTTCTTGTTTTTTTGATAGGTATAATATTTTTATTGTTGCTGCAGTTGTTTTACTACTTATTATCATTGGGAAATGTCTTCTTCATGCTTGTCAAGGCAACCTTGCCTTGATGGCTCTAGATATCTAGCACAGGTCAGCTTAGTTCTTGCTCAACATATTGTGGGCATGTTCAAATTAGTATCTATTCATGTTTAAATATCAGTTTGGACATATTTTACTATGTGGTTGTAGAACATTGTGAAAGCCTGAAAAGTGAACTTTGAGATGTTGGTTTATGGCTGAACATACAATTGTAAAAGTTTAATGCATTGGGCCATATGATTGAGATGGTGTCTGAGACTTATCACATATACAATTGAGAGGATAACAAATTCAATGGTTAGATTGGGCATCATGGTTTGCCTCTTCTGGGTCCTGTAGAGGAAGTTGTAATTATGACTGCTGCAATTTCATTTGTTATATGGATTGAAGATAATGATTTGATATTCATTTATATGACTAAAGTTCTTTTTCCTCTCCAATTCATTTTCCTTCATCTCCACATTTGATCCTGGAAATTTTATATGCAGACAAATTTTATAAAAGAAAGCATTAGAATGGGATACAATGACTTTGGAGATGTTTAATATGTGCATGGGGCCCTTGGTGATGTTTTTAAGAACTATGTCTATACTTGTGATTATTGCACTACATCAAAGCACATAATTCATGTGTTTGAATGGAGTTCCGGTTAGCATTGAGATGGGCCAGTTTACACGTCACAAGCTATGTTAGTAAGGCAGAGCAAACGGCGGGGGCACTGGACCCTGTGACAGTTGCAAAATTGCATTGTGCCATGCTGCTTGTAAGGTTTGTGTAGCAATTGTAATGATTGTTATTTGTTCATTCTTTGA
Source organism: Protea cynaroides (assembly GCA_028583415.1). Taxonomy (NCBI): domain Eukaryota; kingdom Viridiplantae; phylum Streptophyta; class Magnoliopsida; order Proteales; family Proteaceae; genus Protea; species Protea cynaroides. Next base: position 130,141,956 of record CM053276.1, read on the forward strand.
TCAACAAATTATCTCTGTCAATCGTCTTAGCCTGTGATTAATCCCCTCCCATTTTCTGGTGATGCTTGTCTTCCTTCAATATTTCAGACGTTCGATAATTTTGTTATGTGTTACATAAATGTTTCTTTGGCAAAACTTCGAAGATTGCTAAAAATTTTGGGATTTGATCTTTATAATAGAGATAGAACCAAAATTAATGCCCTATTTTGAATTTAAAATCTTGAGAATGGTGGAAGCCTGGAAAGGTGAGTTTCTTATTGGTTACCTTGAGATTGGATGAGCCACGAAAATGGTGTTTGTTAGATCAATGACAGTTTGGTTTTCTTGTCCAGCTTTTACTTTTCCCACATATTCTTTATGAGGGTCATGGCATGGTAAATTCGCCCAAGAGAAAGATCTTCCTGTTTTGGGAGCTTGAATTCATTATTTATCTTTCTTTAAACTTGAATATATTTTGATCTTTCATTCGATGTAGGCCAAGCGCTAGAGAAAAGAAAACAGAAATAGAGAAAGGGAATTGGAAGATTTTCACTAACAATGATGAAGCATACAAGGTTAGTCCAAAGGTTTGGGGACTCACTCACCCACAAGAAAGGACTCAACTCCCAAAGGAACTTAAGGTTCTTACAAATCAATAGTGCTAAAAAAACTACCTCTTTAATAAAATAACATTACATATATAAAGGGAAGAAAGAAAAACAAAAAGGAAGTAAGAGACGTTGGTGAGCATGATTGGTTCCCAACATTCAAAATGGGGGTGGGTGCATCTCCAACTGTCAAAACAATTTAAAATGTTTTCAATTGCTCTTTTGACCAGTTGGGGGAGTGGGGCTATAGTTTTCATGTGTTTGGCTAAAAGGTAGCCTGCATCAAATTCATAAACAGCCAAAGAACTCAGGAGTCTGAGGACTACATGCATGCTTTTAGTTGGCTTCTGTGTTTGTGCTTGCATGTGAATGTGTGGTGGTGATGTTGTGGTTGAGTACAAGGTTTCTTATTCTCTTGTTATGCCGCATGGGTTGACTTTTGCTATTAATGAACACTTGTAAAGCATTAACTTCTTTATTGGTGTGTCGGCAGTTTTTGGAGATGGTTCGGAATTGGGAAATAACTCCTCAGATGTGATTGCACCATAGGATGTTGCAACATATGGCCGACTTTGTGCCCTTGCTAGTTTTGACAGGACACAATTAAAGGCATGTATCTACTATTTCTTATCTCTGAAAACTGTCTTCAATTTTCATGTAAAGGGCATCCCAGTGCACGAGGCTCCCGCTACTGCAGGGTCTGGGGAGGGCAGAATGTACGCAGTCTTACCCCCACAATGTGGAGAGGCTGTTTTCAAGATTCGAACCCGTGACCACCAGGTTGCAGTATGACAATCTTACCGTCACACCAAGGCTCGCCCTCCAATTTTCATGTGTATAGTTGAAAAATCAACCTCTAACAATTTAATTTAAATTGTTGTTTTGAACATTTAGGGGAGTGAGGTATAGTTTTCCATATGCTTGGCTTAAGAGGTGGGCTGGATCACATTCATAAACAGCTCAAGAACTCAGGAGTCTGACGACTACTTGCTTGCTTTAGTCTGCTTCTGTGTTCGTGCTTGCATGTGCATGCCCTATGCCCATGCGCCCATTTGTGCATATTTGGTGGTGATGTTGTGGTTGTATGCTGGATGGGTTGACTTCTGTGATTAATGAACACTTATAAAGTATTAACTTTTGTTCTGGTGTGTTGATTGTTTTTGGGGACAGGTCCTGAATTGGGAAATAACTAAGATGTTGTGACATATGGCGGGCTAACTATTTGCATCCCCAACCCCCCGTGTCCCCCCCCCAAAAAAAAAAAAAAAAAAAAAAAAAAGTTTTAGATCAAAGTTATATACAATCTCATTTCCAGAATTTCTTAGAGCTGGTGCCTCAAGTAAGGGTAATTTATTAATGATTTCAATTTGAGGTAAATAAATTCATACTCAAATCCTGACTTCTGGTCTACAATTTTTTCTTCTGCCTTTTTTTAATCTGAAAATATAATTTTATTCTGGGCTATGAGGCAAAAGCTTATACAACCGTATCCTTTTTTTTTTTTTTTGGGTAGGTTCTGCAGATTTAGAGAACAGTATCCTTATTAACCCAAAGCAACACAAAAGTCTGTCTGTGAAGGTTTTTTTTTTATTTTATTTTTATTTTTTATTTTTATATATATATATATATTTAAACTGGAATTGTTTTTTGGAAACGAGTCTGTCTGTGAAGTTCTTTAGCTGGAATACCCTAAAGTTTGTACCAGAAAGGAGCGTGGCAATTTAAAGACAAAAATGACTGCAATGTTCTCCTACTGTTAACTCGAGCAAATATTTCTAATTCAAGATGTGCAAGTATTTCCAAGTCAAGTAGGTTTTGTGTGTGTACATGCATGTGTACTGTTAAGAGGTTATGCTGATTCATTTTGATGGGTAGTTTGGGTTTCTTGGCCTCATTTGATTCAGTTAATTGACAATGATTCTAATGCTTACTCATTGAAGCCAGTCTCAAGGGTGAGCCTCAAGAAGGGCCCTTGGGCTCAAAACCCCTGCGGCTCTTCTCAGTGATTATTTAATTAAAAATTGAATTCTCGTCATACGATGGAGTTATGTGTGCCTACTCTTGCATTTGTTTCACTTACATGGGTTTATAAAGGGTCTTAAGGCGCCAATCCCAAGGGTTACCTTCTCCTCTGATGCTTGCTTTGGAAATCTATATTGAAGTATTAGTCTTGTCAGTGACCCATTATTGTCATAACAGCATTTTCTGGGAAATACGGGGAGAAAAAAGTGTAAGCTTGTCCTCATCTTTGCTTCATTTTTATTGAAAAAAATTGAGGGAGTCTGGAGGTCCTAATTCTTTGCCTTTTATAATTCTATTCTGGATTTGTGACATTAATTCATGAAAGATTATTATTCGTCATTAATGTTCTGATGCGTTTTCACATACATCAGAGTGGACTACTAATATGGAGAATGGAGCAAGTTTTTTGACGACAAGTGAAAATGTTAATGTGTCCATGGAGCCTCAATTTTTGGAATCCTTGTATTTAGCTGTATACTGTAGCATGCACTTTTGTGTGTGCCAGCTTCCTTGTTTATACAATAGAGTACTGAGTGCCATGTATATACTCTTGCATTTCATTGTTTTTGTTGTTGGTTAGCTTTGCACTTCTGAAGTATGAAGGTTTGCAATTCCATCAAATACTAAAAGTCTTGCTTTTTCAGGTATAAAAATTCGACTGGGCCTGCTGAGTAGGGGCAGGGGAGGAGAGAGATAGAAAGCGGATGATGGCGTAGCTCCCACTCCACCCTTTGGAGAATCTTTTTCCTAAGTGAGTAGTAGATACATCCCTTGAAAATTTCTGGAAAATCATTGTTTACTTATGGCTCCATTTGTTTGATAAAATTTTGTGTAACATTTTATACATAAAACTTTTTTTCAATGTTTGTTCCAATGTATTGTAACTTATTTCAGATAAAACTTGACATGTCAACAGGGGCATTTGGTTTTACATGTCCATGAAATTGCAATATACTATAATATTCCACATGACACAATTACGTGTATCTAAGTAAACTAAACCCCTTACTTCTACTTTTTTCAATCATGTAGTGAATAAACATTGTATATTGCATTCACCCCCCCAAAAAAAAAAATTGTATACTGCACCCAAAAGACAACTTATTTGTATGTGATATTGAAATTTGGCCATACACTCTTCAAGACAATAAGTATCAACTGAAACCCTATTTGATTACACAACATACTACTAGCAATTTGTGAAACATGGGTGATGTTTACCCATTTTTATACTTATTAGTGCTTGAATGGTTGGAAAAATTTTCCAAGTCATTAATGACTTTTGATTCTATAAAACTCTGGTTTAAAAGTGTGACATTAACTACAAGGTCAGTGTGAGTACTTCAATGAACAATTAAGAGAAACAAGATCATTGAAAATAAGTTTCTATTCACGTATTAATTGCTTTTTATTATTTATTTGCAGTTAACTAATTATATACAATACATATGCTATAATTTTCTATTTATTTGTTAGAGATTTATCGAGGGTTTGGTCTTTCCAATTTGCCTGGATAGAATCAATATTGAGATTATTGAAGATAAAAATCATTCACAACACTTTAATGATGAATTCTTCTCGAATTGATATTTAATATTCATTTTAAGAGATATTCTCCTAAATGTGATGGACATCTAAACCAAAGAATGAATAAAAAAAAGTAGAGAATCCTCATTCTTTTATCAAACAGGAGAATGACAACAAAAAAAAAAAAAAAAAAAGAAAAAAAAAAGGTGAAATTTGTCATAAAAGATTTGCACGGAAATTAAACCACCAACAATTACTTCTCATCCTTGATCCTTACTTAAAGAATGTCCAAAACTATCATTAAAATGGCAATCATGAGATGAAAACGCTCCTGAAAGTTATCAACACATTTAAAATATTACAAGTGTTAAGATAATAATTAAGAAAAATAGATTTTTTGTTTGTTGTTTCAAATATAAATAACTAATTACAAAATCAATCCAAATTTTACCATTATTCAAGAAGTTGGATCAATATTTTTTTCAATTTTATTAATTATAAATAATTAACTATTGAATCAAGTCGAGTGTGACTGTTTTTTATTCTCTAGTCATGATTTTTCGCCAGATTTTAAAATAATAAAATGAATTAAATCCTAAATATTCTAATTCTGAAATTTTCAGAAACTATGTCTGTTATGGGGAATTGCAGTGAGTAACTTGATATGTTATATAAAAATACTTAATACTTAGCTATTGTAACTGAATTTAAGTGAAAATTAGAAAGTTTTAAGCCCCAAACCGATTAGCTGGACCGAGTTGTACCGATTTAGGCTCTCTTTGGTGTCATTTTTGTTTTTATTTTTGTCTATATACCAAAAAACATTTTTGAAAGCCATTTTTGATAAAAAATAAAATGTTGTTTGGTAACTACTATCAAAGAATGAAAAATCGATTTGGTACGCCTATGTAATACCCCAGTTCCCTGAGGTATTGTGTGTGAAAGAGAGTCTTTCTAGACCTTTTCAGGTAATTCTTTAAGTTATTGAAAAATAAGGGGCCTTTTGGTAAAATAACAGCCCAAGATAAGTTTATTGCCTCTTGATGTATAAAATTAATTTATTGATATGCTATGATATGTGTTAGTATATTATTGTTATTATTTGATTAGATAAAATATCATGAAAGATTCTCCTTTGTTGTTAGTGGGCTAAGTGGGCCCCACTTGAAGAGATAGAGAGAAGAGAGGGTTTTTTTTTTTTTTTTTTTTAAAAGTGAAGGGTGGACCTGGCCGGCCCAAGGACCAGCCAGCATACCAGGCTTGTTCCTCCAATTTTTGGGTTGCATGTTAGTGGACAGCTCAAACGTTGAGCTGTCTTTTGCATGTGGTTTGAGCCTCCACCTGTAGGGAGTCTAAGGACAAGTGGGGGAATATATTGTAAAGTGAATCAGAGGCCAAGGGCCTTAAGATGAATAGCAAATAAACATGGGGAAATTATTTGTAATTCAGTTCCAAGGTTATCAAGTTTGGTTAATGTAAAAACAAGGGCAAACACAGTACACTTGGTATTTAGTAACACTAATTGAAGAATATAATCAGGGGTTCATGCAAACACTCCATTTTTCTTCTCATGTGTACGGTTCATGCTTTAAATAAGGGGGAAAAAAAATAGAAAAGATGAAGTTCAGCGGTGGGAAGAAGAATTGTGGAAGAAACCCAAGGTAGAGAAGAAGTGAGAATGAAGAAGCAAGAGTGAGAGGGTGGAGAAAAGGGTGTGCAGCTGACCTGCAACTCAAGATAGAAGGGAGCTACAACAGATTTGGTTGAAGAAAAACAGCAGAAGTTGCTGTCCAGGTGACCTGCAAATTCAAATGAGAAGAAGGTAAGTCAAGGTCCTTACCTATCTTAAGTTTACTACAGAAAATAGCAAGGAAAATGACGAGGGATGGTGGGGATTTTTCAGTGGTGGTCTGGCAGCAGGGTGTGCTGGCTGAACTACCGCTAGCTTGGATTTAATGCTTGATGATTTAAGAAAAAGAGAAGAAGATGTCTTTATGTAGGCAGCATTCCTGAACCTAGGGACTGTAATGGATGGTCAGTAAGTTCAAATTAGGGAACTGCTAAGTGAGGGAAAAAAATGATGATGACAGCATATTTGTGAGCTAGGTGTTGCCTTTGAATTAATGAACTGAAGATTTAAAGACCTATCTAAATGAAGAACAGCAAGGTGCTGTGTTACAAGGACGGGGGGTGGATGATAAAGACCAAAATGATGGACCATGAAGTTTTTTAGAAAAATGAATGGACTGTTGGACCGGAACCTACTTGAAATCATAAATGAAAATGATAGCCTAAGTTTAAGTAATGAGTGGTGTATCTAGTAGGTTAATGGACCATATAAAGTATACAATGAAGTTTTGATTTTGATAACCTAAGGAACTAATGTTGCTGTAATTTAGCAAGGAAAAGTGTAATCTTTTCATTACATGATTGTTTGAGGTTTAAGAAGATCAGAAAATGCAACATAATGGACTGTAGTGTAGTTATTGAAGAAATATAGTGGACTGTAGTGTAGTTATTGAAGAATATGAAAAGATAAAATCACGGCTTAACTGCTGTATAGGACAGCAATGTAGATGTTTTTTTTAAGTATATGAGTGACTTAATGAAACTCATACTGTATAGAACAATAAAGTGAGATTACATAGAACATGAGTATAAGATTAACTGACTGATGTACACATAAGAAAGAACCAAGTATGGGTCATTTGTAAGACTTATTGTTTGGGTAAGATATTTGGTTATTCTGTAAGCTGATGGATGTCATAGGAAACGTTGGAGGAGAATGAAGAATGAAATTTAAATCGAAGTGCAAACCCTCAGACCACAGAAGGACGCAGTTTCAGTGGCCGGTCGACCATGCAACCTGCCCAACCCGGCTGCTAAGCCAAGCCCTTTTGGGGTCTGCAGCAGGGAAATGACCCTGTCGCCCAAGTTATGAACTAATATTTTAAGTAGATGTTAAAAGACCATTTTAACCTTGGCTTTTGTTAGGGTATTTTGGTAGTATATTTTAGTAGAATAAGGAGAGCCTTTTGGTAATTCCTTAGAGTCAGTAGGAAGAGTGCTTTTCTGAGTAAATTAAAAGAGATATTAAGTGTATGTCTGTTTTGCGTTCATTAAACAAACCGAGAAAAGCCTGAGGCTAGAGAATTGAGGGAAGAAGTGATCAAGCTTCTACGTATAGCTTAGAGGAGAGAGACTGACAGTACACTAGGTGAGGGAAATTACCTGCTTACATTACTTGTGTGTTACCTTATGTAATGTATTATAATTATTGTTAAGTTGTAGAACTTTATGTGAATTATGCAATAATGATATTATGACATGATGAGTGCTATATTTTGTAACTGATATGTGCTTCATATTGTGAATGTGAATGTGATATGATAAATCAAGAATGGTAGTTATTTAATGATGATCACTGATATGTTTCATGAAATGATATTATTGTTTTGACGGTGTTCTTATGAGTGCAGTTAGATATATGTAATGTTGATTGTGAAGGATGTGAAAATTAAACATCGTGATCGTGCATAGCATATTGATGTAAACATGTAAGAAAAGAAATGATTTAGCATCTATGGACAGTTAAATGGCTCAAGTGATGAAAGGAAAAATAGAGAATTTAAATTATTCAAGTGTTATGTGAGCCTCTAGCACAAGGTTGGAGAAAGGAAGAAAGAAATGTAAATAAGTTAGTTAAGCCTCCGGCACAAAACTGGAGAATGAAAGAAACGTGTACCAAGCCAAGAATGATAGTTAAATTAAATAATGAATCTTAGAACCCGTGTTTGCTGCCCCCTTTTCATTAGGGGTAAAATAATGAGTGGAGGTGTGTTGCACCGAGAAGTTTGGGACTTCACCGTCTTTTGCTGATGCCAAGACATCTGGGATGTCACCAGTTTATTGGAGGACTGAGAGTTTTGGGAACTCACCGCCTTTGGGGAGAGACGTCTGAGACATCATCTGTACATGCGGCTATTTAGGCAAGATGTCAGGGACATCAACTAGTGCTTTAACGACTCCAGATATTAAGCGCAATGCGGCAAATACCTGACTGGCTTACTTAGAATTATTTGAAATGTTTAACTAAGATTTTTGCATTCATGATGTGTGTGATGAGGTCTGAATTAATGTATGCTCTGTGAGTGTTTGTGATTTCTGTTGTAAGTAGTTAATTTTTCCTCTCTGAGCGAAAGCTTATCCTGTCATTTAAATGATGGATTTCAGAGATAGATGGAGATCACTCAGAAGTATATTCTCACTCAATTGACTCAGCTTCCGAAGAAAGGAGTATCTGAAACCGTGAAACTCAGTTTCTTTTGCACCATTGTGAGAACTTCTGTATATACATAAGGAATAGGAATTTTGTAATTTGGCATGTAAGTAAAGTTCTGAATGTAAAGTAATGGTGCCACCAGAACGAGAAATGTATGTAGCCATTTTTGGTGTTAATTAATGTCATTCTAGCTTCCGCTAGTTTCTTGAAATTTATGTTTTACTTGTTTGTTTCTCTTTGAACCTGTTGAATCCTGGCAGCTTAGCTATAACGTACCTGGCCTTGAGTTGGGGGCATTACAACTTATGTCTAAAAATAATTTTTATTACTTTTATAGATCCATCTATAGCACACATCTGTCCATTACAGAACACCAGTCCATAAACCGAAAGGGAGAACAAATCAAAGAAGGGACACAAGGTAAACCAATTAAATTTCTTGTGCACCAAATGTTAACTTTCCCTGATTGAGATGGTCTTTCTTTATCATTTAAATAAGGGAATAATACATTTCATAAATCAATGGTGCTCTGAACCAGAACCAAGTGTATCTGAAATCATATTTCGGAAAAGCTTCTACACTCGGTTGTCATGCATAAGTGAAACCAAGTATCGAAAGTCTTACACATTAACCATAGGCCTACGGAGACTGAATCCAACCAGAAATAAAACATCAAACGCCCCAGCTCCTAGAGTCCCAGACAAGATCGCATTTAACCCAAAAACAGTTTCACCAAAACAAGTTCACAGTTTCTAATATCAGACATACAGATTAAAAATCAAAATACTTAAAGAAAGTCCGCCAAAAATGGAAGAAGAGCCTAGCTTTCAATGGGATTTTAACAAGAAGGAGAGAAAGAGTGAGAAATAGGGGCTTACCTAAACCTGAACGGAAGTTACACCGGATTCAAAAGCTCAGTCTGCTAGGGTACTTAGAGGGAAGGAGAAGGGAGGGAATGGTGGTTGCTGCACAGATGGAGTTGAGCCCTGAGCCAGAGCCTGATTGGGCATCGCTGGCTGGCTGTATGGCTGGGTGGCCGGATGGCCGGATGGCCAGATTTGAGTCGCATTTGCTCTCGGACGGTAATAATGATTTTTTGAAGAGGGAGACAGGGATGAAGATGGAAGAACAAGGAGGCAGGGGACTTTCGACAAGGGTTCTTCGTAGGAGGGATGGAGATGAGAGGTCAGTTTAGATTTATATTGTGAGGAATAGATGATTATTAATCTTTTATGTTTTTACCCTCCGTTCTAAAGCCGTTGGAGACAAAAAGCCCACGTGCAACTTGAAGTTGCGCAAAAAACAGCAAAAATGATTTTTGGCCAAAAATAAAAAAGAGGTCTCAACCTCTTTTTGAATTTGGGTCTGTTTTTGTTTTTATTTTTCATAAATAGCACCTAAAAATTATACCAAACACCTACAAAACCAAAAATTTGAACAAAAATCAAAAACAAAAATGATGCCAAAGAGAGTCTTAGTTTGGACTGAACTAGACTGTAATGTTGGTCATGTAATAGGTTTAGGTATGGCATATTCTACTAGTCCCGATCCAGTCCGGGATAACCCGACAAGAGGCTGAAAAATTAGACCAATGAGCCCGAATCGATAATGGCCCGGACCAGACCAATTTATACTGAAGTTAAAACTATAGTTTCATTGCTTCAGCCTTAATGGGTTCTTTACCGGGCTTTCAATTGGACCCGGACCAAACCAAGCCGATACTAGCCTGATAAGCCAAACCTGATAAGAAACCAAAACCGGATCAGCTTGGTTGTTACCGTTCACAATGCAGCCCATTCAGCCCGAACCTATTATCGAGCATGTTTCAGGCTTATTCTATACCGATTTGACCCAGACCGAAACCAGCCCAAACCAACCCATTGACACCCTTTATCTTATATATTTACCACAAAAAAAAAAAAGAAGAACGAATTTTATAGAGCGAAATATTTGAGAACGTAGTAGGGAATCTCAAATACCGAAAGATTTGACCCAATATTGTTATAACGGAAAGTCCGAAACCTGACAACCCTAAGCTATTATCATTCGAGGCTAAGAAACTAATAGAAGACAATACAAATACTCTCCTAGCTACCACTTCCTTCCAATCTGAGCGACTTGATCAGAGTTCTCTTGAAACCCTAGAAATTAATGGCAGAAGAACAGGCAAGGAACACTAACAAGAGGAAGGTGATGGTGGCCATTGAAGAGAGCGAGTGTAGTCACTATGCCCTTAAGTGGGTACTCGAAAATCATCGTGATTGTCTCTCAGCATCGTCTCTAGTCATCTTCATTGTACAGAACACTAGCAGCTTCAGTCACATCTATGCAAGTTACGGCACGCTGGTGTCTTTGTTAGTCTTAATTTCTTGTATCTCCAAGTAATCTTGAAGTTTTGTTGAGTTGATATCCATTGGTTTTTCTATAGTTCCTTTGCTTATCCCTTTCCTTGCTCATGCTTTGCTTATGACTTTGGAAGGCCTATCAAAACATATGCAGAGGTCCTTCTAAAATTCAAGGACATGGTCAAAGCATGAGAAGGATGGAGCATAAGCAGAGAATCCTTCCATCCCTGTTGGGCTTGATGTAACTTTATTTAGTTTTTTTATTCTTAAATCAAGACTTCAACGGGTTCCCTTATTGGGTTGAACATTTCTCTTTTTCATGTGGAATTGACAAATGGTTCTGTCCCTTTTTCCCTTATTGAGTTGTTTGCAGAGATCAGGTACACCAGATAGTGTATGGATTATGACATAGATATTTTGTGTTCCCTATAAGTTTTGTAGTGATTTTAGCCTTTTTGGGAGCATTATCATATGCGCTGAATCCTTTTTGGATTATGCTTTTGCATAAAACTGTAAATGTGGAAGAATTTTCTTTTGACATTGGGAGCTGTACAGTTAAATGGATTGCAGATTTTCAAGGCTTCGCAATTACCAGCTCCGTAGGTTTTCTAGTGTCAATGATCTATATATTATTTCATTCTATTTTGTTCTTTCAGTTTTCTCTGATCATTGACCTCACCTTATGGTATCTCAAACCAAGTTTCTGCAGCAATTTGGCAAAGGCATGAATATGAGGTGCTAGATGCAGACATGGACACGAGGTGTCTGATATGCAGGAATTTTAAACAAGCTGTCCTCATACAACACTGCACCAGAATGATATTAGTAGTAGTTGTGGGAGAATTTGATGAGGCTTAACCGTTCTCCAAATGGCATGCTGTGCTTTACTGTTTTCTTAGGTGTAGTTGCATGTGTTAGATATTTGTGTGTCATGTTCTCATGGTCACAAAATCGAAGTGTGGGAGGATAATGTTATGTAATAGATGTGAAATGCCTTTGAACAGACCTCTGCCCGTTTCCTCCTCAACATAAATGATCAATACTGCTTGTGGTAGAAAATGGTGAATATGCTTTTGATTTTTCATTGATAAACAGACCTCTGCTCCTTTCTTTGGTGTAGTTGCATGTGTTAGATAGAGTGATATGTAATAGATGTGAAATGCCACTGAACAGACCTCTTTCCCCTTTATTCCTTAGCATAAATGATCAAAATGGCACATTCAAGAAACTGAGTTACTTGTTTACACTTGTTGCTGGTCAGGTGGAGAGCAAAGATGACACATTCATTACTTGTCCAGAGTGGAAGGTCCCTGAGGATCTGGACCCTGCACAAGATATACCAAAGACAGTCCACGCTATGTATATTCTCTTATGGCAGCCATGAAATGGTATGAGAATGTTAGTTATTCATCTTTATCCACTTTTATCTACAATTTTAAAGCATGCCCCCCCCCCCCTCCCCCTCCTCTTTTTTTTTTCTTTTTGCTCCACTGGTATTAGATTTTTGGTCTTGAGTATGACTTGGATCTCTTTAATATTGTGGTTGTCTCAGATTTTAGCATGTACTTTTTTTAAGTGAATTCTCAGAGTTTGGTATGTACATGAATATCATTTCTTTTGGTCCTATGCATTTTTTTCAATGACAGTATATTAATGCTGATGCTCATTCTTTGTTTGATTGGTTTTCAGGTGAACTTTGGAAAATAAGAGTTTGATTTTATGTTTACTTCTTTAAAACATTTTGACAATGAGTCATCTATTACCTCCATGATCTTGCAATTGATCTTCCGAAATTCATATTTGAAATGCTTCCAAACAGATGTCCTGAAACTGCTTCAGATGCAGATTATGCTGCAATTTTAGGAGTTATTGGTCATGAGGTTTGTTCTGATGCATTGAGGGTTTTGAACTGTATTATGTTTATAATTTTCTATTTTGGTTTTTTATGAATTGAATTCACACTGACTGAATTTTTTGCTCCATGTTACTGTTGCGGTATGTCCACTATTGGACTGGAAACAGGTTTCCTTATTTCTCTCCTCCTCATGAAATTTTTACACTTAAATTCTGTCAAATACCACTAACATGAAGCCTAGTGGTTTCTAATTTTTGCATTGGTGTGTATGAACAAGACGGCGTTTCCCTATACTTTAGCTTAAGTGTTATTAGATGTGTGGTAGAGTGACATGTTGACTGGTTCCAGCTTAGCTTAAAGAAAGTCTCACTGTTTTCGGGGATCAGGTACACCAGATAGTGTATGAACTATGACATATATTTTGTGTTCCCTTTAAGTTTTATAGTGATTTTAGCCTTTTTGGGAGCATTATCAAATGCACTTCATATGCACGGAATCCTTACTGGTTGAGCTTTTGCACAAAAGTGTATTGCAATGTGTAGGAATTTTTTCTGACATGGGGAGTTATACGGTTAAACAAATTGCAGATGTTTCAAGACTTCCAATTACCATTGCCCCCAGGTTCTATATTATTTCATTCTTGTTTTGTTCTTCCACTTTTCTTTGGTCATTGACCTTCACCTTGTGGTATCTCAAACTAAGTTATAATATTCTGCAGCAAGTTGGCAAAGACATGCATGTGTGCTAGATGCAAACATGGACATGAGGTGTCTGACATGCAGGAATTTTGAATGAGCACACAGCACTGCACCAGAATGATATTAGTAGTAGTTGTGGGAGAAGTAAATAATCTTATGAGGCTTTACTGTTCTCTAAATGGCATGCTGTGCCTGCTCTTTTCCATCTGTTAGAGGTTCATGATCTGGTTCTTAGGCATAGTTGCATGTGTTAGATATTTGTGTACCATGCCTATGTTGTGTCATGTTCTCATGGTCACAACTTACAACTAAGAAATGTGGGAAGGAGAGTGATACATAACAGATGTGAAGTGCCATTGAACATTTTCCTGTTCCATTTATTTCAGAATACCTTAACAGGATGCAAAGGGTTCCTCAATGGATCTTACTCTTAACACCTTTCAGTTTTTCCCTTTGATGAGTCCCTATCTTCTGAATCTCAATTGACCAAGAAAGCATTATCTCATCCATTGGAGGTGGTTAGTACTTAACACAAGTCTCTTGGTTTGCCAAGAGAAGGAAGTCTCCAAACCAAGCTTGGGAAGCCCCAATAAACTATCAACTATAGGTGTATAACATTCTTCTCATCCGCTCACTGATTCAGGATGGGAAAGTGTTGGTGAATGTGTTGTCAAATGTGATAGACCTTTGTTACTATTTTTAGAATACACTACTTTGGACATGTATGCATATTTTCCTTCTATTTACATTTGTGGCTGGTCTGTTTCAGTTGTGGTGACCTCTTTTTCCTTTATGATTAGAATGTGAAATGATATTAATTTCTCTGGGTGTTCAAATTATGTGTGTTCCTTAAATTTGTTAACCTTCTTCTCCCTCTCTTTGAGGGAGCCTTTTCCAGAAGATGCAATGCATTGCGGTTGATGGATAATTTGATCTCTTTGTGGAGATTTTATTCTTATTTGTGCAAAATGGATCCAATTTCATTTTTTTCTACAATATTCAATAGCTAACTCCCAAGGATGTGGATAGGTGCTTCTTGAGTCCTGTATTTTATAATTCATTATTTAATTTCTGCATCCTGTTCGCACTGTAGAAGTAGCCAATTCATGTTTCTAGTCTGCATTTTGGGTTTTGTTATTGGTTTTCTGTATCAAGATGTATTTTGTTGTCTTTTAATTGAAGGGTATGTTTTATGTTCCACAATCTAGTCATCCCCTGTCTGATAATGACCATACTAAATTGTTGGAGGGATGTGGCCACTGGTTCATATGCAGATGTTCGAGCAATAGTTGTCATAAGAGTTCAAAATTTTTAGAGCAGGATTCTTCTACCATCTTAGTTACTCTGACATCTTTATTTGATATTTTCTGGTGCTACCATCTTAGTTACTCTGACATCTTTATTCGATATTTTCTGGTAGATCCATGTGTAGCAGTCGCAAAGGCTTTGTCTTTTACCTGTGGTATCTCAAGGCAACTTCTGAATGTCAGGTGACTTAGTTGAGCATGCCTTTGAAACCCTCATCTTGTGATCATCTTAACCTGCTGAGCCAACAACCAGAGATGTATTAGAATCTCCATTTATTGAACACAGACTTCGTCTCTGATGATTCAGAATTTCAGAAAAAATCTAAATGCCAGAAATTTTTTTTAGCTCCCTTGAATCTGTTTGTGTACCTCTTCTCTGATATCCTGTATTATTCACCACTATCTTTCACCAGACAATCTGCCTTAAAAAGTGAGCTTCTGGCAATTGATCATTATTTCATATACCGTATTATTGTCATTTTCCACTGTTAGGCTACAATAACCAAAGAAATTAAATTTGTGAAACATTTCCTCTATAGGAGGGTGACAGTTCTTCTCAAGCTGTAAATTGTGAGATTAGAGGCATTGCATGGAGGTTGATTCTGATCTTTTAATTCATCTGGAGCACGCAGATGGAAAAGTTGGCTGCCTTTTATATGAAGATCAGGAATCAGTCTAAAGCTTTGCCTTGAATATGCCTCGTTACCAGTGGCAACATGTTAGTGGCATGAATTAGCAGCCGTAAGTCCTTTTCCTTTCTTTTGCGTATGTACAAGAAAGAGTTGTTGGCTGAGATCAGATTTTTTTCCCCCACAGCTTGGAGCTTCTAACTTCTTGCCCAAAATTCCTTTGCAAAATGGGTGGTTGAAGTTTGAATTCCCTAGTCCTTCCAAAGATTATATTGGAGAATTGGTCAATCTAACACTGTTTGTGTATTGTGGAAGTTCGAAGGCATTAGAGGAAAGTTTCATTGGTGCTTGTTGTTTACCTCTTTTGTAGAAATGAGGGTACCATGGACAACAGCTGGGGTAACTTCTTTCAGGGGTTAAGTGTCAGAGAGGTGTAGTCTTGGACAACTGCCCCTTCCACATTTGATGTTCTTGGGTCTCGTTGTTATTGTTATTTTTTGTTTCGGGATCCTTTGGCTCCTTGTCTACTTTGTTTCTCTCTTCTTTTGAAAGCTCATTTCTTTTCCAGCCACCTGGTCCATCATTTGCAAGGGGAAGCCGTGGATTTTTTTTTTCTTGAGATTTGGATGCATCAATTATGCTCATAGATTTTTTATTTGTCCACGAGGAGCTGAATAAGAAAGGTTTTCAATGCGTTATTTACGTTTTCAAGAGGGGGCTTCTTTGTAATTTTGATTGGATGTACTTTTACCTCAATTAATTCCATACTTAGTGTGGGTTCTATTTCTGAATCTTTAATTTGTGAAATCTTACTGTTGAAATATTGAATTTGTTGCTTCTTGAGGAATGGGTTGAATTGAAAACAATATTAATGGCTGTTGGCTTATAGATATAGATAATAAAGAGTACATGGATTTTTTTTCATGTTTCCTTTGTTGTCATTCCTTTCATAGTTTATAATGTTTTATTCGGTTATTGGATTGGTAATGTTTAAGTGGAGTATGGGTTCAGACTTCAGATTTTAGAAGAAAGTTTCGTAGTTTGTTCATTTGAGGTCTTTTATTTGTGTTTATGTTAGAGGTGAGGATTTGTATCAGACATTTTGGTTGGGATGACAAATTTTTACTTTTTCTTGGATTTGTACTTGGATTGGAGGTAAGTTTTATGTGTGATTCCACTATTGGTTTCCCCCACACCACCCTGATCATAGAACTCATGCATGGGACAGAAGTTTGTGGGGATATTTTTTTCTCTTGCTGTAGGTATGAGGATCCCTTGGGGGTTAAGGGCTGGGAGTAGCTTTTTTAAGTTAACAAGAGTGGGAGACATTTAGTGTGCTTGTTTTGTTATTGTTGTTTTGATTGAAGATCTTTAATTATCAATTTACTTTTGGGGATAAGGGCTGGGAGTAGAATTAAGTTATTAAGAGTGGAAGACATTTAGTGTGCTTGTTTTGTTATTGTTGTTTTGGTTGGCGATCTTTAATTACCAATTTACTTTGATCATCTCTTCTTTTGGCAGCTCATTTCTTTTCTGGTTACCCTGGTTAATCTTTTCTGCAAGATGTGAAGTCATGAATTTGGGGGCTGAGGTTTGATGCGAAGTCGTGTGGATATAAGTTGCATGGAATGAATATACCTTCCTATATTGCCATTCGTCTTAAATCTTAAGTTTTATGTAGTTCTGGTTTGCTAGTGCCTTGTTGGTTATTGAGGTTTTGATGTGTTCAAGATGTAATAATTTTCTTTTATGATAGGACAATTCTTTAGCTTATGGTAGATCATACATTATTTTGTGGATACAGATATGGTGCATGACACTCAATTGCTGATTGTGTGACATTGGCTGAGTTATCTTCCTTCTTGAGGACATGGACCTTAACTTTGTTTGACATAATTAAATAGGTGTTGGAGTTGAATCTTTCTTATCTTTTTCCTCCTATTTGACTTTCATTTGTGATTGTTGTTATTGTCTTAGAAGTATGAGGATTTTTTTTTAAAATATTTCAGGTTGGGAAGATAATTTTTTGTTGGAGGGAAGTTTCATAGGCAACTCCACTATCCCCACTCCCCTAGCTCTCTCATTCATTGTCTTTAAAGTTTTATCGAGTCATGGAACTAGGGTGGACACTAATTCATATTAGATATTTTACCTCATGTTGTAGATAGGAGGGTCCCTTGGACAACAGCTTGGGTAACTTCTTTCAGGGATTAAGTGTTTGAGAGGTGTAGTCTTAGACATATGTTCTTTGTCCACATTTGATGTCCTTGGGTCATTGTTGTTATTGCTATTTTTGTTTGGGGTCCTTTTGCTCCTAATCTTGCTTATCTCTTCTTAAGGTTCAAAATTTCAAGTCTCGAGGGTGTCTTGACCCTCTGAGAAACCTGTCGAGATCTAGGCGAGACACTGCACAAAAGCCGCGAAAGCTTAAAATGTGTGTTTCGACCCTAAAATGACCATTTTAAGGCTTGATACTCTAGGGAAACCCTATTTTAGCATATATAAACATATTTAAACCATAAAACTGTATAAATAATCACACATGGTGGTTGTTTGGGTTTACACCCATGTTTGGTAGTGTCGGTCTGAAGTTCAAATGTAAACCTAGGGTAATATTGGCTATTCTACATAATGTTAGACTAATAGAAGATCACAGAAGACCAAATGAGCCAGTAAAATGATATTTTAGGAAAAAAATATGCATAATAACACTTAATTAGTTAATTGTCATAGTAAAAAAAACCCAAAGTAGTCAAGTAGACTATACAATCATAATTCATACATTATGTCAAGACCAAGACTAGTCGAGAACTAGTCGAAAAATGTTGAGAAATGGTCGAAAATGTCGAGAAATGGTTGAGACCTGTCGAGACCAGCTCGAGAATTGGTCGAGATGGTCGAGACACCGTATCGTGGCAAGGTCTCATCTCGAGCCCCTCGGGATCTTTGAGATCTCACCGAGATTTTGAACACTGCTTCTTTTGATATATCATTTCTTTTCCAGTTGCTTGGTTAATCCTTTGCAAGATGGGAAGTAATGGATTTTTTGGCTTGAGGTTTTGATCCGTTAATTATGCTCTTAGATTGTTGATTCTATTTGAACTTTGAAGATCTGAATTAAAATGGTTTTCAATGTGATTTTTATGTTTGCAAGAGGGGGTTTCTTTGAAATTTTGATTGGATGTACTTTTGTCTTGATTAACTCCATACTTATTGTGTGATCTATTTCTGAATCTATAATTTGTGGAATCTTATCAGAGCAGTTGAATTTGCTGCTTCTCCTTGAGGAACGAGTGGAATTGAGAACAATATTTTTTCCTGTTGGCTTATTCTACAGAGAATGAGTGACATTTCACTTTTATCTTTGTTCTCTTTTTTCCTGTGTACTTTCCCTCTTCTACTGCCCAATTTTGTTATATGACTTTTTGGTTTTGTAGATTTAATGCCCGTAACATGACATGTGACTTTGATTTGATGTTTCTTTACTTGTATTTAACAACATTTGAACTTTGGGTTTTAGTTTTGATTTCAAGATTCAGTGGTTTTACAGATTTCTTATGTAATTGAGTGTGCCCGTGTGTACAAGGAATTTTCTGTTTTCTTGACAAAATAAGTGCATATATATCATAAAGAGTAAGCGACTTTTTCATGTTTCCTTGGTTCACATTCTTTTCACCTTTCATAGTTTATAGTGCTCTTTTCGGTAATTGGATTTGTAATGTTTAAGTGGAATATGGGTCCAGGTTTTATAAGAAAGGTTTGAACTTGGCACAACTACCAGGTAGCATTGCACCAGGGGGTCTCGTGAAGTGGTTCCTAGTTTTTTCATTTGAGATCGTATATTTCTGTTTATGTTGAGGTGAGGATTTGTATTACATATTTTGGTTGGGATGATATGTTTTACTTTCCATTTTTAATTTCTCCCACACTACCCTGATCATAGGACTAATGGGACAGGAATTCATGGAAATATTTCTTGCTGTAGGTATGAGGATCCCTTGGGTAAGGGCTGGGGGTAGATTTTTAAAGGTATCAAGAGTGGAAGACATTTCTTGTGCTTTGTTTCGTTATTGTTGTTTTGTTTGGGGTCTTTCATACCTATTTACTTCGGTAATCTTTTCTTTTGGTAACTAAGTCATGGATTTTTAGGCTTAGATTTGATGCATTAATTATGCTTGTAATTGTTGATTTTTCTTTTTGAATATTAGATATGATGATGATTTGACTCATCTCTGATTTTTTTTTTTTAATTAACTATCAGATTTTCTTTGATTTTCATCCGGTTTGGTGGTGTTTTAGTCGGCGTCAAATCGATGAATTTACTTGTTCTTCAGGGATAGTTGTGATCCAGCACACAGCCACATGTGAATATAAGCTGAGTGGAATGAATGATCCTTTCTATATTTTCATTGTTCTTAAAATTGTTTGTAATTCTGGTTTGTTAGTGATTGGCTGGTTACTGAGGATTTAATGTGTACAAGATGTAATTGCTTCTTTTTTTTTATGGTAAAACATCGCTTTGGTTTATGATAGAGCATACATTGTTTTGCGGATACAAGATGTTATGCTTTTTTTTATGGTAAAACATTGCTTTGGTTTATGATAGAGCATACATTGTTTTGCAGATACAGATTTGACACATGATACTCAATTTCTGATTGTGTGACGTTGGCTGAGGTGTCTTCCATCTGGAGGACATGGAACTTAGCTTTGTTTGACACAATTAATAGGTGTTGGAGTTGGATAATGAATTTGTCTGATCATTGATCTTTGAGTTTGTTTTGGGCCATTGGATGTGTTTCCACTTCAGGTTAGGTATCCTTAACTTCTATTGTTGTGTTGCACCTGAAAAACTGACAAGCAGATATCATGTTTAAGAATTGTGCTAGAGTTTGAAAATGCTGGCTTCCTTGAATTTCTGATTGGGTGTATTTTGCCTTGATAATCTTCTAACATTTCTTATGTTATATACTTATATCTATTGTAGCTCCAAAATCAGTGGATATATACAACAAGGAATGGGTGTACCTTTGTTATGTCTCCGTAGTTTCCTTCTCCTCCTCACCCCCTTAATTTTTTAGGAACTTGTCTAGTTATTGGATTGAGAAATCTATGGCTTATCAATTTTTTTTAGAACAACTTGTACTGGCCACAACTACATGATAACATCTCACCAGGAGGTTTCATTTTCGTTAGAATTGTGAAGCAAGACTGTTTGTGTTCTAGATGCGACGCCCCAATTACATGTGGTTTTCCTGAATTGAAAGGGATCTCATTTTTCTCTGATTTTACTTTCAGATTTGGCTCTATTTTATCAATGTTATATTTTTGAATTTACTTCATGTGGATTGGACTATGACTCATCACTCATGTACATGCTTGTACTTCTCATTGAGCCTTTTAGCCCCCTGCTGGGGTGATAATGTGTACCAGTTGGCCCTGTTTTTCCCCTGATTTTTCTTGCAGCTGAATCTTCGATGCCTTCGAGATCCTCCACAGTGCTGAATTTTTGTGTTAGCAAATTGGTTTGTGACAGTAAGACAGGTAAATAGGAATTGCAGATGGCTAGATGGGTATACAATGATGCTTTAATGGTTTTCTTGTGCCTACAACTATGTCTGTGTGTATTTAGGTGCCATTATGCTACTTGATGGTAATTCAGCATTCACTCATTGCCTGTGCTGGTTTGCATTTCTCTGCTGTTGGTTGGCCTTTGTGGTTTGTGATTTTGGACGGTGTTAGCATGCTAGATGTGGTAGTTGCATGGTGTGATGTGCATGCTAGGTAGTATGGACATTGAAATGTTATTTGATATCAAAAGCATCCACCATGGAAACTCTTTTGGTTTATAAAGTTTTTGAAGGTTTTGATGTTGTTCAAGACATGGTTTTTAAAAAAAATGAAGTGTTCCTTCTATGTAATTTATATGGGCTAAATAGTTTGATCATGTGATAGCCAAGTCTTGGTGCAAATTCATGGTATCATAAGTTCATAACACTCTAAGGAGCTCCCTAGCTGCAATGTCCTGGAGCTAAGTTTAGGTGGCTCTCCTGAGAGGATGAACTGTAGTAGTTCCAAGATTTGATCTATAGTAATAGGAACTGATAAACTGCCAACCAGTATCCTTCTTATCATTCATAATACGTGCAGGCTGCATTAGAGGCAATAATAAATCTAGGCATCTATATGATTTCACATAATGGTCTGGTGTGTCTGATGTGGAACAGAAATAAGTCCTATTTCTTTCTTTTCATTTCATTTGATAAAGTTGTTTGTTTGGTCCATTGGACTTAGGGAGCAAATTGTATAGTGAGAGAACCCACACTTGCTTGTTTGATTAACATTGTGCTAATTGATTTCGAGTAATTTCGTCAACAAGAAGTCTTGCATTAAAGGGTCAGTTATTTGGAAGATTGTCATGGAAGGCAGCGGGAGGAAGTGTTTATCCTCATTGAACGTGTTGATCTACTTTATAAGCAGTCGTAACATGATATCAGAGGAGGGAGGTCAAATATTTTTTCCCTGTGAAGTGCAACAGGGTTCCCCAACACTTTCTCCCCTCAATGCCCCATGATGGTGTTTCCGCGTGAGTGCGTGTCGTGTGCCGGACCATGTGTGTACATGCCCACACATGCCCGATGGTGTTGATATACATTGTTGTTGCCCTTAATAGCTTGAGCTTTTAAGATGAGTGGTTGTAACTTGTAACAGAGTTAGTTGTTAGGGTCTTGGGTGGGTGGTTTGATCCTTTTAGATCCTTCACGGCCTTGATTATCATTTTTAATGAATTTCTATAGAAATTATATAAAATTAGAACTTTTAGTTATCTTTGAGGTGAAACTTTTTTTCTTTTGATTGTTTTGAACAAATGTAACAATCTTGATCTTTGAAGCCTTCACCATAAGGGTCTTAGTTTGTGGTTTTGAACAAATGTCGTGATCTTAATATTTGAAGCCGTAGCTATGATGAGGGTCCCTTTGGCCGATAATTGCTAGACATAGGGTTCTATGTTATGATGGATGGAAGTATCAGTATGACAGTATTCTTTTATTTCAATCTTGGTTGAAAACAGTGAAACCGAAGAAACTATATGTTCTCAAGATGTTGATCAATACCATGTGAACCTTGAGAAATCTAAGTGACACGTGTCTGTTCTGGTACTTACCGAAATGCTAAGGAACATATGAGTCTAAATTGGTGTAAAGCCTGCAATTTCTCATTCTCCACTCAAACTTCATCCTACTCTTTCAGCATTTCCTGCTGCAACTTTTACGTGAACATTTGACATTTTTCTTTTCATGGATACACTATATACTTTTGAAATGAGTGCAATCTATGTTTCAAGATTTTGTTCGTGCATTCAAGGCTCGTTTCCATGAATTTTTGTGTAGATAGTGGTATTAATTACCCGTGTGATCTGTCATAACTAGATATGTGATTTAATGTCTACACTTCACAAGGAACAGCGGCGGTTGCTGTAGCAGTTCTTTTAGGAGCTGTAAGAGCACAAGAGGGAGGGCAATGCTCACTTCCTGAAGCAAAAGATAGTTGTTTTTGGTGCTGGAAGGTTTGATAAGTGTCTAACATCTCGAGCTGGGAGTCATTAGGCATTTCTTTTCTGGGGAGAACCCTTGCTCTAAACTCAAATCCTTATATTTGATTTTTCCCTGCATATTCTATAACCCATCTATCTTTAAGTAATGTGTTTTTACACTTCTATGGTTCAGTTACCGGTTAGAATCTAATCGTCATCCCACTTATAATTTTTGTTGGTTCCATCTGCAAATGCATAATTATAAAGCCCAAAGATCTAGTTCTGGGGAGGAACACTTATTTAGTTAAAATTAATAAGTCATGGATGCTTGATGTGTTTTAGAAAGTTTTAGTTTCTAAGTCAAAGTTACTATTATAATAGCATTTTCTTTTTCTTTTCTTTTTTTTTTTTTTTTTTAAAGGAGAGTAAAAGTGGAAGTCCTCGAGTAGTTGGGAGTTCATATTTTTCTAACAACTAGATTTTTTTCAATATTGATTAAGTCCTCGAGTACAAGGTTTTAAATCTTGACCCCGTCTCGATGAGTTATATTTTTGAGATTTTCGTGATCTCGAAAAATTTCACCGAGACACAGCATCATTTTTTGATCATATAAAGGTGGAGATTTTTGAGATTTTGAGATCTCGAGAAGGTCGAGATTTTGACAAGACCTTGCCGAGATTTAGAACTATGCTGAAGTAGCATTTTTTTTCCTGATAAAACTGTTTTGTTGAGGGAGTCAAAAGATGTACATGTGGAAATTTTTTTCTTCAGGTAGGAGTGTTTGGTGAAGGTGTAGGTACTTTTTCTCTTTCATTTTGGTTCCCATGTTGAAGAATGTCTCTCTCTTTATGACCTATAACTGAGCAATGTGCATATCTAATGGTTAATTGTCGACGAATAATTCCTGATATAAGATTTTTAAGACATGTTTTATCGTGTGATGTTTTACCCCAGAGATTTTAGTAGAGTAATACACCCAAGAGAATTTAGTAGTATAATACACCCATAGGATTTAGTACAATAAAACCCTTATGTAAAACTCAGAACCTAAAATCATAGAAACTATGTCATGACCAAACATAGACAAATAAGTAAACGTAATAAAAGCTATAGGAATTATCAATGAAAATTAAGGTTGTAAAATAATATAATTGCATTAAAATCTAATGATTCAAAAAGTTAAAAAAAGGAAATATTTTTATTCCTATTTAATTCAAAATTTATGTTAAAAGTATTATTATTTAGTAGAATGTGCTATCTTTATACCTTCTTATTTGTAACTAGGACTCCTTTAGAGTCATACCTTTTCACTTTCTCCTTAATTAGAATAGGACTATTTCTTTATCCTTCTGTCGTTCTTGTCATGTGAACATGGGAAACTCTTATTTATTTTATATAACTAGGACTCCTTATCTTGTGAAGTCTTAGATCTATCACTTCATTCTTTTTATTTTGTCTATAAATTGTGATTGTTAAGGAGGGAAGAATTCACATTATTTTCTCCATCTTTTCTTATTCTTTATTTGTAATCGAATGAATTAAATATAAAGAATATTTGAATAGACTATAATTGTTATTGTTGCTGTGTTAATCCTACAGTATAGTGGTCACTTACTGGAAGTACTTTGTGGAAATAACCTGTATAGCATCTCACTGAATAGAAATCATCATGAACTGCTGGATATAGTATACTTCACATATTTAAGGGGGAAAGCATTCACTAAAACCAAACAAATTAATAATAATAAATATGATTTTTTTAAGAGAAAGGATTGGGGTTATGGATGCGGGAGAGTAGCCTAGTAGGCAAAGTTCATGAGCACAGCATTTAATAACAAGTCATTTCGATGGAGGATATTTCATTATGAAAAGTGGGAGGTTTTCCTACACCGGCAGTGTGGGAGGCCATTCCAACGCCTTTTTAAGGAGGGTGCATGCTGAAGTGTCTTGTGAGACCTAAGCTATTGACATGTCCATTCACTATGTAATCTGCTACTTATGGATTAATTTTAATAAAATCTATTTGCACAAGGACCAGGGAAAAAAACTGGGGGAATTTTTTTTGTAATTATTATATAATTGAATCACCAACTCTGAAAGTTATTAAATTTTTGTTACATTTTATAATCAAATTTTTTTGGTTTGTGAACAATTGCTTTGCCAGTTGATTGGTGTCATGCCGATTGAATGCAGACGATTAGCAGGTCATGGGTATTACAAATAGTTAACTAGTGGTTGTGGTTTAGAACTATTAAATTAAATGTATAATATTTCATATGTATACAATATTAATGTGCTATGCCCTCACATAATGTCATGCTCTTGTGATATATTGTAAATCGGTGGTCAGGCTGTTTTTACTATAAAAAGAAGAATTGCAAGATCTTGATGGCCTGGTATCCAATCAACTAGGCTCGGGTAAACCCTGACCTACTTGTAATGAAATTTTCAACCTCGAGAAGCCCTGATATTGAGGTGTTTGGGTTCAGTAAAGTGACCTGGAGGGAAAGATTGATGAGTTCTGAGTTGGGGTCTTGGTGTTTTGGCAATGAAGCATCTTAGACCAATATTGAACATAGATCAACCCAGACTCAAAACTGTAATCAATGATGATCTAGGTAAGCATTTTAACTAGGAATCGATTGGAGAGGAACAAGGCATGAGCCAATCTGGAAGTATAGCCACGAGAACAGAAACTGAACGGTTTTGAACCCTTTATATTCATTTCAAATAATGATTGATTTTGCCAAGTATCTGCCGTTGGAGAACGGCGGTAGTATGCACACGAGGAGTTTTATCTATGTGGTAAGCAGTTCAATCAACAGGCCATATCGAATGGCCTCATGGTCATTCTCATGGTCATTCGGTTTTCTATTTCAAGTCTTTGAAAGCATTTTTTATTTCACAGTTTCTTCTTGGCTAAAACATTTAGGCTTTGTTTGGTTGCAAAGGGAATTTAAAGGAAGAAAAGTGAAATTTTTTTAACTTTAAATGGACAGTTTCAAATTGTAACAAAACATGATTGTTTAAATTACTTAAATTTCTTAACATATTTAGTAATAATTATTTATAAAATATAAAATATATTTTTCGTTTTAAATAGAAAGAATTTAGATGTAAAATAAAATGTAAATTAACAATTAAATATAAAATCATTTGGAATTAAGTACATAATAATGTGATGTAATCATTACAAAAGTTTCTATTTAAAATTTAAAAATTTCACTTCCCTTCACTTCAATTCCCTTTGCAATCAAACAAAGCCTTAGTGAATCAGATCGTTAAATTTGTCAAAAACAGTTTAAAAGAGTTTTTTTTTTTGGTGGGGCCAGGGTTACGTGTATGCAATTTTTACGAATCAAATACCAAATATACACCATCATTCCAAACTAACTGCCTGGGCGGCTGCACCAATTTTTGGATCTCTCTACCGAGTTCCAGTGGAAATATAACTCTTGGATGGGTGGAAAGCACACCCCATCTTACTGAGCTTTAGAACTAAAAAAGAGTTTCACAAGAATATGGCACACTGCTTCCTAATTAGAGAGATGCTGGACATGATGTGAGGTACAAATTCACGTAGCCATCTCGTCTACTTCTGAATGAAACACAAAACTTGGAAACGTTGTTGTGATGTCCCTGCATTTTTTTTTTTTTTTTTGGAAGGGTGTGGGGGATATAATCAAATCATGGTATGCTTTATTCACAGTACATTTTGCCAAAAAATAAATGAAAAGAACAGAACCTAAAGTAAAACTTTAGAAGCTTACCTGAGATAAGGGAGTGTCATAATCTTCATTAAGGATGGATTACGAGAAACAAAGTCTTGCCATTCAGCTATATCAATTTTTCCGTCTTGATTCACATCCGCCTCCAAAAATGTCTATTCACAAAGTCAAAGATACAATCTTAAACATCTGTTCAAGAGACTTGCCTTTTTTAGGCATAACATTTTGCTTCACAGGGTCGTTTTGAATACCCAAATATGGTATTATCCTGTGAGTTCCATCAATTGCATGGACCTTAATAAATGATTCCGGTAGAAAATGGGTTACTCGCACCAGCACTAGATTTCTGGTGTTTCGTCATCCATAATTATTTACCTTATCAAGGATTACTTCGACAGTTTCATCTGCCAATCTCAGTTCTGATTCGCAAAGAAGTGCAATTAACATTTGCTTGACCTGTCAAACCAGTACTAAAAAGTATCATTGCAGCTGAATATAAATGAATAAAAAAAGAATCACACAGATGAGCCAGAATCTTCTCTTCATCCAAGATTTTTTTTATGCAGTGATAGGGTCCATGATAAATAACAGATTCAAATCATGAAAAAAAAAAAAAAAAAAAAAAGGTCGTGCCCTGTGCACGAGACTCTGCCACTGTGGGGTCTCAAGAGGTGGTGAAAACATAAGAAAATTTTGGAAATTTCAAAAGTAAATAACTGTAATTATAAGACCATAATGGAAAAAAGTGAGGCAGAGTTTCTGTTATGTCTGAGAGATACCTCATGTCGCTCTATAAATCCCGTAGCATCCAAATCATAAAGCTTAAATGAAACTGCAAATGCATTTAAAATGTAAGAAGTGCAATTAAGCCCAAGTATTCTTCTATTAACCCAAGGGTCTTAAAAGCTATGCTCAACTTACAATCGATCTTCTCCTCTAGGGGGGCATTTGGATGAAAGACGTTGAGTGCTCGCACAAAGTCTCCAAAATCAATGACCCCCTTTCGCTTAACATCAAACAGGTCAAAGATCTGCATGTAAAATAATTGTAGGTTCAAAACAAAAGCAAAGGGATCACGATTTCCAAAATATAAACAAATGCAATAGTCTCAGAAACTTGAATTTCTTTCCACAGGTGAACCACATCAAAGGAAGAAACATGGTGAACTTGATTACTTCAAGCAATAATTCAGCTTAGCTCAAGGCTCCATTTCAAATGACTTCCATTTGTTGTCCGGTTCCCATTTGCTATAATCCTATCTAGCTAATATTCCCCAAGACTTTCGGATCCAATTCCAAAAAATAACCATAACCTACCATCCAAACACTAACCAAACTTTCAATATATGCCTCTAGGTCTCCTATCAGGACTTCTGACTTCATACCTCACCAGCCCTTATAGCTTACTGAGTATTTCCATTAGGATACTTACTGGAGGAACTACTACCACTCCAAAGGGGAATACTCTTTTAACATATCCAATCAAACCATTCAATGAAGCTGACATCAGGGAAAAAAACATAGATATGTGAAACAGAAGAGTATTTTACTATATTCAAAATATAGAGAAACTTCAACAGCAGCTTCTAAAACCTTGTATTTATGGGCCATATAGTTTTTGAAGATGAACTAAATCCCCAAGAGAGTAAAGGATATTTTAATTGCTAGGTTTCTATTACTCACGACATCTGCTTGCCACACTATTTTGAGTTAATGAAGAGTCCAGATGCCACAATATGGAACTTGGCATTGAAAAACTGCCAACTTATCAGCATTGAAAAACATAATAGAGTCATCCACAAATAAGGACTGATGGGCCTTGATTTTCCAGCTTGGAGGCCTCAAGCCTCCTTGATTCAATACAGAAAGGAAAAAAACTGACTTCTACTATGAGAATCTAACACAGACGTCTAAGTCAATTCTTTCAACTTACTTAAGAATGGTCATAACCATCCTAAGCTTTTTTTTTAAATGGAGTGATGTGCTGAACAATCCAACACTGCCCACGTTTGGAATACCCATGGGCATTTCACAGGGAAATGGTCCTCAGTTGGACCCATCAAGTTTCTCAAAGACTTAGTCAAAGCCCATTGCTAACCTTCCAGCAAGCAGCAACCTTGAAATTGACTGAAATAATACTGCTCATCAGTTCCTCTCAGAAATCAGAGTAACAAGTTTGTTATCTATTTCAGCGGATCCTCTTTCCGTCATAAGCACATAGGATCTCCTACTCATTCTGCACACCAATGGTAGCCTGGATCATCAACATCTCTGGGAAGTTCATAAAAACTCAATGAAAGTCTATCTCATGATGTGTTGGATTGCTTCAGTTAAATAAGATTATTATGTCAATTCAATCCAAGTGATCAATTATCCTCACTCAACTCCACCCCAAAGTAACCAGCACTGGTTCACCCAACTAGTGGTTTTGTAAGGGAACGAAGAGATCAAACTGGGAAGAAAGAACATTTTATTTCAATATTCCTTATTTTAGATTTTCATAACAGGCTCAATAATGATTCAAACAGCTATCCAATCTATGGCTCAATTTCCCCCCGATTGTTTGGAGATACTTATTTCACTCTGAGAAAGAGCAACTATGAATAGATCAGGTTTTGTTTTAACAAGTTAAAGAGAACAACAGAAGTATTTATTTAAACAAGCATCAAAATTTCAGAATTCCAAAAAGCCCAATCCTGATTCAAACAGCAGTACAATCTATAGTGCAATATCAGCATGATCGTCAGCAACAATACAGATTGCACTTTGATAAAGTATAACCATAAATAAATATGGTTCTGTTTTAGCCATTAAAAAATGCATCAAAAGCATTCATATTGAAATTCCTTAAAATTTTAGATTTTCCTAGCAAGCCCAACAGATGCCCAGTCTAGAGTCAATTTCAAGATCATCTGGAAAAATATATGTTCCACTTTGAAAAAGTATAACTACAGATAGATCTGATTCTCCATTATGAATAAAAGATTGCAAGAAAAGTATATAACATAATACCCGATTAGCAAAAAGGTTCTCCTTCTTTTTGTTCTTAAATAGAGCTAACTGAAACTCTTCCTGCATATACAATAGAAACAAGTCTAATGAGCATGCACTAAATTTAAACTTTAAACTAGTTCAGATTCCTCAATACACAAAAGCACTAACATATTAATAAAAGAAAATTAATAAATGAACAAATACACTTCAATCTGAAAAGCTCATACCACAATAATATTAACACATTCTAACTTGAAAAAACACCATCAGAGCTTCTATTAATGTCAAGATGGTATGCACAATTCACCATCATGCACTAAATCTGTTCTGTCCTAATTCATTTATAATATAATGTAATAGAAGCAAGGGCCAATGATTTTACAACCCATTATAGCTATATCTCCTGCCGCATCACCCTTTTTTTTTGTGTGTGTGTGGATAGGTAGACCTCAAGGAGAGTTGAACTCATGACCTCTTTGAGGTGTTGGTCTTTACCAGCTACCCTTTGGGGTTACTCCTGCATCACTTAACTGCAAGTTAATGAAAACTGCTAGAAAGGATCATATCTACAAGTTATTTTTTTCCTTACAAAACAAAAATTGGATCATACCTACAAGCCATTTTTTTCTTCACAAAACACAAATTATCTGGTTGAGTTTATTTTTAGTATTATATGCAATCTTCATATATCGACAATTTCGCTATCAGCAAGATGTCTTGTGTTTTTATAGTGTCCTGTCTTTCCTTCTCATCATTCTGTTTCAATAACTCATTACTAGCACAAGGTCAGCTGCATTTAACTATTGTCCCCCTCACCCCCCCAAAAAAAAAATAATAATAATATATTAATTAATTAAATGTTGCATTGTGAAACAACATATTATTTTAGCTATCCTTATGACAACCAACATATTTTTTTTCTTTTTTCTTTTGTTGGTAAGTGAAGGCCGTGTCGGTTGTGCGCCAAAAATAAATAAATAAATAATAAGGTGCACATCCACACATAATGATGAGTTGGTGATGTAGTATTGTTCAACCAACTACAGCCCATGCCAATGGGAATAAAGAGTCAAAACCAACCAGCCAACCAACACTGTTCACGTGGTACGTTAGAGGCTTAGAGGCTGTTGTGAAAAGATTCTCAAAGATTCTTTGAGAATCTTTGGCCAGCCTTCTATTCAGCACTTTCTAATTTCACTGAAGGGTTGACCAAGCAAGCTAACTTCTATTTTTAATTTTAAAAACTTATGTTTTAGAAAAGACAAAAAGTTTGCTTGCAATGTCGAGTGGGGTTTCCTAAGTTGTGGGACTCAGCCGACCTTAGGTGGGACTCCTAAGGTTCTATTCTTCCCTTTCTCTTCCTATCTTTCTGGTTCTACTATTCACGGTTTACTGTTTAGAGGCTATTTCTGCTGAGCTCTTCAATTTCAAGTATCTTCAGATCTGGCCATAGATGCAGGCCATATTTTGACACCATTCAACCCTCCCATAGGCCTTTATTTGTCATCGGTTTGAGGATCATCTGATGGTTGGTTAAGGGTGAGTAAAATCTGCTAATTCTGAAACTAATATTCTTTATGTTGTTCAAGAAGCGACCCTGCTGTAGAACGGGTTCCTAATTTATTGACTTGGGACTGGTCCTACATTAGTTGGTTTTCTCCAAAATGTTCTATGAGTTTCCTTTTCCGAATTCCCATCAAAAGAAGCCACAAAAGATGCAAAAATGTCATACGGGTTTATGGAGCACATATGTAACATCCTAAACAAAGTTGTGAAATACCAACCAAATAGAAAATACAAGCCCAACTAAAAAGCAAAAAGATGCAAGTCGACACACATATATTAGCCAACAGGAATCTATTTTCTTCCGTTATGCAACGTCAAGCACCATGTTCAAAGAAGCCAGTCATGGCAGTGCCGTTATTAGCAGCAAGGCCCTTCCCCAAACTCTGCCAGATGGAGATATCTCAGAAGTCCTGTGTTTAAGAGCCCTGTAATATTACATCACTTAGAATTTGCCACCTTTATCTGCTCTCCAAAGGATGACATTCCACATACAACTCCATTCCAGTTATTTAGCAAACCTACAAATTCTTCAAATTCCCAGTATTGGAGATTTCTTCAAAAAGAAAAGGCAAAATACTCTCTTTCCATTCTGAACTTGAAAAATCAGATTTTCTGCTATCTGATAGCCTTTAAAGTCTAGGGCACATCTCATAAAGTCTTCCACCTTCACACTATTCATCCTCCCCAGAAGAGCCTAGTCACCATTTCATCAAGATCCCACAAGTCCCACCATAATCTCATATTTTTCCCACTCCAACTTTCCCTAAATGGCCCAATAGTTCTCACTAAATCTCCACAATCATTACCCAAGAGATCTTACTCTTCAGTTTCAAGTCTCACCAATGAAGAGCCAAGCTCTTTCTGCCGCTTGCTGACCTTTCTCAGTGCCAGGCTCTCAGTCTCTTTTGCCTAGTTTGTATCTTCAGCATTTGAGAAAGATTTCTCCCTTACAAAGGATGGTTAATGCAGATTTTCACTACAAGTAAGACTTTTTTAGTGAAGTATGGTGTCAAGTGTCTTTTAATTAGAAGAGTCTTTTCTTTTCTATATAGTTGGGATAGGGCTTTATTGAGCTGAGTCGAGTCTATTTCTTTTCTTCATAATTGAATGTACACCCTATCGAGTATCAGGTTGAAACATTATGTTGAATGATTTGAAATAAATAAATCACTGATGGGTCGGTCTCCATGTAACCAAGGTGACAATCATGGCCCTGCATCCAAAAGGGGGGTGATTTTGGTATTAAGGGGATGGGATGTTAAAGATCTAACGGCTTAGACACCCGGTGACAATGTCTACATGTAATCAGGTCGGTTACATGGAGACAAAGCCATTATTGATAGATTCTTGTCAGTCTCTTGAGTATGAATCTGAGATTTTGAGTTCTCGAGAGATTGCATGATAGAGCACCAGCCAGTAAGTTTGAAAGAAACCATTGACTATTTCAACAATGTTGGATACAACGTTGGATTGCAAGTCTGGGAGTCGAATTATTGAGATGACATTCCAACCACCCCTTGCCCCTCCCCCTTCTAACAACTGTAGGTTCAGGAAATCTCTGCTAGGTAGTTCTACAAATCCTCCCTCCATTCCATAAAGATAGTCCTGTTTGAGGGTTTTTTCTGTCCCAAAATGTTTGTCTATCTTCAAAACCAAGATATGAGGTTTTGTTGGGTTCCCATAGTGCCCCTATTTAATCCACCATACATTTATTGTATTCACTTTTCATTACCCAAGTCAAACTAAAAGGAGTAATGTCGGAAACATGGTTTGAATTATGGTTGATTAATGCATTAATAACACCCCCTTAAATGTAAGTGTTTTTTTTTTTTAAACAAGTCTACCTGGGAGTCTGGGACAGAGGGTATACATGATAGACTGTTGAATTTGAGAATTTCAGACCACCAATAAAATAATTGGGAATTACAAGGAAATTGGGTAACATATTTTTATTTATCAATGGAAGGATAAGCTTTTGTCAGGATTCAGACTAAATTTTTCAAGGGATAATATGAATTCTCAAGGATTTTAGTTTTAGAAGAAATTCAAGGTTTGCAGTTTTAGTAGACTGATATTTAACTTTATTTACAGGCTAAAAAACAGTTTGGAGATTTCTAGAAGAGTAGTTAAGACATAATAAGTACTCAGCGAACAGTCCCCTTGATACGTCCACTGTTATTCCTTCTTGATGGGAAGGTCATATGCAAGGGCCAAGATGACTGTGTATTATTGAGAGACTGAAAAAGCAAGAATAATGCCCCAACTATTGACAACACATATGCTATTACTGCAGCCACCAACAGAATAGTGAAAATTGGCTAGGATAATTCCTAAATGCATAAACAACAGTTTATGGACCAGCTAAGTAACTATCCAAAAAGAAATCACAGTAAATATTCAAAGGCATTTTTTTTTCTTTCTTTACTACATGATTTTTTTTCTTCTTATGTAAGACAGAATATATATAGTTAGCAAATAATATGTCGTCTGGATAAAAAAGAATACAAATAATAAACAAAATATCAGGGAATAATATGACAACATAACTGAAACAGGCTACACAATAGACATCCCAATTGTCAATCCATAAACAAAAGAGCAAAGAAAAAAGAATATTAAAGAACATAAGGATTAAGGAATGGATTTCTGTAAATATAAATTATATGTTACCTTGTTTATTAGCCCATCATCAATCACAGAACTACTAATACTCTTGAACAGCTCAAATAGTGCTTCAACTTCGCTCACAGTGACTGAAAAATTAAGATAAACGTAAACAGTTGCCCATATTTCTGCAAAGCATTAATAGAGAATAAGATCTGATTGCAAATTGCTTGCTACAAAAATCTCCAACTATGTCACACCTCACCCACTCTCTCATTTAAGGCCAGGAAGCCAATTGTATGAATGTTGTTTTAATATGCATGAGAGAAATGAATTCTGTTCACCACTTATTTTTATATTTTCAATTTAAACATGTGTTATTGAGTTCCTCTTTTTCAAGTTTGGTGTTTTAGAGTGTTAAAGATACTTCATTGCTATGGTTGGGAGCTGGAATTCAAAGGCCTGGACTGCACATGCAATAAATTAAGGAAAGTGAAGCCAGCTGAAATAAAGAGGTGCTTTTGGTTAAAAAATAAAAATAAAAACATTATAAACCTTGCCAAGTCACTTTAAAGCGTTGTATCCAATGCTAAACAATTTCAAGACCTTCTGGCTCCCCCAATAAATTTAACAATCCAAAAAGGAAATAAAGTTGAGTAAGAAGAAGCTGGATGATAAGAAAATTAAAGAGCACTGTGATATTTCTGTCAAGAGATGGTCCAAAAAATATCAAGATGAATGTCAATCGTTGTCAAGGGATGATGATATCTTTACTCCTGTACCTCCAAAAGGACTAAAGAGAGAGTTTGAAAAGTTTTATAGCACAATTGATCTCTACTCCATTTTTTTTTTGTGTGTGTGGGGGGGAGGGATGTGTAAAGAACCAGATGCCAGACTGTGTTGTTGGATTTGCGAATTTTTACAGGTTTTAGTATGAATAGCAATGCAAAACTCAGCTATCTTGCACGGTATCTTGATTTGCAAAGCTCACTACTGAGAGATGAGGTCCCAAAGTAGCTGTTACCTTTATTCTTCCAACTAGTGTCATGCTTTTTACTTTTCCAAAAGAAAAGGTCTTTTTAAACTCATAATTCTCAGTGTATCTATTATTAAAAAAAAAGAACTCATGGTTCTCAGTCTGATTCCCAAAGATGATGGTATGATGATCTGCAAATCAAATTATAAGATGTGATTCCAAAATTATCACTAGCCCTGATCCTGAGAGTTTATGGTTCTCTTTTCATTTTTGTTCCATTCAATAAATAAGGATTTCGACCTCTTATTAGGAGGAGATTCTGAAATGAGATTTCTTTGGCTTCAATAAATCCAAACCATATGCAAAACCTCATTAATATGCTTATCAAGTCATCAAATTGCGTAGAACTTGTCACATCCTGCACCCAAAAAATAAAAAACCCACTACAAAGTGCTAACCATGGTTCATGCATACCAGTGTCAGAATAAAGCTTATATGCCAATAATTGCCGATCTCACCATATAGGGAAACTTCTCCATCAAATCCCTTTACTACTACAACATTTAATTACACTCAACTACCCCTTCTAAAATCTAAAAGTAATGCAAGTACGAAATCAAATGTGAAAAAGAAAAAGAAAATACTATCAATCATAAAAAAAAAAAATTCTTGCACCAAAAAACTGAGAGGAAAAAAAAGAGAAAAAGAAAGAAAATCAGACTTACAAGCTGTCTCTGAAGCGAGGTTAACGGGGTTCTCATGCCCTGGAAACTGCTTTCTAGCTGTAGACGAGAAGCAGCCCATTTACCAAAAAGCAAAAGGCCACCCACCAGACTACAGCCTAGCCTTCACCTCTGTTCGTCAAGAAGCATCCCAACCTACCAAAATACCCCCCACCCCAAAAATAAAGAATTCAAAATCAACCAATACTACCAAATAAATACATTGAAACAACCAGCTTTAATTAAAAAAAAAATATCCTATAGCATAATTCACAAATTTAGCATCCCAAAATCGCCGTTATAGAAACATAAAAATCTGATATCCCCACCACCCAAAACTTTCTTAAAATAAAAACATCTAAATCGTGATATGCTTCCAAAATCTCTTAAATCCAAAACTACATTTTAAAAAAGAAATAAATCTTTGTCAATTGATGAAAGGATCAAGACTTACAGGAAGGGGAACTCGGCGAAGGAATGCCGCGTTCCGAGTCCCGACGAAGACGAAGAGAGAGAAGCAGGTTTTAACAACAACTGGGTCTGTTTCTGGCCACGCCCGGCCGAGTTGGTTCTGCAAACGATCTTCGTCGGAGCGATTGGACAGCAGGTAATCGTCGATGAACTGAAACTCGATGAATTCTTTGAACTCTGTCGATACAATTATCTAGAACTACTCTGTGATTTCCCTTTCTCCCGATCACCACCCTTGCTCCACCGCCTCATAGGAATTCTTTGAACGTTTTTCCCGTTATGGAAGGTCAAATAAAGAGTAGAGAGAGAAGAGGGAAAGCTAGAATCCTAGACTAGCTAGCACGATCCGCGCGTGGGTTCCATTTCTTTTTGTAAATCAGTTTTATTCCATATCATATTACCGGGAGGAGATTCGAACTCGAGATCTTTTTTCAGTCCATCATTCATCAATAAATAAATAAATAAATAACCATCCGACCAAGCGAATTGTCGCAACTGGGGTCTACTTAATTGTCACCAAAATATCCGGAACAGTCAACGGAGAATGAATCTAGAGGAACGCGTCACGCGTGTCGTGCGCGGACAAAGCATGCATTTGCCCACCATTTAAATTTTAGTTCTGTCTGGTTGTAACTTGTAAGGTGATAATTTACTCTTATTTTAACCCCCCCCCCCAAAAAAAAAAAAAAAAATACTCTTAAGTGATAAGTCCACCCTTTATGTGTATGGTTTATTTTCTCAATTTTTTCTCTTCAAAATTTTATTTAATTTCTGTTATTTGTTTTGACATAAAATTTTACAATAAATTTTATGTATAATATTTTATATATAAAAAAAATTTCAAAATTTATTTTTCGTAGATAAAAGAAAGACGAAGTTCTTTTCTATCTCCATAAAGATCAAGTCCAAATCATTTCCTCTCACCTCCCCTGCTCTCACCCCATCGAATCATTGGAGTTGTGAGTCGACTCAAATGGACTTCAACGATTGGATTGGATGGGAACCAAGAAACCGGGGAAGAGAGGATTTGGATATCATAGACATCACTATATTTTATCTCTTAAAAATAAATATTAAAAAAATTACATATAAAATATTATATCAAAACAAACGGAGTATTAATAAATTTTTACTTCTCTTTCCCCTAATCATTCAAATTGTTGAAGATACTCAATTGGGACAGTATTATTTGGCATTCAATACAATTTGAATCGGTACTGTAAGTAAAATGGTGATACCATTGCAATTCCAATTTTTCATACCATTATTGTACTGGCTTGATATAGTTTCGATTCAATTTCCATTTGATATATATCTATGTATATAGTTTTTTAACCGGTGTATATAAAGTTTCATATAAAATTTGGCGTATACAAGAGAAAATTGGTATGGTTTCAGTAATCAGCATGTATCAATTGGATCGGTCCATAATACCAATACTAAACTGTACAGGTTTTAGTACTATTTTTCCATACCGCTATTGTACCTATTATAATTCGGTTCAATATGATATGGTTTCGGTTTCGATTTCGATTTCATTGACGGTACCGTTACCGAATGGAAACCTTTTTTTTTTTTTTAAATGGGTCTTACTCTTAGTAATACTATTGCAATAGAAGAGACTTTAAGTGGAGCCTTCCTCCCAGTCCTTGCTTCAACAAGCAAAGGGATCAACCATCGGACCAAGCGCTTGTTTGCGATTTGATACCCTTGCTCCATCATCATCCCCTTCAGCAGCTCCTCCCATGCCTATGCATTTCTGCCTTCACCCTCATCTCCTCCTCCCACATCCTTTGCATTTCTGCCCCCACAACCGCTAGTGCACTAACTGTACGAGGGGATATGGGCTCCGGCAATGCAAGAGTTCAACAGAAAGAACAGTGTTGGTTTCCGAGTACTAGGCCGTATCCTCTCCATCTAGTAGTCAGAATGGATACATCATTTTTCGACGACACGATCGAATAGATACCTTACAATGTTTGGAAAAATACATAACATAAGCAGTATAAACCTTGTAATAATAATGATTCATCTTTAT
Organism: Protea cynaroides; assembly: GCA_028583415.1. Taxonomy (NCBI): domain Eukaryota; kingdom Viridiplantae; phylum Streptophyta; class Magnoliopsida; order Proteales; family Proteaceae; genus Protea; species Protea cynaroides. The sequence goes on from CM053276.1 coordinate 130,179,840, forward strand.
TAACTCAACCTTGTAAATATTGCTTTTTTTACTCTATCAAACAAATAACACGAGCAGAATCAGAGCAGGAAGGTGGCTTACGCAAAGAATCTTTTACAGGTCTACTAGCCAAGCCTACTAAGCTTGACTAGGAAAAGTTCACATTCAATGTATGGTCAGTATAATTAGCCTACCAGCATGTAGCATCTAAAATAAATGTACCACATTTGACAATTCGGAATTAACTCTTTCTTCTAGCAGGAAGTAAAGTATCATCCATCAATCCAATTGATGATTTTTTTTTATAAATCTAATCATTTTTCCATACGACGTCTTAGTGTATGAGATTTTTGTTATTACAAGGTCTATGGAGGGACATAATGTATGCAATCTTATCCCCACAACGTGGAGAATAAGGTTTTGTATATTTTACTCACATCCATATGTGATTCAAATCAATCAACACCTCAAAAAGAAGAGGTCATGAGTTCAATTCTCCTTAAGACGTTATCTCTTTAAAAAAAAAAATAAAAAAAAAATACATTTCTGATTAACCCTCCCTACCACATGTATCCCAAAGGAGGGAAAGGCATCATATGGGTGTTTTGGTTAATTTTACAGGCGGAGGGGGATTAGGCACCCGTTGGGGAAGAGAGATGGAGAAAGGTAAGAGAGTCAATAGTACTATTGCAACTGTGTTACATGTGTTTTCCCACATCTTGAATATGATTAAGTAAAATTCTTTTTAATTATTTTTTTTCTCAAGATGCAAGGATTACCTGAGAAGGCGAATTGCAAGGGGTCAGTTGTCATCAAGGTACCAAATGTGCATAAATGCTACTAGTCAATCAATGGTATACACGTGGCATGTAGATCTCCTTATTCAGGGGGCAGTTTTACCTTTAACGCACAAGCGGGGGCACATTCAACTATAATCATATCATCAAGGTATAACTAATAAAAGCAATTCCGGCAAATAGTTGCGAAAGCAGGATTGGACTCCACATCACCCTCTTATAAATAAATTCACCTACCAAAGAATTTTTTTTTACATGTTATATACTTATAATTTAAATTAAACCTACCAAAGATTAGATTACTTTTACATCACAAGGTTACATCACTCTTCCATCCACTTACTTTTTTTCTACTGTTCGTCTCCATTTACAGTTAATTGGTTGGATCTGACTTAAACATCATAATATTCTCCCAGACCCTAAGTCCAACCACCCTTGTGCTCGTTTTCTATCATTTGCCATATAGATCTTACATCGAAAGATCAACAATTTGGGTCTGAAAATTGAGCCCTGTGGGACACATTCATGTTATTCAATTGTTTACCATACAATACATACATTTTTTTTTATTTGTGGTAAAGATACAATACATACAATGGAGACTATATAGCCTTATCTTTTACTTTTGAAATGGGTTGCCCATGCTCCCATGTTCCTATACACACCACCTGACTTGTGTTGGTAGGTCTTAATAAACAAACAAATCCAAGCCATGATTTAGGGAACAGAAATGATTTAAAGCTCTTGACAACCACTACCATGTTAGTGATACTTTAAAAAACTTTATCTTATCCCCCACCCTTCCTTATCTTGTGGAATCACAGAGGCATTATTTTTGGGGCATCTTCACGTTCCTCTCCACCAATGTACAAAGTTTAATGTCCAAGTTGATTTAAAATATGACTTGCAAGACTTTAAGGAATTATTATTCCTCCTACCTTTCACAACTTTTGTTTTTTTTTTTTTTTTTAAACCAAGATAGGCCCACCACAATGGTGATCCGGAGGAGGATTGAGTGTCCAGTAGATCAATAGGGTCCAAGGAAAAGATGGAGAAAATGCCACCCCATGGGGTAGAAGAATCACTCGATCTCTTTGAACTTAAATCATACATATCAACTAACCATCACCATTACACTACAAGCAGTTCCTTAGAACCTGCTGAAACCTTATTGTAAGAAACCTTACTTCTATTCATACTCTCAAACTTCTTTGGTCTGGTTATTCAAGAAAAAAATTTCTTTAGTTATGCCTCATGCCGTTCTCTTTGTTGACGTAAATAATTTTGATTAATTTGACTCATATGTACGATATTAATTTTAACAGAAGAAAATTAGCTCGAGGACTATAGTTCTAGATTCATCTCATCATGCAAATAAAAAAGAGTATATATATTGTGAAATTTCTTGGTAATAGTTGGCTAAAAGTCTAGATCATATACATATATAAAAAATATGTGGAGAGTAGATGAAGAGGACATTTGCCGACTTATGAGGTATTTTGCCATTAAACAATAGAAAATCAAGTATTTTTGGTTAGTTAATGATATCATCATCTATGTACATTCAATCATGTATATATCATTTACAAGATTGGAAGAAATGTTGAAACCCCTTGACAAGACTTTCGTGAAAACTGGGGAGTAGAAATTTTTCTGTTGTCCGCTTGTTTGGATTCGTGTGCACTGATATGGAATTTCGCTCCAACTAAAAGAGTATTTTAGGAAATACTAAAACCTAAGGGGATTTATGAAACCGTTGGGAAAAGAATATAATTCAGATCGACATACACAAAACTGAGCAGCAGGAATTTTCCTATTACTCCGTTTGTAGGGAAATTTCTTCCAAAATCCGTTCCCCTCATATTTTTTTAATTTCCAACAAACAATTTAGAATATCAAGAAGAATTTACCACCAAACCAAGGTGGCACCTTGATTACCAAGTTCAACATAGATGTTGAGAAGAATAGAGAAAATAATAATTAAACGTAACATATTTTTAGGAGTTTTATATTTTTAATACATCCTACCTGCTACTTCATTGACTATGTATTGAACCATCATTCAAAAAATAAAAATCAAATGTAGTGGGAATTGAATTTCATTTTTCTTCTTTTCTGTGGGGAAAAAGGATGTAAGATAATTAAACTTGTGTTGAAATTAAGTATAGAGATAGATAGAACCAAATATTCAATTGCAAAAAATAATGAAAGAACTCTTTAGTCATGCATATTCTATACATTATTAATTTGACTCTTCCCCCCCAACCCAAATAAAAAATGATAACCATTAGAAAAAGACACAACAAATTGAATCGCTTACGACATACGGCTCATATGATACTAATTAATGTGAGACAAGAGAAAACCAGTTTTTCTACACTAGTCTTGTGGAAATAAAAAAGGGTGAGGTGACCATATAACTTGAGGAAAGAGGATCTATATGCTAAGGGGGTATATTGGAATCTTATACATTAGAGGAAAAATTGAAGAAAAAGAGAGAACTCAAATTTTAAGGAGGAGAGAGAAAGAAAGGATGTGAGAGGGAAGTCCACACTGAAAATATGTACTTTCTTTTCCCATAACTTGATGATAACTAATTAAAAATCCAAATCATCTACACAAATTAACTACTTTCCTTTATAATTTGTTTAGCAATAGATTAATTGTTTACTTTTCTGTATTAACTATTTTTTTTGGCTAAAGATCCAGTAAAATGCATTAAAAATAAATGAAGTTACAACCAAAACCCTTGAGAAGGTAAAACCCCACCTTCAGCATTGCCATCAACAAGGCCCAACTCAAGGTTAATTACATTTTGTAAATCTATACCATAGGCGGCCAGAAGCCTCCCAAACTACCTCCCGTGCTATCAAATCTGGACATGTTGTCCACCGTGAATATACCTTGGTAGATGCTGCATTATTTGCCAATGCATCTGCTACTTTGTTTGCTTCGAAAAATATAAGTTATTCTTGATTGTATATGAGTTAAAGATTCTGAAATCACTCTCCATCTCTGTTGGCAAAACCATGGAATAGTTCTATTGCGCAAACAATGGACTGCGCTCTCTGAATCCATCTCAATCCGTAGATCTTGGATCCCTAATTTTATGCTCTCTTGAATTCCAATGATAGCAGTTGAAATTTCTACATAAAAATTGGTTTGAATTCCCAGATATTCTGGAACCGCTAAAATCACTTGGCCAGATGATGATCCTCGAATCACTATCACTTGGCCAAAGTAAACTATAAATTCTTTGTCAATGGGAATTGATTCAAAAAGACAATAAGTAAATTCTAATTTTGAAAATGAAATGAGATATCCTACAAAATATAATTTGAAGGTTCAATCCAAAACTTCAAGGCTTTTGGTGGAGATAACCTAGGGATAAATCAAGAACATCAAAAGACCCAGATAATTGGTGTAAAAATATATATTTATAATTCTCAAAATCTCAACAAATTATTAGATGTGAAACCAATTAATAGTTGTGCCTTGTCAGTCTAATTCTATAACACCTTGTGGTCCAAAAAGTATTAACTACATTACAAAATGAAATAAAATAAAGAAAAAATTATTAGTTTGGTTCTATTTGGTTGTAAAGGAAATTGAAGGGAAGAGAAATAAAATTTTTAAGTTTATAAAGGAAACTTTTATAGTTGTAAGTTGCAACACAACATGATTTTTTTTAACAAAAAAAAAAAAAAACAACATGATTTTATAAACTATCTAAATTTCTTATCATATTTGATAATGATACTTATAAGATGTAATATTTATTTTATTTTATAAATGCAAGGGATTTGGATGCAAAGTGAAATGTAAATTAATAACTAAATATGGAATGATTTGGAATTAGTTACTTAGCAATGTAATACATGTGTTGTAATCATGACAACAGTTTTCTTTTAAAGTTTAAAAATTTACTTCTCTTCCTTTCAATTCCCCTTACACCAATCAGAGTTCATGAATTCATAAAAAAATAAAAAATAAAAAATAAAAAAACCCTAGGCCATTTACACAATGCTTATCGATGGTCCGAAACAACATACTATCTGATCCATTGTAAAAGTATTGGGAAAGCGTATATGTTAATTCTCTTCCAATTACTAGATAAAGGGAGGTAAACGGATATTCGAAAATCAAATTTTGATTTGTATATGCATCCATGTCTGTTAGGAATATCCATATTCGAATCCAAACAAAATCTATCAATCGAATATAAAGGAGGTGTCTTAAGGTATAATGTGAGACAGGAGAATCGAACCCTTGACCTTCTGATTGTCTGCACTTTACTAGTAGTAGTAGGATCGGATTATGAAAGAGATTGACAATAAGTTATTTCAAAATTGACTATTTGCCCCTCTCTCTTAGAGGTGTTCTAGAAATGTCTATAATCGAGTAAATAGCTCTACGAACGATTGGATCGAATCAAATTGGAAAATGGAAAGATTTATACAAGAAAATTATATATTGTGCCACCTCTTTTGTGGAAAATGTATAGGATTTTTATTTTAACTAAGTGTGTAATACCATTTTTACCCTTCACAATGGTAAAAAAAATCCTACTAATACAAGTGTCTTTGTCTTATTTGGTCCACATCAGCTGGTAACAATGTTCCAATTTAGTGTCACTATACACAGTTAAACTAAGAGTTTTTTTTTTTTTTTTTTTGGTAATTTACACCAGAGGTACGCAACGTTCTAAGAAATCATACGAGTGGTACCTCACGTTTTAAAAATCATGCTAGAGGTATCTCTTCTCATATTTTCAATATTAACCCTATTTAACGTTGGCATCCTCTAAGTTAACCATTAGATCTACCTCAAATTTTCAAGGACTGATCGTTTCTTGTTGAACTACCCTTATTTGGTACCTGATTGTTGGTACACCCATCGAAAAAATAGTAAGTTAGGGTATGGAGTTTTCACCGAGGGTGTGTACCATAGTTGAGATTTGTGACTTGGTAATGAGCAATTGCCGGTGAGGAAGGGTCACAGGAGAGGACAGGGGCAAAAGAGTGGGTGGACAATTGAGACAGCGATGAGCACATGGGAATCCTAATAGTGAGTCGTTGTGGCAATAGGATGGTGAGAGAGTGAACCAAAGGGGTCCAAGAAAGTTATGCTAAACAATGGTAAATTTGGAAGTACAAAAATAAAAGGTACCCCAAATGTAATATTTTTACAACGTCAGGTACTTTTAGTATAATTTCTCAAAACGTCAGGTACCTCTCGTATGATTTTTGAAACGTGAAGTACCTCTAGTATAATTTCTCAAAACGTCAGGTACCTTTGGTGTAATTTACCCTTTTTTTTTAAAGACAAATAGGAAAACATGGTTGGGCAGTTGGAGACTGCGATCCTAAGCTTGTTTAATTGGGCCCATTCTGATGTCCAGGTTAGTTGCAACTCAAAGGGCCCAATTACAGCCTACGTCAGAATTAGTCTAGTTGGGCCAACTATGTGAGCTTTTTAGCTGAGAGCCATTCAAAGGATTCCAAAATGATGGGTCCTGGGTTGTGTTTGGTATGAATTCTTGGAGTGCATTATAAGTCAAAAACACATGGTGGGATGACAAAAACAGTGTTAGTATTGTTCTTAAGTCATGAAATGATTTCTCTAATGGAGCCCATTCTAGAACGTGCCTTTCAGATCATTCTGCATTTTGAGCCTATAGGAACGACTCGCTCTTTTTCCCATTCTCATTCTACATTAAAAATGAATTTCGAATAATACATTATGTTGATACTGGAATCCAACTCCTCCTGAAAATATATTACGTAAGAGAGACGACTCATATATATGATACCAATTTAAGAAAGTTAGAGGATTATAGTGCTAGATTCATCTCATCATGCAAATAAAAAAGAGTATATTGTGAAATTTCTTGATAATGGCTGGTTAAAAGTCTAGATCATATACATATAAATATATGTGGAGAGTAGTTGAAGAGGACATTTGTCGACTTATGAGGTATTTTGCCATTAAACCATAGAAAATCAAGCATTTTTGGTTGATTAATGATACCATCATCTATGTGCATTCAAACATGTAAATATCATTTATTAGATTGGAAGAAATGTTAAAATCTTCTGACAAAATTTTTGTGCAAATTGGGGAGTACGAACACTTGTTTGGATTCGTGTGTACTGATATAGAATCTCGCTCCAACTAAAAGGGTATTTTAGAAAGTACCAAAACCTAAAGGGATTTATGAACCTGTTGGGGAAAGAACATATTTCAGATCGACATACATGAAACTAAGCAGCATGAATTTTCCTACTGCTTGGTTTGTAAGGAAATTTTTTCCAAAATCCACGCCCCTCATACATTTTTCTCACTTTCAACCAACAATTTAGAATATCAAGAAGAATTTGCCATCAAACAAGGTGGCACCTTGATTACTAAATTCAACATAGATGTAGAGAAGAATAAAGAAAAATATTAATTAAAGATAACATTTTTTTAGGAGTTTTATATTTTTAATACATGTTACCAGCTACTTCATTCTATGATTGAACCATCTTTTAAAAATAAAAAATCAAACCATTGTGGGAATTGAACTTTTTTCTTCTTTTATGAGGTCATGAAAGGATGTAAAATAACTAAACTTATGTTGAAATTAAGTATTATTAGAGATTAGATAGAACCAAATAATCAATTGCGAAAAATAATGAAGAACTCTTTAGTCATGCATAAATTAAGATATTCAATTAAGATATTAATAAAATGATACATGAATAATTTGACTCTTTCCCTCACACATTTTTCTCACTTTCAACCAACGATTTAGAAAATCAGGAAAAATTTACCACCAAGTCAAGGTGACACCTTGATTACCAAGTTCAACATAAATGTAGAGAAGAATAAAGAAAAATAATAATTAAACATGACATTTTTTTTAGGAGTTTTATATTTTTAATACACGTTACCTGCTATTACACTGACTACGTATTGAATCATCTTTTTTACAAAATAAAAATAAAAAATCAAATGCTATGGGAATTGAACTTCTTTTATGTGGGAAAAAGATGTAAGATAACTAAACTTGTGTTGAAATTAAGTATTTGAGATAGAACCAAATAATCAATTGCGAAAAATCATGAAAGAACTCTTTAGTCATGCATAAATTAAGATATTCACTTTGTTGACTTAAGATATTAATAAAATAATACATGATTAATTTGACTCTTTCCCCCTCCCCCCCGCCAAAAAAGTTGATAACCATTAGACAAAGACACAACAAATTGAATCGCCTATGGCATTATAGCTCATATGACATTAATGAACGCGAGATAAGACGAAGCCACTGGTTTCTACACTAGTCTTGTGGAAATAAAAAAGAGTGAGGGTGGGATATATAAATTGAGGAAGGAGAATCTACATGCTCGCAGGGTATGGGTATATTAGAATCTAATGAACTAACATGAAAATAGGACTAGAGAGAGAGAGAGAGAACCCAAATTTCAAGAAGGAGAGAAAAAGGAGGAATATGAGAGAGAAGTACACTCCAGCCATTTGTACTTCCTTTTCCCATAACTTGATAATAACTAGTTAAAAGTTCAGATCATCTATACAGATTAATAATTTTCCTTTATAACTTGTTTAGCAATGGATTAATTACTTACCCTTTTTTCTTTTTCTTTTTTGGGTACTACTTACCTGTTTTTATATTCACCATAAATTCTTTGTCCGCGGGATTTGATTCAAAGAGAAAATAAGTAAGTTCTAGTTTTGGAAATAAATGGGATAACCCACAAAATATAATTGGAAGGTTCAATCCGAAGCTTTAAGGCTTTTGGTGAAGATAATCTAAGGATAAATTAAGAACATCTAAGGTCCTTGATAATTGAAATGGAAATATATCTTCATAATTCCCAACATATCAACAAACTATTATTAGATGTAGAACCAATCAATAGTTGTCCAATCATGGTTGTGTGAAAAAACTATTGTGCCTTGTCAATCTAATGCGGATTTAAATCTTTTTTATGCCGGCATGAGGAAGTCTAGTGGCTCTCATCCACTGTCCGCGTAAATCAATATATCAGTATGTGCGCGCTGTAAACTACAACCATTGGATTTCCTCATGCCGAAATGAGGGGCAAGAGAGGATTTATTTCCATCTAATGCTAGAACACCTTGTGGTCCTAACAGTAACTACCTTATAGAACAAAATAAAAAAAAGGAAATCAATTCATGAATTTTAAAAAATGCATGACATGCCCTTCAGACCATTCTACATTTTGAGCCCATTGGAATGACTCACTCTTTATCCCATTCTCATTCTATATTAAAAATGTATTTTGAATAATACATTATTTTGATGTTGGAATCCAACCTCTCCTTTTGAGGTGGGATCTCAGAGCTGTACCTAGCCTGCATATGACAATGAACTCGAGAACAAGAGTGATCGGACCCTAGAGTCCGGGGGTGGGGGGTACACTGTGATGCTTAAGTCAGATATGAACATTTAATAGCATATAATAAGATCGGAGTCATCGGACCATATAATAAAAGAATATGAATAAGTGACAAGTGATGTCAAACCTCTTGGCTTGCCAAAAATACTTAGGTTCAATATACCCTTGATGAGATGGTAAAGTCAGATTTACCCCTGCTTATATGATATGGATGGAATTACCCCTGAGTGGTGGATGCACACACCACGTATAGGCCATTGATTGACTCGTGGCATTTATGCACATCGCATCTCAAGAATGCATACTAAATGTAGCCTTAGCTATAGCTACCACTCATTTTTCCAATCATCGAAAATGGTCACTGAGGAGGGAATGGGCTCGTCTGTCGCCAACTGGATGGGTGCCACCTGGAGGAAATAAAATCCCATGGTTGATACTGACTTCCTACAAGATAAAAAGATGAATTAGTGTCGTAGCAGAGAATAGAAAGCAACTCTAATCGTAGAGTACTCTCTCACCACTTCTTCCTATTAAGGAATACAATTATGATTTAAAATTCAAATTTGAATCGTATTTGAGATGAGTAACCTCGTCTAATCTGTTGAGAGATAATCGTTGGGTTTGAATCTATAACAAACCCACGATATCAGGGGCTTTTACGTTGTAATATTTACAATATATTAAACCTCACCCATAAGAAAATGATTAATAAGTCATAGGGTTGGAGCATGACCACCAGATCCAATATTTTGTTTTTTTTCATCCTGGGCCCAAAATTGAACCATGAGTTTTTTTGGGTTGGGCCAGGAGAGTAACGGTTCCACACCAATACACCCAATTGGGTCCACCCGGTTAAGACTGTCCTCTTAAGAGGTTCTGGAGAGTGGAGACAGCTCAAAGATGCTTCCTTTTTATTATTTCACAATATATCTCGAGCTTTTGGTTCTTCATTTTTTTGGAACCCCATTACGATGTGGGATTGGTTGAACTCATTTGTTTGAAAGGGGGCATTATCGAAAAGAAAAGAAACAGGTTCCGGTTCTCTGGTCGAGAGATTAGAGAAATCTACGGACATAGGCTGGCAAAGGGGGCATTATCGAAAACTCTTCGAGAGAGAGTGGGTATTTGTCATTGATTGCTCTCGACCAGCCTTGGTCGGCAAAGTAGAAAATCTTTTGCCAAGTAAAAAGGGGGGAAAAATCAAAATATAATAATGCTCTATAATTATTTTTTAGAATTCCTTATTTTTTCTATCAACCCTTTATCTTTATGGAGATTACACTACATATGTATTAGCTGATGCCAAGCAAGGAGTTAAAACTACTAAAAGAACAAATTTAATATCAACAGCTTGCCTTTCTTTTTTGGGTAAACTCAACAACTTGTCTCTCCATATGCATTAGCTGATGCTATGCAAGGAGTTAAAACTACTTAAAAAAGAAAACCAAATTTAATTGGTGCTAGTTGGGTTTGGTGGGTTTGGATCGTCTCCTGTCGTTGGAGTCCCTCTAGTTATTGGATTACCGTTGTAGGAACCGGACAATAGGAGATCATCTTCTTTTTTGCTTTTTGCATATTCATTGGGAATCCATTCCTACACGCTTGGGGTGGAAATCTTACCCACAAACTCACTTTAACTAGAAACATTTGCCATGTGGCAAATCAAATGGGCTCAAATGTTGGAGACAAAAATAATCGGTTTATATGTCAAGTTTCATTTTTATTAGAGTTTGCCATATGACAAAAAAAGCTTGAAAAATCCAAGGTTATAGAGAGTACACGCTAGTGGTCCGAGTATGGGCATCCTTTATCCTTCGTAGACACACATGGGGAGTTGTTTCAATACATGAGAAGTTATTTGATTGAATTTTGAAAATTTGACATGTGATTAATTCAGACTATAATCTCTCTATTCAACAGTCAAATACTCACATCAACTGTTTTAGTAATCGGTATTGGTGGAGTATGAATCTGCCCTCGAAATGGATGTTTGGTAAGGGTAATAGGGTAGGGACATATGGTCGATATGATTAAAAAACTAATAAAAGTGGGATCGGATCAGTTTAGGAGTGGCTAAAACCAATACAAATCGGCGGATCGTATCCATGCATGGAAGTCCTGATCCGTTAAACTAACTTTGCCGATCCTTATCTGTGTCGGACCAAATCGACGGGTCTGGTCGGTGCAGGTGGAAGCCCCAAACCAAAATCCAAAGCGACCGCCTCACTAACGTGCGCCCTTTCCTTCTTCCCCACTTTCAGAAGAATAGAAAAGGTGTAAAGCGCAGAGACTAACGTGAGCAGCCAACCATGATTGGTTGGATTCTTCTACTTTTGGGTGAAACACACAATTCTTATTCCCCTCGCCTCGCTGCCAATTCAAATTCTGTAGACCTTTTCTTTTGAAATGGTCGTTGTTTTGAGGTGGGGTCTACATTGCCCACATTTCTTGTTTGAGATAGAGAAGAGTTCAATTCGTCTCTCTAATTATTAGAGATTCTAATTATCAATTCAGTGGTTGAAATTAACTGGATGGATGCGTCTACTAATACATCGATAAATATATAAAAACGATTTCAACTCAAAGTGGAGACAGCGACTTTAACCTCCACCCACTTGAATCTTTAACCTACGCATCACATTGGATATCTTTAACCTACGCATCACATTGGATATCTTTAACCTACGCATCACATTGGATATCTCCGCGTGTCAACGTTTAAAAGAACAGTCTCTCAGAGGTTTTTTTGGGAGGTGTCTCAATGTCTGAAAGCCGAACGCTTGGAAGCAGTTTTTTGTTCCTTACATGTCCATAAATTCCCAGATAAAAACGAAGGGAAGATTAGATTTTTTTGATACAACAATGGGGTCATGGGTCTTTACTTGAGCAGATGGGATCCACACTACAGTTTTACCACAGGGATCCTCACTACAGAAGATCCCAATCCGTATTTACTTACCTTTTCTTGTTTTTGTTTGAAATTAACTAATAGAATGGAAGCTTCAAACTTACTTAAAGAGAGATAGTTGAGCCCATTTAACTCCGTTTATGTTCTTCAAATCTGTAAATCTTCCTTTGATTTTTTTTATTTATTTATTTTGTCATCTAGGTATCATTTGCTTCGGAACTTATTTTGTTACCGAATGGTCCGGAAGCATTTTTTTTTTCTGTAGTTTTTCCGCTGTTGTTTGGAATTATTTTGGCTGCTGAGTTGGGATGGAAAAGCATTATAAGCCATTAAAAGACCTTTAGGTCCGGGAATTTTAGAATTTTGGAATTATCAAAAACTCTTCGAGAGAGGGTGGGCATATGCCATTGATTGTTCTCAACCAACCTTGGTCGGCATAGTAAAAAATCTTTTACCAAGTAAAAAAGGGGGTAAAAATCAAAATATAATAATGCTCTATAATTATTTTTTCTATCAACACTTTATCTTTATCTTTATGGAGATTACACTACATATGTATTAGCTGATGCTAAGCAAGGACTTAAAACTACTAAAAGAACAAATTTAATATCAACAACTTGTCTTTCATTTTTGGGTAAACCCAACAACTTGTCTCTACATATGCATTAGCTGATGTAGGCAAGGAGTTAAAACTACTAAAAAAAAAACTAAATTTAAATGGTGTTAGTAGGGTTTGGTGGGTTTGGATCGTGTTCTATCGTTGGAGTTTTTCCAATTATTGATTCATGATTGGAGAGACTAAATAATAGGAGAAGATCTTTTTTTTCGAGTTTGATATGTTTTTTTTTTTTTATATTGATAACCTTTAATTTATGCATATTCATTGAGAGTCCATTCCTAGACACTTGGGGTGGAAATCATGCCGACAAGCTCATTTTAATTGGTAACATTTGCCATGTGGTAAATCAAATGGGCTCAAACGTTGGGGACAAAAATATCCGATTCATATGTCAATTTTTATTTTAATTAAAGTTTGCTATATGACAAAACGAAGCTTGAAAAATTCAAGATTATAGAGAATACATGCTAGTGGTCAGAGTATCAGTATCGTTTATATTTCATAGACACACATGAGGAGTTATATCAATACATGAGAAATTATTTGATTGAATTTTCAAATTTTGACATGTGATTAATGGAGACTATGATCTCTCTATTCAATGGTCAAATACTCACATCAACTGTTTAAGTAATCGGTATTGGTCGAGCATGGATCCACCCTCAAAATGCATGTTTGGTAAGGCTAATAGAGTAGGGACATGTGGTCGATATGATTAAAAAACTAAAAAAAAGGGGATTGGATCAGTTTCGGAGTGGCTAAAACCAATATGAATCCGCAATGGAAGTCTTGATCCGGCCGATCCTGATCCGAGTCGGACCAAATTGACGGATCCGATCGGTTACCACCAAAATCCAAAGCGACCGCCTCACTAACGTGCGCACTTTCCTTCTTCCCCACTTTAAAAAGGTGTAAAGCGTAGAGACTAACGTGAGCAGCCAACAATGATAGGTTAGATTCTTCTACTTTGGGGTGAAACACACAATTCTGATTCCCCTCGCTACCAATTCAAATTCTGAAGACCCCCTTTTTGAGAAGGTCGTTATTTTGAGGCGGGGTCCAAATTGCGCATATTCGTCATTCCCTGATTGGGATAAAGAGAAGACAGTGACTTTAACCTCCACCTACTTGAAGCTTAAACCTACGCATCACATTGGAATGTCTCCGCGTGTCAATGATGAACAGAACAGTCTCTCAGAGGTACTAAAATCCTTTTTGAGGGTTGTCAAGTCAGTTTCAATGTCTGAAAGCCGAACGCTTTAGAAGCAATTTTTTGTTCCTTACGTGTCCATAAATTCCCAGAGAAAAACAAAGGACAGATTAGATTTTTTGATACAGCAACGGAGTCATGGGTCTTACTTACCTTTCTTGTTTTTGTTAGAAATAAACTAACAGAATGGAAGCTTCAAACCTACTTAAGAGAGGTAGTTGAGCCCATTTAATTCCGTTTCTGCTCTTCAAATCTGTAGATCTTCCTTTGATTTTTTTTATTTATTTATTTTGTCATCTGGGTATCATTTGCTTCTGAACTTATTCGGGTACTGGGTGGTCTGGAAGCATTTTTTTTAGTTTTGCTGCTGTTGTTTGGAATTATTTTGGCGGCTGAGTTGGGATGGAAGAACGTTACGAGCCATTAAAAGACCTTGGGTCCGGGAACTTTGGAGTTGCGAGGTTAGTCAGAGATAAGAAGACTAAGGAGCTTGTTGCAGTCAAATACATAGAAAGGGGGAAGAAGGTATTCAATCAGTCAAAGCTTCTTTTTCTTGTTCTACTGAAATGGGTTACTTGCGCTTTTATTTTATTCTTTTCCACTTGACTTGTTCTGCTAGCAGTTATGTATCAAGAGACAACAATTTCTCATGAAGTCTGGCACTGTTAAAATTTCGATGAATAATTTATTTATAACTTGCATTTTAGACCTCTTTTTTTTTTTATGTAATTGGAATAAGATTTGACTTTTATTTGCCATTGATTTTGGTGTTATTGTATATCTCATTTTGATTTTCTTTTTTTTGCATATCTTGGTTTCCTTACTCTGTTAATTTGAGTTTTTTTTATCAACTGGAATGAATGGAGGAGAACTGATGTTCAGGTTAAATTTGCAACTAAAATTCGAGTGCCATTTCAGTAGGATTTCCTGGTTCTGTTCTAAATTTGACTGGCATTTTCCATTCCCTGAGTTAATCACAGATAGTTTAAGACCGCGATGGACGTGGAGTTGTTTTGAATTTGAACACTGTCTGTGGTTTCAGATCGATGAAAATGTTCAGAGGGAAATTATCAACCATAGGGCTCTGAGGCATCCGAATATCGTTCGGTTCAAGGAGGTAAGAGATTGAATTTTTTTTTTTTTTTTCTCTCCTAGTCACACTTTGAATACATTTGAGTGGTAGAACAGGAACTATGAGGAACTGTCTGCAGACAGTTAGGATGTTTGGTTTTTTTGAGCCAAACGTCAGCATTGTTATGGCATGATCAGATGCTTGTGTATGAGTTTGTAGCATGAGGAGGGCATTTGGTGTTGTTCTGTCTATTTTAAATTCCTTTTCTATTTTATTAGAAATGGGGGAGGATTAAGGGTTTTTTTATTTGAGGTTGGCTTTAATTGATTCTAGTTAAATTACACCTGCTAGTTTCCTAATTTCACCTAATTAATTGAAAAATAAAGAACAACCATTGGAAGTTCTAATGTAGCTACTTTATTTAAGTATTAAGTTCTGTTCTGTACCTTGCTTAGAAAGTGTTGTCCAGTCCAGATTTCTATGTTAATGGTTGAGTTGTGTGATCCTCTCTTTACCTATTATGGTTAAAATGATGGAGTTAATTGTTCCAAATAGGCAAATACTTGCCCTTTATTGATCACATTGAAGTAAAGCAAGATAATTTAGGCCACTTGTTAGTGTCAAGTTTCCAATTCAAAAGTTTGAACTAGTAAGTGGAGGGACTCTCCATATATAAGACCACAGGATTCCAATCTCATTAGCAATGTGGGACTATTCCCAATAGTTAGATGGATGACTTTAGTCACTCGATTTTGTCCTTCGGTGATGTTATTTTCCTTTGATGTCAAATTTTTTGTCTGTTTCTGAATTTAAGTTGGACTTATTTGTTATTTTAAATATTATACCTATCCATGTGGAGGAGGATAGAAGGTTGGATGATACATTTCTCTTAAACATAGAGATGATACACCATAGTTCACTTTGTTCAAATTTCTTTTGCTATGTCATGACATACAACCCCTTCTTGGTAAAAAAATCCTCAGAAACTTGGTCAGTTTCTCTATCTTCTGTATTTGATTTATCAGTCATGAAAAGTGAGTCCTCGTCATATATCTTGATCACATGCGCATAGGGGTTTTGACTTCAAATGAGGTTGGTAAAACCTCTTTTATATTCTCCACCTAGTACCAATGATTGGCTCCAACCAGTCTGTAGCTACTTAAAAGGTCAAGCTGAATTGGAATTGATGTAATCACACTACACTTTATATTTGAACTTCTACTGAGTGCTGAAACATAGGTCTGGTTTTATCTTCCTTTTAAGTTAAGGAACCTATTTTTAATAACTTTTAATCTGTTTATCTAGTGGCTATCGTAATGTAAGTATCTGGTGTCAAAAACAAAACACTGAGCAGTCCTTTAATTCTTATCCAATTCTTCCATAAAAAAAGTTGAAAATTTGCTGTCAAAATGCTTCATGCCTCTATTACTGAGACTGAATTATTGCAGAGGTTGAGAAATATTTTAGAAATTTATCTTTTGGATGGTTGGATTAAGTAAGAGCCACAAGTTGCTAGTACTAATCAGTATTTTGATTCCTATCTATTGATTAATTAGCTGCTTGTCCTATTAAATGTTCTTTTCCTCAAATACTGCTGTGGTAGGAATGTAAATCGTTAGAAAATTTCCAAGCATTCTATTTATTTGTTTATGGCAAATGTTTGTGTACACAGCCTTGTACGTACATGGCTGTTACTTGAGCCATCAGATGGACATAATGTGATCTTATTTAAGACCATTTTTTTCCTCCCTTATAAGATGAAGGAGCTGATACACCCTATGTGACCGTGCACAAAAACTGTTCCCTTTGTTTATTATTATGTTTTTCATTTTTTTTGCCGAGGGTCATTCAAGGTTTGTAGGTCATCAGTTATAGTTAACTTGATTGGAAAATTGAGGGCATTAGAGATGCATGGAGTTTACAATTGAATCGGTGACCTCTTTTATTGCAGATTTGATGCCTATTATTCTTGAATGATATACGTCACTAAGCTACACCTTAAAGTGATTTATTGGATATCTCATGGTTTTTTTTTTCTTTTCAAGTTTTGGGTTCATGAATTGTTGTGGATGCTTTTAGCATTTACAATGGGGAATACTGACTTTGAGATACACCTCAATGCTATAACATCATTTGATGTTTTATCCTGTGAAAGGTTGACAGTGACACCAATAGTTTTTCATTTTAATAAAAAAGATAGGGATGAAGGGGCACAACCTGAAATATTGACGTACATTACCGTAAGAAATAAAGAATCTCAACAAAAAGGAAGTGAGAGAACGGGGGGGGGGGAGGTGGGTGTAAACCTTATACAAAATAGATCAAACAACAACTAGACAAAATTCTTCCAACTGCTCAACTTTTGCTTGCTGAATTTTATTTCAAATGTTTTTTTTCTGCTTTTATTTTAAGTATGAACAATATGAATATGTCTGAGTTTTCAGCAGACTAGCTAAAAGGGTACATTTGTAAATTTTTAGGGGCCCAAATGAGACTATGCAGATGAGGGAAGAGGCAGAAAATATAGGGGGTCATTACATCTTTTGAATAGTCTGGAATGTGATGTTATTTTATTTCTCTTATTTTGGTAAAACCAAGGTAAAGTTTTTATTTGCCTTTTTGTAGGGCACTAGGGCCTAAGTTTCATTGTAAGGTTTGATTTTCAATTTTTTTGGATTTTAACATTTTTATGTTGACATGGGTCTAGTCTAGTTTAGTTTTATAACTGACTCAAGCTCTCCAAGTTTGACTTTTCAAACAACAGACAATAATTTATACTTTTAATCTAATTCTCATAACATGTCTTTGGGCTATTTTAGGGCCTCAACACTTGGCTATGAACTTGTTTCTTGTGGCATTTGGAAGTTTTACTCAGTTAACCTCTCTAACAGGGCCAATATCTTACAAATTTGAGCTTATTTGTGGAAATTATTTTCCAAAATAATGGAACAGAATCATTCTATGATGGGATTTTGTGCTTCACTCATGGTTTAGCAAGGAGTTGAAAATTATATCTATACCTTTTGTAACCTTTTAGTACTGCAACTAATAGTGATAAGCTATTTTTTTCCATTGATTTGGAGAATGGTTGCCAACTTTGCATGTGATTCATGTTGTTAAGTGCACTTACTTTAAAATTTTATGATTTCCGAGATCTCCCTTCCTTCCATCTCTTGTCCATATTTCTCTTCTATTCTCCTTCACCATTATTTTCTGGTGTTGGAATTCTGAATGTATAAGATATAAAAATAGGCTGCATAAAAACAGCATTTGAATAATTTGTAAACAGTGAAGAACCCTTGAATGAACATTTTTTATCTGCAGGTCCTCTTGACACCAACACATCTAGCTATCGTCATGGAATATGCAGCTGGTGGTGAGCTCTTCGAGAAAATATGCAGTGCTGGCCGATTTAGTGAGGATGAGGTAGTTGGTGCAAATATGTATATTCTTAGTCTGTAGAATTCTCCAGTCATCTATGATTTTTTGGATGCACACCAAAATTCTATCTAGTTGTTTTTTAACTTTTCTTTCCCCCACCAATCTAACTACTCCATATATATCAGGCTAGATTCTTCTTTCAGCAGCTAATATCTGGAGTCAGCTACTGCCACTCTATGGTATGGTATCAGCTTCCTTTCCTTATGTCTTAAACCATATTTTAGTCCTCTTATGCAGTGTGGTGCTTTGTCATTTTTTTTTTTTTCTAATATGAATTTTCATCATCCATTTTTATGACAGAAAATTTGTCACAGGGACCTGAAACTGGAAAATACACTCTTGGATGGAAGTGCAACACCACGTCTTAAAATATGTGACTTTGGTTATTCCAAGGTGGGTGAAATATACCTGTGCATTCCCTTTCTGGTGCTTATTATGAGTAAAAACTTCCATCATACAGATTTTTACTGGTTACTCCCCTATATGTTTTAGTCTGCCATATTGCACTCACAACCCAAATCGACCGTTGGAACGCCAGCATACATTGCCCCTGAGATCCTGTCACGAAAGGAGTATGATGGCGAGGTATTTATTCTCTCTGTGTTAAGAAGAAAAATCTAGGAGTGCTTCTGTGCAGTACATTGCTTAGAGCTGTAATGGGAATACGGATTGGATGTAGATATACCAGAATTGGTACAGTTTAAATGTCGAAATATCGGATCGGATCATGGATATCCAATGAAGTATATACAAGGGCAGAAAAATACAAATTCCTGCCTAAGTGCCTTTGTGTTCCATGTTTATTTTTGCTGTCTTAAGAAATTTGTGGTAGTGTATTATACTTCAAAATTAATTTTATAAGTATAATTAAACATGTATACATAATCCCTATAAATTGTATAAATTTGACTATCTGAATGAAAATAATCTTAAAGTTTACTTAATTGAACATATTGATGCCCCTCAAATCCTAATTATAATGTTATAATGAGATTTTAAAACCATATACCTACCAGACTAATTGAGTTGGGTATATGCATATTCATATATCCGAAATATGTTGTAATAGGGCCGTTGTTTGCTGGATTGTAGGTCCACGGCCCTGAAGAAGCGGTGACGAGTATCAAAGACGTGAGGATTTAGATTTGGATACTAAGTGGATCCGGATAAAATCCAGGCCATTGACAACCTAGCAGTCTCAATAGCTCTGAGTACCTAATTCATGGGCACCATTACATGCCCAAAATTATTTCATATGATGCACTTATCCATACAATCCATTTCCATTGACATCATTGTTAGTGGAGTTTCAAAGATGATTAGGAAAATCCATTTAGGGGAGGTGCGACACCTAATGCAATTTACAAATTTTTTTTATGTTGATCTCCTAGAAAAGACCCTTGAGAGAGAGAGAGAGAGGGAAATGTGAAGAACGAGGGTGGGGGGATGCGTTGGCGACAAAATGAACTATGCAGTATCCTTATGAGATTGTTATATACGTTGCCCTGTTCATGAATATGGATGCATCCTCTAGGATTGCACATGTAAACAGATGATCCAAATATATTTGAATTCAATTTGATTAAGTAAACAAATATCCAAACCCAGTTGACGATTGGTAATTCGGTTAACAAGAAATATTGACTTTGAAATAGATTTGAATGGTGAAACGGGATCCCTGTAGCCTAATCTATCTACTTGGGGTAAAACATAGTTAACTTGAGTTTCACATGGTGTATGAAACCCACTTTAATCATGAGCTTTTTATGCAAGAACCTTAGAAAATAAGGAGTGGGTGAAAAAGGAACAATAATGAAAAAGGCTTTAGGTAGTCAGGTCTCTGCATCTTTTTGTACAATGTGAGCTTCTGGTTGTAACTACCACAAGGTTGGCCTCCTAACATTTTGGTGGTCTTAGTTGGAGTCTGCAAAGCTATTTGCATTCATGTATAAAGGTCACACTTGTGCATATTAGAATGATCCCTCTTATTCTATACCCACCAAAGATGAGTTGGTGGGTCATGAAGATGCTTAACAACCTATATGCATGGGACAGTACGGGTTAAGAAAAGCATGCATCCAATGTATGTATTTTTTGGGTATTGAATGTGTGCTTGTCTTCCCCTGCTTTAAATGGCAACCTTGTTGGTTACCTTGGTCGATTTATCTGATCACCTGACACAATTATTCCAACTATAGATTGCAGATGTATGGTCCTGTGGTGTGACGTTGTATGTGATGTTGGTAGGAGCATATCCATTTGAAGATCCCGAGGATCCTAAAAATTTCCGGAAGACCATCAGTGTGAGTTCTTCTATCAAACCTTTACAAGGATCAACAAGTTCATATATAATTGGATTCAATTCTACTAACTCGACACCTTTGATGTGCTTAACAGAGAATTATGAGTGTTCAGTATTCCATACCCGACTATGTACATGTCTCTGCTGACTGCAGGCACCTCCTCTCTCGAATTTTTGTTGCCAATCCCTCAAAGGTAGTATTCTGTGTATGAATCATCCTACTCATGACATTTCATACTCTTGAGGAACTAATAAGTAATAATCCCTCTTTTTCTTACTTGAAGAGGATTACAATCCCAGAGATAAAAAAGCATCCTTGGTTTCTTAAGAACTTGCCAAGAGAGCTGATTGAAGATGAGAAAAGCTATGCGGATGCAGACCATGATCAACCCACTCAGAGTATTGAAGAAATAATGAGGATTATACAGGAGGCACATAAACCAGCGATAGGTTCCAAAGTTGAAGGGCAGTCTTCTGTAGGGATAGTGGAACCTGAAGAGGTAGAGGCTGATGATGAATCTGAAGTTGAAAACAGTGGTGACTTTGTAACCTCTCTGTGATCACAGGTCGCCAAGCAACCTCAGGATGAGATGTGTGTATCAGTATCATTTGTGGTTGTATTTGTAGTCTCATTTATCCAGAAGTGCATTGTATATTGTTGCCTGTGCTGCACAGTTTAGTTTAAAGCATACTTTTTTTTTCTAGGGTGGAAGGGGGTGAGCTGAAATTGTAATGTTGTTGAAGTATTTGTTTTGGAGAACATGAGCCATTTGCTAGTATTGGAAAGCAGTTTGAATGGATTGTTTGTGAATTTGCTTTGGAAAGATTCTATTTGTGCATTATTGATTTGTCCATATCTTAGGATTTCTCATTTTCTCTCTTCATCAGTAATTTCTCAAAATGCTGATAAGATTAACTTTGTTGAATATAATTTTAAGTTTTTTTGAAGCTAAAGGAAGCTTGATCTTCGGTTGGATCAGGCTAGTACTGAAAGGATAAACCTAGAAAGGAAACTCTGCACAAAGTTACCCCTAAATTATTCTGCCAAGTGATACTTGATGCAATCAGACGCTGAGGTCGTTGGTTAACTTTTGGGTTTGAGGGGATTAGTTAAGGTGTCCAGCCCAAACCAACCTATATGAAAATAGTCCGATAATAAACCAAGGAGTCCATTAAGCCAACCTGATAACTTTTTCTTAATGGTGGTTTCGGGCACGAGTATAAAAAACTGGAAGTTTAATTGTGCATTTGTGCATTTGGAGGGTAAGTTAAACGAGTCCTGCTCACACCCACCCATACGAAAATTAATGAAAAAAAATAAATTAAATTGCTTAATTTTATTTATAATAAACCATTATATTTATTTTATGCGGAGGCAAAAAGATGCAAGTCCAACACTGTAGAGGAGGTACAATTTCTATATCCATATTTTTGCAATATGGCATGTCAATTGAATATATTCAGTGATCTAAAATTATTCAAACATTTGTTTGGGACTTCTTCAATTTGTAGACTTAAACTGTAGGGAAAGATAGAGCTCGTGAAGGTGCAACTACTTTAGCATATCTAAAACCCTTCACGATTTACCCATTATATAATGTAACTCGATTTACCCATTATATAATTCAGTCAATGTCAAATATCTTCAAGTAATTGAAGGTGCAGATAATTTTTTGATTTTCTTTTTTCTCTTCAGCATCCAATGCCATTTTAGGGGTGTGATCAATTAGTTGGTGCCAATCTATTTTGGTCATTTTTATCTTAATCTTTACAATTGAATTTCTTTGCCATTTAAACTTCCTTCACTTGCCCCAATCCCCATGAATGACTCTGCACTACTATCAGTTGATGAATAAATATCTGCAACATCAAGTTTTGTCCTAGTAATGAAAATGCTATGCATAAAATTCTTGAAGATATTTGACATTTGAAAAACTGAATATTATGTATTTACATAATAAAAAAATTAAAAATTCATCTCAAAGTCATACATATTATTTCAAGCTCAAACTATATCGTCACTGAGGCGCCATAGAGCATGGACAATTTTCTCAAGATCCACTCAACAAAGATATATAGAGGATACCAATATTTCCAATAACTGTATTGATGAATTGCGTAGAGGATATCACATGGCAATCACTGTCTATAAAAGCATATCAAATGTTGTTTACCAATATGCTTTATTTTATACCATTTCTTACCTCTCTCTCTCTCTCTCTCTCTCTCTCTCTCTCTCTCTCTCTCTCTCTCTCTCTCTCTCTCTCTCTCTCTATTCTAATCATCTCACATAGCATTAAATTTAAATATGACAATAGATTGTAAAGTATAAGGAATCCCAAACAACATTTACAATGTCACCTACTGTTATGATAAGAGAACTCAACATAAGAAATAGACATGCATTTAAAGAAAAATTTACACTAAACATGGAAACTTCTATCTTTACATAATTTCATACTGTCAACCATATACCCAAGTATTACCAAAAACCAAAAAGCTCCAAATAGCATCAACTAATTACATCAAATCATCTAAACTTCTATCTATACAGATAAACAGATGATTTCAAACTAGCCATATATCGAAAAAACAAAATGCTCCAAAAAACAATGTTAAAAGTCATGTTGGCATTACTTCCTAACAACAAACCCCCGAGTTATCACCATCAATCACTTCACCCTTGTCATCATCAAAATTACCTCTATTACCATTGTTTGGTCCTCCCAAGTGATTCTCATCAGTAAAACTATCATGATCACTGTCCATATTTTCCTCTTCCTGAATTATATTCATATTAAGCTCTCCTTGGATTATATCCAAGTCTTCTTCTACATGCCCTTGATGCCTTCTACGCACAGTAGGCTCCCCACTTTTCATAAATAAAAATTCAATATCAATTATAACACATTTGTAGTACATAAAAAATGTAAAATACAATTATTAAAACAATGGATAACAAATAAATCACATGTGAACAACAGTGGGAAATAAAAGAAAAATAATCATGACTGTACTAAAAAATAGTATGAACTCAATTTCAACGTTAGTTTTTTTTTTTTATGGTTAGAAATGTATTAAAAACTCTTTGAGTTACTGAGAATATTTTGTAAAACAGAAGGACTAAAAAATAAGATATTAAATATAACATCCTAACCAAGAAACTTAGAGACAAAATCTTTATAATAAAATCAATATTAAAGAATATTTTTTTTACTCAAAACATTATGGCTTTTCCTGAAAACCATTTGAAAAGTTATCAGAGTTCCAAAATAAAGAATCCAATAAGAAATCAAAAATATCACTTCATTCCTCAATAGAATGTCTTAGAAAAAGCAAAGAAATCAGATTTGTATAGAATTCACAATGATAAATAAGTAGAGTTTTACATGGATTAAATTATAACTTTGAATTTAAAGGTTAGTTATTTTTTTGAAAGTCAATAAAGTTCCAAAACAACAAATTCTTTAAGCGACCAAGAATATCACTTCATCCAATAGCTTGGAAAGAAACTCCTGAAAAGAAACCAAAGGGGCCAAATGGATGAGAAATAAAAATTTTAAGCAAAATTTTTCTTATTTGCAAGGTAAAGTGATAGACGTTTAACATTTTTGAAGGACCAAAATTTTTTTCTAAAAAAAATCCCTTCTTATATTTGTAATCTTTTTATGGAGGGGAGGGGGGGTGGGGTGGAATTTCACATCTTCCCATGCTAGCCTTAAAGTCCAAATAGTGCAGTAGTAAGACTACTTTATGTTTGATCTAGGAATTCTAAATAAATGAGGCGCAACTACAACATCTAACAAGAAGGCAAAAGTCATTTTATTCTCTGAATCAATCTCACGAGGAAATTATAAATTGTTTAGAAATTTTATGCCCAAAAAAGGTCTCACACTTGAAAAGGGAAAGAAAATAGAAAAGCCCTTGCAAGTGGCCGCCTATAAATTGAAAAGCATAAAAGAACACAATGAAATGGACAGGCAGAAGAATGAAGTCTAGCAGCACTTACTTAATCACTTCAATGGCTTCGTTGACAGAATTATCATATGCATCTGTAGATCAACCAAATTGAATGGAAGCTTCTTTAGAAAAGAAAAGATGAAATTATAAAAGGGGGAAAAACAGTGGAAAATTTGAGAAACTATAAGGAAAGGAAATAAACATAAAAAAAAAAAATAAATAAATAAATAAAAAAAAAGCAAGTCAAATATTTCAAAGTCCATCCCCTCCCATCGCACTTTAAACAACTAATTTTGATGTGGAAGGTCCTTGATGACCTTTCATGCCATAGCATCATAGGTGAACACAAAATACATTTTTGCTGTTCTTTTTATTTTCCCATTTTACTTCCATCTGTAGAAGGAATATTGATTGTTTTACACAATTATTTCACATCAATTCATATCAGTAGAGCAAAGTGTATAAATGATTTCACAGTGTTACTTTCCAAATTGGGAACTTTTTCTGGGAAAGCTCTAAAAGCGTATAGCTGATTCAATTTTATTCCATATTATCATGCAAGTTAGGAAAATGGGAAGAAACTGTAGATCCAAAAGGCTTCCAAGTTAGAACAAATTCATCAATTCAAGGGGGAAAACACAATTTTTGGATAAAATATTTGGAAGAGTTCAGCAATGCCAATCATGACCCTTCGAACATGATCAGGGGTCAACATCATATGCTGGTAGAGAAACCTCCTCCAGAGTACATTTTGCTATTCTCTAAAGAGCAGAGTACATTTTGAGGGATTTAAATCATCCAGTAAGTAGTTAACACACTGAACAATCATTATCACAACCTTTCGAACCCTGTTTCATATCGCTTACACCTCAATGTGGAAAACACATTAGAACATAAGTTTGTAGAGTGATGAAAATAGACTGTAGGTTAACCTAAGAAAAAATAAATAAACATAACAAACTGCAAAACTCAAGTTTCTGCACATGTCATTGAATCAAATAAACAGATCATTCAAAGTATATAAAACAAAATAAAATAAGTAGCATCATACCACAGGTGTAGCTAATTGGGATATCACGACAAGCTCTCCTAATGTTCTTCCTTCCAACAGGAGGGATTGGTTTCTCTATTTTTGGTTGCACTGCCCTTCTTTTGTTCTGTTGCAAAACCATGATAAATGAATTTCAAAGTAAAGCCATTGTTAATGTCAAAAAAACAATCATACAGTAAGATGAATACGATCAGAAAAAAATAAAATAAATTCTCAGCCTTTGGTACAAAGATGAAAATCAAATCCTATTGATAAACAAAGATGCTAACAACAAACAACAAACCTTTTGATTCACAACAGGTGCAGTTGGTTTCTTAACAGTCTTCCTAGCCCCCTTTCCATTGTTAATGTCAAAAAACACAGGTACAATTGCTTTCTTAACAGTCTTCCTAGCCCCCTTTCCATTGTTAATGTCAAAAAACAATCACACAGTAAGATGAATAGGATGAGAAAATAAAAATAAGTTAGCAGCTGTGCAAAGATGAAAATCAAATCCTAGTGATGAACAACGATGCTAACAACAAACCTTTGTGATTTTCTTCTCAACAGGTACAGTTGGTTTCTTAACAGTCTTCCTAGCCCCCTTTGGAGACATATTTCAAACCCCTAAATCGCAAGAGAGAAAGAGAGCAGTCGAAATGCAGGACGAGAAAGTGAGAGGACTAAACGTGAAGAATACTTGAGAAAAAAGGAAATGATATGCATTAAATAGATATCAATGAAATTCTCCCGCCTAAAAGTTGAAAAACACATCTTTTTAACTTTTAAACTTCCGAAGTGACAGCAGATTTTCCAAAAAAAAATAAATAAAAAATGAGTACAGATTTTGTGATCTTTTACCCTCTGTTTTGGTAAGTTCTTGTTGTTTTTCCTGGATTGCTCTTCGTATTCTCTGATATTAGGGATTTTCTTTGCAATAAATAGCTCTCATGATTACTTTCTGAGTTATTTGTCTTGATTTCTTTACTTTTTAATTTTTAAAACCGTTGAAATTATTCTTTATATATATATATATAGAATCATATTTTCAGCCGTCGGATCAAGATTGATGAAGTAATATAGTATCAAAACTAACCGTTTACATACACGGACGTTATATACGAAAACCATCCCATAAAAAAATAATAATAAAATTAGTATCATGAGAAAGTAGGGTAGACTGCTAGCTATATCACTTAGCCTGAGGCCCAACAAGGTAAAAGTCTGTTCTGCACTCACAAATCATCTTCTTTCTCTTTTTTCCTTCTAGTCCCAAGAGAACTGGAGTCATGGCCTGTTTAATTTGAAGTGATTTATTGGAAGCCACTGGTGTTTTGTCATTGCATATTCTCAAAATTTATTTCTTTTTTTATTTTTTCATTTTGTGTTCTTAATTATTTTTTCATAAAAAAACAAATCCTATATATGATCCCTCTCACAAAGTAGTAAGCTCATTCATGTCGATTAAAAATTCTAAAAAGTAATTCTTACAATAGATGGTCGGAGATTTAGAGGCCTCAGTATTGATTACTATTGAAGTATCTAATCTAAAAATTTAAGTTATTATAATCTATTTGATAATGCTTCATGTTCTAGATTCTATGGATTCTGACTTTCAAAGAGCTAGTTTGGAGTAGAGGCGTATTTTGATAAGTCCGATTGGATTTGAATTCCTATGGAATGAATCGGATTCAAATTAATTTTATAATCAAAATTTGTGGAGTAAATAATATTTGTTTCTTTTTGTTGGAGCAAGATTGATCTTTTGCCTACACATTGAAGGTCAGAGAACATGGTGGCACATCAGGTGGCAAGAAAAGCTTACCTGGGTTCGGGTCTTCTACTATGGGATACGACTGTGGACTGACTGGATGGTGAATTTATGTAAAAATGATATGTACTTATCTTCTAATGTGAATACTCAATGAATCAGTATTTTACCAAAAGAAAAATATAAATAAAAGAGGTGGGCCATATAAAGAATCTTTTCCCTACCCAATGAACAACAGCGAAAGGAAACAACTGCACATTTATTGATGGGACTTCAATATTCTATTCTTTCTAGTATTCTCATATAAGTTAGACAAGCAGCAGGGCCACCAACCAATAACATATTGCCGCCAGAACTCTTTTTCATTTAGAGAATCTCTTAATTGTTCTAGAGCAATTGGAATGAAATAAAAATGATAGGTTAGAGGTGTGAAGGGAGAAAGATTCAGATATCTCTAAGAGGTTGTGTATAAGACAACATTTTTTTTTTTTTACATTGAATAATTAATTATAGACGTATGATCATTACTCTTCAACTCGGTTATTCTATTCCATCTCTTAGAAAAAAAGAACTTAAATCAAAATACTTAATATCACGACAATTGATATGGGAAATATACACTTCCATACTTAATATCACGACAATTGATATGGAAAATATACACTTCCCCCAATTGAGTCCCAACATGTATATATTGAAGTCCAAACAAGGAATGCCTCACTTACATTACCAATCTTAGAGGGTTGAGACAAAAGCAACTCCTATTGTATCGGAACCACCAATGAGAATAGTGAAGAACCTCGAAGCTTCACTATTCATCAAGACCTTACGGAATCATCACCATAGACCTCAGAGGAAGAGGCCTTGGAAGACCTCGGAGCATCGCGGATCTATAGACCTCGGAGCCTCAATATCCTACCAACATGGAGGCCTCAACAGCACTTCAACACAGTAGGCTCGGCTCCCCCCCAAGTGGGTCTCTTCATATATATTTACATGTCAGAGGTCAATTGTACTGTAACGTATGAGTAAGACTCACATCAAATAAAGTTTGAGATCAAAACTCTCCCTAGATATCTTTCAAGAGGAAATCAACGGAATCTTGAGAAAGGGATTTCGTTGTCCGAATGACTCAGCAAAAGATCAGCTGATCTCCATTCTCCAAATCAATGGGTGTCAACCACGCTCCAAGGAGGACATTCTGCCATGACAAATGACATATCCGGCTCCTACATCCAGGTCACTCCCAACCTATAAGTAGAGGAAGCATACTCAAGTAAGGACAAATATGTTTTTCTAGCCCCTAAACTCATAGTAAACTAGCTACACAAATCCCCTTAATTCAAAGGGACAGTCTTTCTTATTTGTCCCATACTGCTTGTCCACCAAACTGATTTAGGCATCGGAATAATCAAATGATGTCTCCACCAGACCATCACTATGGTGTCCTCTCTTCCTTTTGCAGGAATCACCGACGAGTTAAGAACCAATCCAGTTTGAAAAGATAACAACAATATATTTATACAAAACTAGCACACGCAATGTTTAGGGGGGAGGGGGTAACTCACAAACTTGACTATCGTAAACTTAACAAACTAGAATTAAAAAAATGGGAAGAAACTTAAAAGTTAGAAAAGTGAAACTTGGCTAACATAATCTTTACCCAAAAGACCTAATAATTAATTAGTAGTGAATGAAAAACAGCTTAAAGTGATCCCAATAAATAAACTGAAAACAAGACCACCCCAAAGCTCTTCTTTTTTTTTTTCTTCTTCTTCTTCTCCTCGTTCTCTCTTCTTTTTATTTTTTTATTTATTTTTAATTATTTTTTTTATGGATAATTAGTCTCCAAGGAAATTTAAATTCATGACCTCTTAATTCTAAAGTATCGGTCTTTCCCAATTGAGCTACCCCTTTGATAGCCCCAAAGCTCACATAGACCAACTACACCTATTTAAATTTATATCCATCACAACACTTGGAAAGTGCATAAATACATTACTTATTCACATCCATTGACCCTGTTCTAAATTATGATAAAAGAATCCACAGATAATTCATAATTCACCATGAGGGCCAGTAGATGGAGCTTTCAAAACCTAATAGACAACCCAACCTTGCATTCTGACTTGTATCTTCTAAAACCTCAAACTGGCATCCCTAGTATTATCACCCAATGCATGCTTTCTTTTGCTACGCGAGTTTCAGAATGTAGAAGCAGCACTTTGTAGATACTCTTATTACTCGACGGATTGTGATCAATATGAAAATATTTTTCCTTGACAAAATCATAGTATATCGGTGGTTCACGGCCAAGCCCCAGTCAATGCAGAAGAATTTTTTTCCGAGGATGATGATAGAGTTGGAAGACAGAGGAGGTTTCTTAGTGTGATCAATTTCCAGCTGAACCAACAAGTACCATAGAATTGAGACAGATTCCTCTAAATATGTTTTTCTATAAAACTAATGTTCGAATTCGACTGAATAAGCTGCATCGATCGATCTGAAATTCCATGAAAAAATAAGGGGTTTGTGGTGAGGGAGTGATTTGGACTTCATACGAAAATTAAATCAAAAGGGGCGAGATAGCGTCAACTGGAAGGAAACGAAAGAATGTGTGAAGATGAAATCGCTCGACAGCCGAGGGAGGAGGTTTCCTTGTTCGGTGTATTGTGTTACTGATGTTTTATCAGCTTCCAGTCGTTTCTACAATCGAGCGGAGGTGTGCCGGCCACGTCCAGGGGCAGCGTGGGATTTCTCGTCGAAAGGGTTTCAGGAATGGAAAGAGGAGGTGGTGATCTTGGAGGGGATTGGCTTAGCGATCACAGATGGCAAAGGACACATGGCATCAGTAGAGCGTAAATGGAGAGTAGTTCTGGACTGGTTTTGACATTGAAAACTGAATGGCAGCGGTCAATGGGTTGTCGACGCAAATCCAGAATAAGGGTACCAACCTTGGTCCATGTCATCCTGTATTCTCGGATGTCCATCCAATTCGCACTGCCAAATTCCAAGATGGCTTCAGTTCTGTCTTCCCTCTATCCGTTTGGATTGACTGGCAACGCCACCCAAGCTTCGGCGCTCCTTGTAACTACTACTTCTGGTCTTGGGTTTGTCCTTCTTCTTCCTCCCCTTCGTCTCTCTTTCTGCCTCACGCTTCTCTCCCTTGAGATTTGGAGACTGAGGGTTGGGGCCGGAGCACCATGGGTAGGATGATGGAACCTGAGGAGTTCTGGGCCTTCGCCGACTACTTGGGTAACACAACTACTTGGTCCTGTCTCTCCACCAAAACCAATTCAGGCGGCATCTTTCAGGGTCATTCCACACTTGTCTACTTTGTCCCTCTCCTCATATTGCAGATGTCCCTTGCTTCCATTACCATTGTTGTCACATCTCTTGCTCTCAAGCGTCTAGGCCAACCTCTCATGGTTGCCCAAATCTTGGTAATGTTTCTTTCCTCAAGTTTCCCGCCAACCACCCCCCCCCCCCTTTTTTTTTTTTTTTTCATTCTTACATGCTTAATTCATGCGCCTAACCTCCAAGAATGAATTTATTGTTTGGGTTTCTCACCAATCAAATGGACTAACTAGTATAGCCACTAACGTAGCATAAGCATCAGGGAGCTAGACTTACTGTTTCAAGGAATTCAGAAAAATCTGGTGTGGGTTTGCAGAACTCTGTTCTAGCTTTACTGTGTTTTTATGTTTTGGGCATGGATTGTGGGGGAGTGGAAGAGGAAAGGATGTTCATTCAAGGAAAGAAACAAAGAAAGCTGTAGTAATCCAAACAGGAAAAATGATCCCAAATAAAATCAGAAGAAAACCCTCCAAGATAATGGTTCCCTGCTACTATCAAACAACTATTAACTACATGTCTAG
The DNA here is from genome assembly GCA_028583415.1 of Protea cynaroides. NCBI lineage: Eukaryota > Viridiplantae > Streptophyta > Magnoliopsida > Proteales > Proteaceae > Protea > Protea cynaroides. Next base: position 130,211,233 of record CM053276.1, read on the forward strand.
GACATTATAATGTAGTATTTGATACTGATCGCTTATATTATAATTGACCAGGGTGGTATCCTACTAGGTCCTTCGTTTTTGGGGCGGAACAAGACAATCGCACGAACATTGTTTCCATTAGAAAGCTTCATTATGCTGGATGTAATTGCAGTATTGGGCATCATGTTCTATTTCTTCTTAATCGGAGTATATATGGATCCATGGATTGTAAGAAAGATTGGAAAGAAAGCATATGCAATAGGCATTTCAGCTGCAGTTGGTTCCACCTTTCTACCTTACTTTGGCTTTTATTATGTATATGACACCATTAGCGACGAAAGCTTGCAGGTCTCAATCGCCTACGTAATGAGAGCACAGACTATCTTTACATTCCCTATCATTGCTCGATATCTATATGAGCTCAATATCTTGAATTCAGAGTTTGGTTCTGTTGCATTGTCTTCCTCTATTGTGGGTGGTCTATTAAGCTTTTTCTACCAACTGTGGCGTAACAATCACAATGTCATTGTTATATTTGGAGTTCTCCAAGCTATCGCCTTTATTTTGGCCATCGTGTACGTTGTCCGGCCAGTGGCATTGTGGTCGATCAGGCGGAATAACGAGGGGCTTGCAGCTTCCATCTGTTCCATTTTCATAGCCGTCCTAGTGTCTGGGTTTCTAGGCTATGTCATTGACCTCCATATCATATTGGGGCCTTTTATTCTGGGCTTAGCAATACCTTCTGGACCACCTTTAGGAGCAGCCTTAGCAGAGAGGCTTGAATTCATTGTTTCATGGATTTTTATGCCAATCTTCTTCCTCAAAATTGGTTTGGCAATAAATATTTTTGTCGTAGAAATGTTTACTATTCTGAAGGTGGGCTTCGTAATCTTGATTGGATTTCTGGGGAAATCCTCTGGAGCCTTCATAGCTGGTCTCCTATGCAAGTTACCCTGGTTGGATGCTCTCTCACTTAGCCTTGTTATCAATGTCAAAGGTGCTCTTGAGCTCACCATTGTCAAAGGAACCAGGAGACGAAAGGTACATCTCCATCTATCTATGTTTCACTTGCTCTTTTACCTTGTAAATGTGAATAACCAACAAAAAGTTGTATGTGGGCAGGAATTAAACTATGAAAGCTTTGTAATAATGTGCACATCCATGCTGATCACAACGATGGTGGTCACTTTCCTGATAAAAACTTCCTATAATCCTTCAAAAAGGTATCTTGTATACACCAACAGAACTATTATGGACACCAAACCCAATGTGGAACTTAGACTGCTCCTGTGCATCCACAAAGAAGAAAGTGTCCCCTCCCTCGTCAACATTCTTGAAGCCTCCTATCATACCCATATTGAGCCCATGGCTGCCTACATTCTCCATTTGGTAGAGCTTGTTGGTCGTGCAACACCACTATTCATATCTCATAAGTCTGCTCTGTACATTTCTCCAGAGGCCCAGGCTTCTAAATGCATCGTTAATGCTTTCAAACACTATGAGGATGACAACAAAGATTCGATTGCAATCAGTGCCTTCACGGCTGTAACTCCAGTTTCTGCTATGCATGATGATGTCTGCAAGTTGGCACTTGAAAAGAGGACTTCCCTGATAATTCTTCCCTTCCATGAGCAAAGAGCTAGCAGAAGCGGCATACTAGAGAATTCTCGGATGGGCTCTAGGCATATGAACCTAAAAGTCCTTGACAATGCTCCTTGTTCTGTTGGAATCCTTGTTGAAAGGGGGCTTTGGAGCAGCTCTACCTCTGCATTATCAAGCTGGTCTCCATTTCATATTGCTGTGTTGTTCTTGGGCGGTCCTGATGATAGGGAGGCATTAGCCTTTGGGGCTCGAATGTCTGGCCATCCGAAGGTTAGTCTCATGGTAATCCGATTCCTCTCGGACGATGGCAACTTCATTGGATCAATGGAAGAAATGAAGCTCGATGATGATATGATTACGTCATTAAGGTATAGCATGAGGGATAATGATCGGTTCAAATTCCGTGAGGAAACTGTGATGGATGGCACTGGGACTCTTCGTGTAATTCAGTCAATGCAGGAGGGTTACCAACTCATTGTGGTGGGGAGACACCATGATAGAAACTTACAAGCTACGATGGGTCTTGCAGAGTGGAACCTGTTCATAGAATTAGGTGCAATTGGGGACTTACTGGCTTCCCAAGATTTTAAGAGTGATGCTATGGTCTTGGTGCTACAGCAGCATCTCAGTATCGGAAGGATCACATAATATTCAACAGCTAGCCACTAGTTCAACAGCTAGCCACTAGACATTGCTAGCTTTGTCATAATTTATGTGGAGAAAAAAAACTGAATTAATTAGAGGAGAATCCTGCTTTTAGAGTGTTCAGTGGCTTATATTTTGTATTGTTGAGTTGTCTAATTCAAAAGCTTAAGTTATTTAGGTTGAAAGACCCAACTTGTATAGGAAGGTATTCAATAAGATCCCAAAGTTTTTATTCCCATCGCTCGGCTCCCTTTATCTATTATCGTTCTTTCGGATGACAATTCATATGACATGTGGTCTCTCCTTTGATACCAAGTTGAGGTGTCCAATATAAAATCTTAAGGTTTTAGATATAAATGCTCAACTGGGATATGAAGGGACTCGAGATCTTAGAGTTTTCTAATGTGAAATTATTCCCAACATATTTTCTATTAGTAGGTGATTTATTCAGTATTTTTTGTCAAAGTGACCACTCATAAGACTCGAAGCAGACATTTGTCTTTTTGCTTGAATTAGCAACGGTGGATTTTTTGTAGTAGGACTTGGTGCCTTCTTGTTGGAGCTAAACTAGAACAACAAGTGCTTTATATCTTGTTAATCATCCATGATTTTGAGTCCAGTACCTTTGCACTCACATGTATTCTTCATGTGATTCCATCTCTGTCAATGGAGTCTGGAACCCAAATTTGGAGCCCCATACTCTACAGACAGAGATGGATATCATGGAATCACAAGAAGAATGCATGTAAGTGCAGGTGAACCAGGCCTCCTGATTTTGATGATTTTTGACCACCGACAAAACTATCACATTGAAAACAACAGTGTGGAATAAGAAAACATGGGTGATCGATCATCAGTAAATTATTATATGACTTTTTGAAGGGAAGGTTTTGGAACCTTTAGCCATTAAAACATGTGCTTAATTAGTCTTCTACTCATACGTCACGTGACCATACGAAGAGATTGGAAATGGAGGAAAGGATGACAGCATTCCATGGTTAGAAGAGTGGACCGCGTCCCGAAGGCTGCAAAATCAAAATAGATAGTGGCGTCCCGAAAGTTGCTGAATAATGCTGATAGATAGGCGAGGTAGCGGCGCTAGTCTCCATTCGTAGCTAGCTCGATTCTCCCGCAACAAGAAAAAAGATTATGACTCCTTGGGGTGAGTAGTGTTGTTCCCAGTCTTGGTCTCGGTCAGAGAGGGTTTTCAACCTCTACTGAATAACACAGGTCGGGCTAGGCCTTTGAAAGGAAGGATCGCAAGAGCTGCTTATCGGTTCGACTCTTCAACTGGGTCTCGAGCTCTCTCCTGCGATCAGCCGGGGGTGTTCAAGTAAAATAGGTTATTCCTATTCCGCATATGTGTAAACCGTGGTCTCAATTAGAGAAAAAACTGACTTCACATATTAGTTTAATTTTATTAGATTTTTTTTCATTTTGATCACATGGTTCTTTCTTATGTAACTCATCATTCATTTTCAAAGGAAATATATAAGTAAAAAATGAAACCATTGAAATAGAGAACCCCGCGGCCATCCATAAGGACAGCGAGACCACTTGATGAAGACATCCACAATGAAGAGGGTGAGATGAGGTGTGGCGTAGTCTGGTCAGCACATCTGTTTTGGGTACAGAGGGCCATATGTTCAAATCTTGTCACCTTGATGGCACTGAGTCAAAAGGATAAGGGGACCAAGCATGGCTTTGCTCTATTGTAATTGAATTTAGTGCACTAGGTACATTCCCTTTCAACTATGAACGTAGAGAGTCTACAGGTCTTGATAAAAAGGGGAATGGGGGCAATGCCCATGAAGCTCCGACAGAAAGGTAAGCAAAGTGAATGAGTAGGAGATCAATATAAAATTATGCACATCCACATTGTGACCGAGGGGCGAGCTTTAGACCTTGAACTTCCTGATGATGAATATACTAGAAAGTCCAGTAGATTGTTATGTAAGGATTGTAAAGTTATACCTGGGGAGAGTTTAACCACTCAGCATATATTATTGGTCTTGGATATATGTCTCACTACGTCGAGTAATAGGAAATGTCAGGTTTTGTGCCCTAGGATAAGGTGGTGGTGTTTAAAAAAAATACGTTTAAAACTTTTACTGATAATGTGGTTAAACAATGAATGTAGAACTTTGAGGGAGACATTAATACAATGTGGAACGAGATGACTGCTTGTATTAAGAAAGATGCTAAAGTGGTTGTAGGTGTATCGAAAGTAAAATGTTATTCTCCTAGAGAGTTTTAGTAGTGAAATGATGAGGTTCAAGCAACCATTAAAGCGAAGAAAGATAGTTTTAAGGCATGACCAAAAGACTAAGATGAGGGAAATGAAGCCAAGAAGATCATGGGCAAACTAAGGATGAAGAAATATGAAGATCTTTATACCAATCTGAGCACTAAGGAAGGAGAAAAAACTATCTATAAAATAGCTAAGATGAGGGAAATGAAGAGTAGAGATTTAGACCATAGTAGATATATTAAAAGTATAGATGGTAGAGTTCTAGTAAGGGATGAGGACATTAGATAGAGATAGAATGATTCTTTCTACAGCCTACTCAATAAAGACGTTTCAGAAAATAGTACACCAGATTGCTACATTACTCACCATGACAACACAGGTCATACGTATATGCATAAAATTAGGATGACAGAAGTGAAAGAAGCTTTAAAGAGGATGAATGTAAGCAAAACACCAGTCCCAGATGAGGTCCCAATATAAGTTTGGAAGAGCCTAGGAATGTATGAAGTATCTTGGCTAACCAAGTTGTTCAATAAAATTATGAGTTCGAAAAAAATGCCAAATGAATGGAGAATTAATATTGTGGTTCCGATCTACAAAAATAAAGATGATATTCAGAGTTGCAATAACTACAGATGCATAAAATTAATGAGTCATACTATGAAATTATGGGAGAGAGTTATTGCAACCCGCTTGAGAAAAAAAACTACCATTACAGAGAACCAGTTTGGTTTTATGCCAAGTAGAACCACAACAGAGATTATTTACTTGCTTATGAGACTCATGGAAAGATGTAGAAAAGGCAAAAAGGATCTCCATATGATTTTTATCGATTTAGAAAAGGCCTATGATATAGTTTATAGGGAGTTAATTTGGCAAGTACTAGAGAAGAGATGCGTTTCAAGCAAATATGTGGACATAGTTAAGGATGTGTATTATAATGTGGTGACTAGTGTGAAAACTGTAGGGGATCAAAGTCGTGAATTTTCAATTGTAATGGAGTTATATCAAGGATCAGCTTTAAGCCTTTATTTGTTTGCCCTCATCATAGATGATCTTACCATAGACATTCAAGATGAAGTTCATTGGTATATATTTTTCACTGATGATATTGTTTTGGTAGATGAGACAAAAATAGAGATTAATGCAAAGTTTGAGCTATGGAGATCATTTTTGGAATCAAAATGTTTTAAGATAAGTAGAACGAAGACAGAGTATATGGTGTGTAACTTTAGTGTCACAAGGACGGATAATGTGGTGGTGAACATTCTTGAGAGGGAGATACATCAAAGTAATCATTTTAAGTATTTAGGTTCAATCATAAACAAAAAAGGTGATATAAACGATGATGTTTCACAGATGATTAAAATATGATGGATGAAGTGGAAAAGTGTGTCTGGAGTATTGTGTGATCGACGTATTCCTTTAAAACTTAAAAGAAAATTCTATAGGACAATTATTCGACTAGCTATGATGTATGGTGGTGAATGTTGGGCAGTCAAGAAGCATCATATTGATAAACTTAGTGTAGCTGAGATGAGGATGTTAAAATAAATATGTGACAAAACTAAGAAAGATAAGGTAAAGAATGACCGTATTAGAGTTGATTTGGGAGTAACATTGATACATGATAAACTACTAGAAAATCATTTGAGATGGTATGACCATGTCCAACGGAGACAGTTAGATGCTCTCATTTGGAGGAGTGATTTGATTCAGATTGAAAGGGTTAAAAGAGCTAAGGGTAGATCTAAGATGACTTTAGGAGAAGTGGTGAAGAAAGACATGTATAGCTTAGGCCTTACTTTAAGTATGACATCGAACAAAACGGATTGACGAACAAGAATTCATGTAGCCGACCTCATTTAGTTGTGATAAGGTTTTGTTGTTGCAATCCCCATAGAAGAAGGGCCGGCCTTTCCTCTCCATATGCTAGATATGAAAATTCATTCCTCATAAGGCAATGACAGGGAGTCTGGTACTATTAAAAACCATCTCTCTGTACCGAAAAGGGATTGGTGATGAATTTTTTATGCAATGTATGGGCATCAAAGAAGCCATGAGAGTCATGTCCGAAGTTCATGATGAGATCTGTGGAGCCCATCAGGCTAGGGTAAAGATGCATTGGTTCTTATCGGTGACCCTCTCACTAGAAAGAGGGTCACCTTTACAAACCCCCTTATGGCGGAGAAGGGTTTTGCCAGCATTTTTCTAGTCAACGCTTTTTTTGGATTGGGATGCAAAATTCAATTACCTTAACCAAGCCGTGCTTGTCAAATGGGCTTGGAGAATGCTCTTTCTCAAGGGTTCTCCCTCACATAGAGTGGGGCGGACTGGGGCAGCATGACAAGGAGGCCACTAAAGAAGTGGGAATCTTTTTTTATTATAATCTAATGGATAATAGCTTTATTAACGACTGAGACACTAAGGGAGACACAACTACTTCCCTGACATTGATTTATCAATTTGAGCAACTTGCACTATTTATGCTGATTTAATTCTTCGATCCTCATGTTATTCTATCTTGCATGATTCTTCCTTGTTTTGGTAGCTTGCTCTTTTCGCTACTTTATTTGCTTTCAGGTATCCAGGCAGCGGTTCTTTATCCAACAGAATCTTAGGTTTTGATTTTGATTGAGCGGGGAGTAATGCTATGAAAAGGTCTAGGTGAAGTCTATTAACCTCCCTCTCAAAAATAAAAGTAAAAATAGTCAACCGTTGTTGGGAAAAAAAAAAAAACCCCTCTTTGCTAATGCCCCTTGCTTTGTTCCTATCTATTGCCTAGCTTACTCCTAGCTTGTAGCTGGCTCTCAACCTTTAATCCATCACCACCGGCCTATTTATCTACTTTCGTCCACTGCCCCAGGGTACCACCTATAGAACTAAAGAGCAGGGTTCAATTTATCACCTATCAAGTGAAGAACCATGTCATGCAGAGTTCGCCATTTCTTAGTGCGGTAGGTAGAGCTGGAATTGGCAGTTAAAAAGGTACTTCGGTCATCTGAATAAAAATCTGCATATGGATCTTCCCCATAAATTTGGAGCAATTTTTACACCAGCCCCTACATGTATTATCGGAAATGGACCTACTAAAGTTCATGCACCAGCGGTTTGCTGCGGTATTACACTAACTACCACTTTTGGTTCTGGACCTAGACCTAGTCTTGCAAACTAGATTTGAACCTAATTAGTTACTTTCAATTACGTAAATTAATGGTTCACCATTCATTCAACACTGCTACAACTGGAGCACGCATTCGTCGACTACCTTGACTGAGAGTAGTGGGCTCCACGCCCTAGCTTCTAATGAAACCACGTATTATTGATTCCTCTCTTGGCCAAATTGTAGGTTAGGCTTCTTTCTTCTGTTTTAAAGGATTAGTATATAATAAATTCCTTATTTCGCTATATGGGTCCATAGCTCAGTGGTAGAGCATTTGACTGCAGATCAAGAGGTCACCGGTTCGAACCCGGTTGGGCCCTTTTAACTTCTTCTTTTTTTCTGTTTTCCTTTTATTTATAAACTAAAACGATTGATTAAGTTCCTGTCTTTTGTTAAGGTACTCTGTAAGTCCGTCTGCGGTTTGCCGTTTTGTTCACGAGCTGAGCCTGCGAACCGTTGGACTCTCGATGGATGGAAATCTAAGAAGGCGCTTCAAATTCCTGTTTACCCTAATCAACAGGAACTCGATTCCGTTCTGAAGACCCTGGAGGGTTTCCCTCGTTGGTGTTTAGCCGGAGAGGCCAGGAAGTTCGAGGAGAGGCTCGCGAAAGCGGCTCTTGGAGAGGCGTTTCTGCCTCAGGGAGGTGACTGTGCTGAGAGTTTCCAAGAATTTAGTGCCAATAACATTAGGGACACCTTATTTACCCAAAAAAGAAAAACATTAGGGACACCTTCAGGGTTCTTCTGCAGATGGGGTCGTCTTGACTTACGGTGCTCAAATTCCCGTCATCAAGGTCCAACCCCTCCCCCTCTCTCTCTCTCTGATTTCAGTCCCCCCTTCCGCACATCTAATTGCTTTTGATGGATCAATGATGAATTTTCTTTTGGTTGTGTGGTAATAATTTGGGTTCCATAAATGTTCTGGTTTTCTACGTCGTTGGAAGCTGAATTTGGGGTTTCTTCCATTTTTTTCCCAGTATGCACAAAACTGTATTTATGTTTGTTTAATTTGTTGAATCAGACTCCGCGATATGCACCATTCCAAGTTCCAACTAACATGTATGTCCATGCAGCACTGCTTGTTGCTTCTGATTCAGAAGTAAGGGAACAGAAAAAGGTTAGAGGGTCTAAATGTCTTAACGTTTATGGTGGAAACTGTGGCTAGCAATTCAGATGTCTCATGTACAAGACTGTTTACAGCTGCAGCTTCCTTTGATGACGCTGAATTATGCTCTCTTTTTCGTGTATGAAAGTAGATGATTCTGCTTCTTTAATGAAGTAACATGTCAAGTGGGTGGTTGATTTGTATACAATTCAATGTTTAATTACATGAAATCGTAATTCTGCCTCGTATTTTGGTGTTGGAAGGATGAAGATGCTCACCATTGTCTGGGATCTCGATGGGGGTGGGGTCTGCCCGCTTGCCCTTGTCCTTGGATGTGCTCGCTGGGGGTAAAGTGGGAGTCTTTGTAGCCTCAGTAGCGGTAGTGGCAGGAACAAAAGGGGAGGGGGCCTTTGTTCGAGCAGAAGGTTGAGCAGCTTCCAACGCCCTTCGCCGATTGGCTATCTTCCAATCAGAGACTTCTATTTTGGAAGATAGCCGCTCAAGCTTCTGCTCGAACAAAGGCCCCCTCCCCTTCTGTTCCTGCCATTGCCACTACTGGTACTGAGGCTACAGAGACTCCCATTTGGCCCTCGACGAGCACATCCAAGGACAAGGGCAAGCGGGCAGACCCCACCCCCATCGAGTTCCCAGACAATGGTGAGCATCTTCATCCTTCCAACCCTATTTTCCTTCGTTGTTTCATGCTTCTTGTTCATAATACATGTTTTTTTTTCTTCTTTTTGTTCATTAGATGAGGACAACATCCCCATCTCAGACTTGCAGCGAAAGAAGAGGCGAAGAAAACCCTTAGATACAGTGCAAGACATCCGCGACAAGGTTCCCTTCGGTCCAGAGCCTCTGCAAACTATCATTCCCCTTGCATCGGCCTCTGCACCGACCGTGAACTTGTCCCCCTCCAAACTGTCAAACAGAGCTTCTTTGGTGAGCTCGACCAGTTTAAGTGCTTCAACAGCATCAACTTCCTCTTCTGCCAGTGCACGCGTACAACAAACTATCGCTTCCGTTCGGTGCTTCGGATGCTCACACGTAGTTGTAACAAAGGCAAGCAGTGAGGTGGGTGAGTTTTTCCCCATGACCACTCCGATGACAAAATTAGTAGGATTCCAAAACAAGCAGAATGAAACTAAAATGAAACACCAGAGTTCCTTAAAGAGCAGAGTAACTGAGGTACGGGAGTTCTGAAAGACTCCCTCCTTCCCAGGAAGGCATGTGAATAGTATGAAAATGAGACGAAACAGCAAAACCAAGAGAGTTCTATGGGGAATTCTGTATAATAATGGTGCCTTCAGAGAGTGTGGATTTGGATCCTTTGCAATGTATGACCTTATGATATTTATAGAATAAATGTGAATCTTGTTGAGCAAGCTTCCTCCACCTATCAATGTCTCCATCGAACTAGCCTTTGAGGACAGAGTAGGACAAGAGACCTACGACCCCCAGGGGCGGCGCAAATCTGTCAAATCCTTTCTTTTCGACCTCCTATCAGTCCACATCATCACTTTTCCTGTCATGTATAACCGCCATCTTCTGGAATTCGAGTAGATCCGACCACCTTTCTCTTTGTTAGTCTATATCGTAGGCAAGAGGTGGGTTGAATCACCAATCTGACATTTATAATCCTTGTTGGCATTTATGAGCATTAATGACATCGCATTTAATGTCCACTTACCACCATCTCATCTGTCTCATGGCGAATAGACCATTTCAAAACACCTTTTTGGCGGGATTTCTCAATCTTGATGAAGAATCGGTCGTTCTTTAGATGGACAACAAGTGTCCGGTCCCGGTTATACCATGTTGATATTCCCTTTGCTCGGTTAGAATTAAATCCATCATATTTTCCCTTAACAGAACCCCTTTGCCTCCTCTGGGTCGTTTCAACTCGAGGGGGCAACCTTATATCGGGAAAATAAAGTAACTAACCCACTTACCTGCAATTAACTCAGCCATTACTTCCATTAATAGCCCCCTTGAATCCTGCGATCGTTTGTTGTGCGTGTGCACTGGCCCTTTATTATTGCCGTTACACACGTTATCACTCGATCGATCGTGCTGCTCTGCTATGCCCTTTGCTGTTGCCAGGTGTCGTTCTCATTACGAGCCGCCACCTTCATGATACCGATCATGCCCGAAAAAATCTCCTCCCATTACTTCGAGGCGTTGAGCTGTCTTCAATTCCCTGACTTGATCCTCATAAATATACCACTATTTCCCTCATTCCTTCCTTACATCACTTTCGTTCTTGTTTCTTCCTCCTTATGTCCTCGCTGCTCACGTCTTCTTCCTCATTTTCTTCGGTGTTTCTTGTACGTTGCCACTACCAGACCCTTCCCAGTGTTAGTAATCGTCGTTCAGTCACGCCAAATAAGTTTTCCAGTTTCCTTTCTTTCATATTTTCAGAATTTTTTCCTGATTTCACTATGGCCCGCGACAAATCTATAGTGCGCGGAGCCTCTGACCCTATTCACCGCCGGTCTTCTGGGAATACAGCACCCTCAGAGGCGGGAAATTCAGGCGCTAATACTGAGCCTCCTCCTGGCGTACCCCCAAATGAATCAAACCCCTTGTTAAAGTTGAACGAATTGAAAGTGACCCATATGATCCCTAAGGCAGTGGAAATGGCAGTGCCCGATCGCACATATCGAGCAAGCCATCCCCTCTCTCACTGAATGGTGCTAACCACGGATATGTTCCTCACGGTCTTCCGATTTTCTGGTCATCCCTTTGCTTACGAGGTCTTAGGGTATTATGGTCTTGCCCGCTTAACTGACACCAGTTTCTTGGACCCATATTAATTCCTTCATCATCTTTCTTGCGAAACACGACCAACCACCCACCTTGAATCTCTTTAACTATATATACAATTTTACTGCTGTTACTTGGTCAAACCCCCAGACTAGGAAAACTGAACATAATGGGACATATTACTTTTCCCATCGAGGGGGCACTCGCCCTATTGTCTTGGAATCTTTCCCCTCTTCTTTCCCAGGTTGGAAAGAGCGTTTTTTCTTTGCTTCTGTAAAGAGAGGCTATACCTTAGCTGGTAAGTCCACTTTGTCTATCGGGAATAGGTGGCAGTTTGTCTACCCGAAAGTACTGGGGGGCGTGCCAAACCTTTCTCCCTATGAAGTAGATATCCTCTCGAGCCTTTCAAGTGAGAAGAATGTGAGATACAAAAGTTTGAATGACAATTCTTTCCTCTTCAGGTTCGGGTTGGGTAAGTGTTTTTCTCGCTTCAATCTGTTGTGCACACCTTTAAAATTGCTCTCCACCTTACTTGTTATTCAACCACTAACCTGTCTTTTCTGAATGTGCAATGGGAGGTTGGGACAATTTAGCATGGGAGGCACTCCTACGAGCAGATCAATTTCGAGAGTTGAACATGAGGCGGGCCAAAATTGCTCAGAAGATAGCCAATCGGCGAAGGGCGTTGGAAGCTGCTCAACCTTCTGCTCGAACAAAGGCCCCATCCCCTTATGTTCCTGCCACTACCGCTATTGAGGCTATAGAGACTCCCATTTTGCCCCCGGTAAACACATCCAAGGGCAAGGGCAAGTGGGCAGACCCCACCCCCATTGAGATCCCAGACAATGGTGAGCATCTTCATCCTTCCAACCAGATTTCCCTTCGTTGTTTCATACTTCTTGTTCATAATACCGGTTTCTTTTTCTTCTTTTTGTTCATCAGATGAGGACAACATCCCCATCTCAAAATTGTAGTGAAAGAAGAGGTGAATAGAACCCTCAGATACAACGCAGGACATGCTCAACAAGGTTCCCTTCGGTCCAGAGCCTCTGTAAACTATCATTCCCTTTCGTCAGCCTTTGCACCGACCGTGAACTTGTCCCCCTCTAAAATGTCAAACAAAGCTTCTTTGGTGAGCTCGACCAGTTCCAGTGCTTCAACAGCATCAGCTTCCTCTTTGGCCTTCGTTATACCTCACCTTCCTGTTCCGGCCTCATTATCGACGCCAGTTAGGACGTCTTCAGGCTCTCAGGCAACGAGTTCAACAATGGAGCTGCCCATAGTTCAGACCAAGGCCCCCCCAACAAAGTCTTCAAACTACTCTGCCAGCAACTTTGACCGGTTCCTTGAGCACCAGTTCATGTCCCGTGCACTTCGCTCCATCCATCATGTCGATTATCCGATCGCCTGTTACGGGCACAGGTTCAGTTCCACCATTGCTTCCCCCCCTCTACAGGCTCTACCACAACGGCCTCCGGTTCTACTTCTCCCAGTACGAGGGGGTTTATGCCTTCACGTGGTCCTGTGTCTGAAAAGGTCTGTTTCGCCCCTCAGTGGAACGTTTTCGACACTAATAGCTCGTTGAAGGACCTCTCTAAAGCCAGTGAGATAATGTGCCATGGTTGCCTCCCTGTTGATAAAAAAATCCTAGGAGCTGCACCCTTCGAGACTATTTACGATGGCTTCTGTGGGTCTATAATTAGGGTGAGTCCTCTTCTCTCTGTTTTCTATTTTACTTCCTCATGAAACTGTCTTGTTTTGCATTGCCTTTGTCTTATTCCTTTTCTTCTGCTCTTTGCAGATGATGAATTGTGGGGAATTCTTCAAAGAGACTAATAACAAATTGGTCACTGAGAATGCCTCCCTCAGGTCAGCATCAGAGAAAGCCATCCAAGTTAGGGACACCGCCATCCAGGTGTGCGTGTTGGCCGTCAAAGCTCAATTGGATGTTGAAAAATCCTTGGAAAAGGAGAGGTCAACTCATCGAATTGCCCTAGCTACTGCCCACTTGGAGAGTTTCTTAGTCTGGGAGTTTGACCAAGTAACAACAGTAAAATTGTATATATAGTTAAAGAGATTCAAGGTGGGTGTTTGGTCGCGTTTCGCAAGAAAGATGATGAAGGAATTAATATGGGCCCAAGAAATTGGGGTTATTTGAGCGGGGGCGAGACCATAATACCCTAAGACCTCGTAAGCAAAGGGATGACCAGGAATTCGGATGCCCGTGAGGAACATATCGGTGGTTAGCACCATTCGGTGAGAGAGGGGATGGCTTGCTCGATTGCTGCGATTGGGTACTATCATTTCCACTGCTTTAGGGATCATATGGGCCACTCTCAATTCGTCCAACTTCGAGCCAGTCATACAAGAGATCTTGAAGGACGCAATGCATAAGGGGTCTGATTCATTTAGGGGTACGCCAGGGGGAGGCTCAGTATTAGTGCCTGAACTTCCCGCCTCTGAGGGTGCGGTATTCCTAGAAGACCGGCGGTGAGTAGTTTCAGAGGGTTTGCGCACTATAGATTTGTTACGGGCTTGGTGAAATCAGGAAATTTTTTTGAAAATATGAAAGAAAGGAAATTGGAAAACTTACTTAGGGTGATTGAACGGCGATTACTAACACTGGGACGAGACTGGTAGAGGCGACGCAAAAGAAACACTGAAGAAAATGAGGAAGAAGACGCGAGCAGCGGGGACCTAAGGAGGAAGAAACAAGAACGAAAGTGGTGTGAGGAAGGAATAAGGGAAATAGTGGTATATTTATAAGGATCGAGTCAGGGAGTTGAAGATAGTTCAACGCTTCGAAGTAATGGGAGGAGATTTTTTTCGGGCACGATCGGCATCATGAGGGCGGCGGCTCGTAATGAGAACGACACGTGGCAACAGTAGAGGGCATAGCAGAGCAGCACGATCGATCGAGTGATAGCGTGTGTAACGACAATAATAAAGGGTCAGTGCACACACACAACAAACGGTCACGGGATTCAAGGGGGCTGTTAATGGAAGTAATGGTTGAGTTAATTGCCGGTAAGTGGGTTAATTATTTTATTTTCCACATATAAAGTTGCCACCTCGAGTCAAAACGACCCAGAGGAGTCCAAAGGGTTTCTGTTAGGGGAAAATATGATGGATTTAATCCTAACCGAGCAAAGGGAATATCAACATGGTGTAACCGGGACCGGACACGTGTTGTCCATCTAAAGAACGACCGATTCTTCATCAAGATTGAGAAATCCCACCAAAAGGGTGTTTCGAAATGGTCTATTCGACCAGGAGACAGATGAGATGGTGGTAGGTGGACGTTAAATGCGATGTCATTAATGCTCATAAATGCTGACAAGGATAATAAATGCCAGATTGATGATTTGACCCGCCTCTTGCCTACAATATAGACTAACAGAGAGAAAAAGGTGGTCGAATTTGCTCGAATTCTAGAAGATAGCGGTTATACATGATAGAAAAAATGATGATGTGGACCGATAGGAGGTCGAAAAGGGAGGATTGGACAGATCTGCACCGCCCCTGGGGGTCGTAGGCGTAGGCCTCTTGTCCTACTCTGTCCTCAAAGGCTAGTTCGATGGAGACGTTGGTTGGTGGAGGAAGCTTTCTTGACAAGCTTCACATTTGTTCTATAAATATCAAAAGGTCATACATTGCCAAGTCTCCAAATCCACTCTTTGAACAGAATTCCCCATAGAACTCTCGTGTTTTGCTGTTTCGTCTCATTTTCATACTGTTCACATGCCTTACTAGGAAGGAGAGAGTCTTTCAGAACTCTTGTACCTCAGTTTCTTTGCTCTTTAAGGAACTCTGGTGTTTCACTTTAGTTCCATTCTGCTTATTCTGTAACCCTACTAACTTTGTCATTGGAGTGGTCACGGGGTAAAACCTACTCATATCACTGCTTGCCTTTGTTACAGCTACGTGTGAGCATCTAGAGCACTGAATGGAATCCAGCGACAACATGACTTGCTTCTTCTTTTCTGATTGTTGAACAGGTAGGAAGGATGGCTGGTCAATTTGCAAACCTCGGTCTGATCCGTTTGAAATCGGGGAAGTGAAGCTCCCCAGTTATCAGGGAGACAATATCAACAGTGACACATTTGATGAGAAATCTAGAACTCCAGACCCCCATAAACTTATTAGAGCCTATACCCAATCAGCAGGGACTTTAAACCTTCTTAGATCATTTGCGACTGGTGGATATGCAGCAATGCAGAGAGTGAAACAGTGGAACCTTGATTTCACTGAACACAGTGAGCAGGGAGACAGGTATGTCTACTAATATCTTCTGGATTTCACATAGCTCTTATACATATAAATATCACTTATATTTCTTTGGAATACTAAATAGGATTTATTGATTGAAGACAGGTACAAGGAAACTGCTCAGAGAATAGATGAATCTCTGGGATTCATGATTGCGTCTGGACTCACCATGGATCATCCTGTGATGACCACCATTGAATTCTGGATGTCTCATGAATGCCTTCATCTTCCCTATGAGCAAGCAATGACAAGAGAGGATTCAACAACTGGCCTTTAATATGACTGCTCTGCTCATTTCCTTTGGGTAGGTGAGAGCACTAGACAGTTGGATGGTGCCCATGTTGAATTCCTTCAGGGTGTAGCCAAATCCTCTTGACATTAAGGGAATCTGCTGCATATGCAGCTTCAAGTTCTAATTGCTATGTGCTTATTTGCTTAGCCTCTGGCCTTACTTGTAACGATCAGGCTGCTGTTGTTGTTGAGTGTCATTGGTGCTATTAGTTTCAGTTCTGGCTGATCTAGGAAACAGTAGGTCTAATGCTGATGGAATAACATCTCAGGCACTTATTTTATGTTCATATTGATGATCCGGCTAACTCACTTATCCACCATCTAGATGGTGTGGGTGCATTTCTTTGGATTATGTTAACTTGGTTCATTGGATTTCCAACATGGATATCAGTGCCTCTCATACAGGTGAGTGACAAGATGAATCCAAAGGAGCTTGTGAAAATATGTGAAATTCTAAACCCTCACAACAAGGCTGGAAGGCTGACGATAATCACACGGATGGGTGCAGAGCATATGCGAGTAAAGCTTCGCCATCTGATCAGAGCTGTATGTCAAGTAGGGCTACTTGTCACGTGGGTGAGTGATCCCATGCATGGAAACACTATCAAGGCTCTGTGTGGCCTCAAGACCTGTTCATTTGATGCAATTAGGGTGATGATTCAACCTCTAAATTGTAATACATCCAACCATCTAGGATATTAATTGAAAGAGAAATTCTTCGTTTGTCTCAGGCTGAGTTGAGGGCTTTCTTTAATGTTCATGAACAAGAAGGGAGCCACCCTGGAGGGGTTCATTTGGAAATGACAGTGCAGAATGTCACAGAGTGTATAGGAGGATCAAGAGTAGTAACATATGATGATTTGAGCTCCAGCTACCATACACATTGCGATCCCAGGCTTAATGCATCACAATCACTGGAGCTAGCTTTTGCCATTTCAGAGAGGTTGAGAAAGAAGAGGATAAGGTCTGGTCAGGCATTTGTTTAGGGTAATATGAAGGTAGTTATACCAAGT
Source organism: Protea cynaroides (assembly GCA_028583415.1). Lineage (NCBI taxonomy): Eukaryota > Viridiplantae > Streptophyta > Magnoliopsida > Proteales > Proteaceae > Protea > Protea cynaroides. The sequence goes on from CM053276.1 coordinate 130,228,317, forward strand.
TAAAAATTTTGTAAGTTTAGGTAGGACCTATAATTTTTTTTGTCTGTTTCCTTGAGGGGGGTAGTTCACTTGTGAGGCCTTTTTTCTATATTTTTACCTGCTTAAGCTTATCCTTTGTACCTGAAGATGTTTGTGAATTAAATTTTGTTGAAATTTCTGACTTGATTTTAGTCTTCATGTTACAATTGTGGGATTACAAATCTCTCTCTCTTTCTCTCTCTGGGGCTTAGGTTCCTTCATGTGGAGCCTTACACCATAGTATACACAGAAGAAAATAAAGGCATGCTTGCCCAAATACAGGTTTGGTTGGACAAGCCACTCTTCCGAAGTCCATTTTTTGAACTCATGATGATCAAAGTTAAACATGGTTGCTTTAGAAAACACTTGGAGCAGGAACTTTGTTGAAATTTGTCTGACTTGATTTCAGTCTTCATGTTACAATTGTGGGATTACAAGTCTCTCTCTCTTATGTTAAGCCTTACTCCATAGTATACACAAGAAAAAAAAGGCATGCTTGGACAAGCCACTCTTCCGAAGTCCATTGTTTGAATTCATGATGATAGAAGTTAAACATGGTTGCTTTAGAACACCCTTGGAGCGGGAACTTTGTTGAAAGTTGTCTGACTTGATTTCAGTCTTCATGTTACAATTGTGGGATTACAAATCTCTCTCTTTCTCTCTCTGGGGCTTAGGTTCCTTCATGTTAAGCCTTACTCCATAGTATACACAGAAGGAAAAAAAGGCACGCTTGCCCAAATACAGGTTTGGTTGGACAAGCCACTATTCCGAAGACCATTGTTTGAACTCATGATGATCAAAGTTAAACTTGGTTGCTTTAGAACACACTCGGAGCAGGAACTTGGGAATGAAACTGAACCATTTGAGCAGGATGATCCTTTTTTTTTTTTTTTTTTTAATTCAGCAGGTCTAGAGAAACTCTTTAGACTGGCATGAATATTTGGTAGGTGGTCAGAAGGTTTTTGCTCGTACGTCAAGTTTTAGACAAAACAGAGTTAGTCAAGGGGCAAGTTGTATACAAATCTAGTGGAAAATGTAAGTTCTTAAAAAAGAAATGGACAACTGAATATAAAGATATAAGTCAATACATTAGTGTATATTATATATAGATGAATTTCAGTCTGAAATTTGAAATATGGTCAATCTAAATCATTTTCTAAATGTTCATATTACCAAGATTGTCATATTACCATTACATGGTGTCATTTTAGAGATAGTTTTTAGTCTTGTTGGATTAGAAAGCATTTTGCATTTGAATGTATCTTATGTGATCAGGTCTTATTTCCCTTCCCTTTATCTGCAAAATGATGTCTAAAAGACAATGATTAGCTCAATCACTTATCAACTTAATGAGCAGGTAAGATATCTAAGTGTTTTTTTTTAATAATGCTTCTTACCCACCTCGTAGGCTCATATATTGTTATAAATGCTCTTAGGGTTATTTATTTATTTATTTATTTATAAATATTTGATGCAATTGTGGATGAGCCAATCATTGCCCGTGAATCATGAATTTATAATCAGTGTGGAGAGAATTCAGGAATGAAGGAAATCATAAAATTTCCAAGAAGAAAACGGTAAATCAATCATTTCCAAACCTTAAGGTGTAGCTCTATTGGTTAGGGAGCCTACACCTCAGGAAGTGGAAGGTTTTGAGTTCGACTCCTCTTATCGCCTTGGGGTCCACTCACACAGTAGTGTTGAGTTTTTTTTTTTTTTTTTTTCCTTCTGATTTGGGTGAAAGTGGAATGGTTCTCATTCAACTTCGGAATGACCTGATCCATGCGGTTGTGGGGTTAGTATGGACTTAGGGGACTAGTTAGGCCGAAGGTCTTGACACCCGTTGTTAACCAAAAAAAAAACAGAAAAAAGAATCCCAATTTCTTATTTGGAAAAAAGGGGAGGATTCCTCAAGCAGCCAGTGTGGGGAATCCTCTCACGCTACAACAACAGTCAACAGGCATGAGTAAAACCTATCTTCAATGAAAGGCCCACAAAGTCGATTAGAAAAGAGAAATTCTCTATAATAGTTCACCTACATGTACTTGTATCCTCCTCCATGGGATCTCATCACCATTTATATCCAGAGGATCCCACACTCTAGAGGTGAGTCCTACATGTATACCACATCGATAGTGATGGGGTTCCATGGAGAGTACGTGTACATGCAGGTGATCCGGATTCCTTTCTCTCAAATCTTTACAAGGTTGAAAATCTACCTTACACTAACTATGATCGAATGGTCATTTAGCTCGGGTTCCAATCTCAAGTTTCTTGTTAATTACCAGACATGGTTGTTTCCATGTGATAGTGTACCAAGACACCAATCTCACTAGTCAAAATTCAAGCCCAAATGATTGTAAATCCTGCCTGTTTGATTCATGTGGATTTCAGTATTTATCAAATACTTAGGATCTAATTAATATGAAAATGGTGGGCTTCCTTTCTAATTTGTTGTCCTATAACAGGTAAGAAGGATAGCAGGTCAATTTGCAAAACCCAGATCTAATCCATTTGAGAGCAAGGATGGTATGAAGCTTCCAATTTATTAGGGAGACATTATCAAAGATACAGTCTTTGACGAAAAATCAAGAACACCAGACCCTCAAAGGTTGCTTTAGAGCCTATGCTCAATCAGCAGCCACTTTGAACCTTCTCAGAGCATTCACAGCTGAAGGTTATGAACCCAATCTTGATTTCATAAAGCACAGTGGCAAAGCTAACAGGCACCTCACCTGAACTTCTTTATGACTTTATATAGAATTCCTTATTAATCAGGAGTCTTTTTTCCAATCAAATTGATGGATGTGATTCAAGCTTTTAACTCATGGATTTCCAAATATTTATATAATCTTGCTTACTGTTACTTAATGAGGCATAGTTACATAGAACTTGTCCAAAGGATGGATGAAGCATTGGAGTTCATGGCTGTTGACAGAGAAAATGCTGACAATAAAACAACAGCTGCTATTGAGTTTTGGGTATCTCATGAATGCCTTCATTTGCCATATGGGCAAGCCATGACAAGGATCTTGTAACTGGTCGTTACCATGATTGTTCTGCTCACATGCTTTGGGTAGGAGAGAGAACTAGGCAGTTGGATGGAGCCCTCGTCAAATACCTTCGAGGCATAGCCAATCCTTTTGGGATCAAGGTAGATGATTCGTTATTTTGTCAGTGACGTATTCGATAGTATGACCAGTTAGTACTTCGTGATAGCCAAGTCGTGTATAATCCGTATCACTATGAATAATTATCTTTCTACCAAAAAAAAAAAAAAAGATCACTTTTTGCTTATCTTGTAATATGACCATATGAAAAATAAATTTAAGTTTGTTTTCCCTGATGATATTTTGGATTTCCTACTCATAAAGGTGAGTGGGAAGATGGATATGGGGAGGTGGTGAAATTATGTAAGATTCTAAACCCTGCCAACAATGCCAGAAGGTTGACGATAATCTCTTGCATGGGAGCTGACAACATCCGGATGAAGCTCCTGGATTTGGTTAGAGCTGTGAAACAAGCGAAGGTCATTGTCACTTGGGTTTGTGATTCTGTTCATGGCAACACCTTTAAAGCTCCATGGTCTAAAGACATGCTCATTCAATGCTATCAAGGAAACAATATGCTTTTCTACTTGTAAGAAGGTATTTTAACCATTTGTGCTAATCCCAAGGTTCTGTTTGTTTTGATTTAAAATTTTACATGTAATATTATATATATGTAATTTTGTTTTTTAATATTTATTTTCAAAAGATAAAATGCAATGATTTCTATTGGAGAAGGAAAAAGAGTTTCATATTTCTTTTGCCTACTGTAAATAAACATTGAATTTTTCTTTTACTTATAAAATATTATACGATAAAATTTTACGTTAAAACAAACGGAACTTAAATGAAATACAAAAAATGTCTCATTAAATGTGCATTAATTACAATTATACATTGTAACAACCCTTATTACATCTAGACAACCCAATAAAAATCCATAAAAAATGATATACAGTTTTTTGATATTATCTTTTCAGCTTCTTTTACTTGCACTGCCATCAATTTGAGGAATTTTTCTATGGTTATCACAGTCAGAGGTAAGGGTATTTTTGAAAGATTGAAATCATCTCTAGTCTATCCAGTTTGTCCAGTTGTGAATGGACAGACTGGAATCCAAGAACACGTCTATCAATACATTGGGGGACGTGTCTTATAATTCCAGTCCATCCGATCATGAGTGGAGACGATCTTTTTCCATTTTTGAATATTCATGAACAAGGGGGATTAAGGAAGGTGACAGGACAAGGACATGACAGAGTGCGTAGGAGGGAGGGTTAAGGGAGGTGACATTGATTGATCTGAGCTCTCATATCATACACACTGTGACCAGGTTCAATGCGTCACTGTCACTAGAGCTTGCTTTCCCCATTTCAGATTAGTTAAGGAAGATAAAGATGGTCTCTACTAATTACTAAATAGCTAGACATTCCTTAAGGGCCAACAGTAATTTGGTTCTGTGTTATTTCTTATATAATCTGTAGTCTTCCATTGTTTTCAATATTGTAAGATGTCTTAGCTCCAACAAAATATTACAAGATGTACTCAGCTTCTCCTACTTCTTCTTTCATCTCCAATTTGAATTGTGGGATAATCAAACTCAAGATGAGTGGTTCAACCAAATTCAACTTTGTCGATTTCATTTGTTTTCCATCAGAATCAATCAGAGTAGGAGTCGAACACATGATTTGAACACATGATCTTTTAGGCGCGTGCATTCTATTGTGAGGCGACTGATCAGTTGACTGAGCAAGCAATTGTCTTCCTTTTTCTATCCTTTTATTAATGAGGAGAATTGGAAAAGTATAGTTAATGTTATATTTTATTTAATTACAATTCATTTATTAAGATTAGCAATAAATCTGTGGCAGAATTGTAGAGCATTTGACTCCATATTAAAAGATAGCATGTTTGATTCTCGTCCTATTTAATTCCTTATTTAAGCCACCATAGTCGTTCGTTTAGAATCCAATTAGCAACCTAAACCAATGGGTCGAGGACTCGAGCTTTAAGAATGTCAAGGAAAAGAAAAAAATATTTAAAATTGAGAAGAGATAAACACACAAATTATTCATTGTTGCATTATTATTTTTGTACTTTTTTTTTTTTTTCTTGACATCCAAACTGAATTTTATTTAACTGATTAATCAGACTAACATGATCCAAGGGCTACTACGAAGGCCCATTGCCCAGCTGTAGGTAAGATAGGAAAAAAAGAAAATAAAAATTTTGAATTGACAGAAAAAAATAGATACATAAATTAATCATTATTTATATCTATTTTATGTTTTTTTTTTTCCAGACATCCAAACGCCTTCACAATCTCTGAGTCGAAGAAGAGAACACTGAGTTTGGGGCAGTAGGATGTTTAGGATGGATTTGGACGGAAATGGCCCTCAGTGACAATTCAAATGAAAATGTATCCTGAGGACCTGAGAATCATGACAGGGATGACGACGGATCACTCACTACGAGGGTTTAGTATGAATTAAAATTGTGGAAGGATGAGAAACAGAGTGATATAAAATCTGAGAGAGACAGATATCAATAGAGAGAGAGAGAGAGTGTGTGTGTGTGTGTGTGTTGACAGAGAGAAGAAGATGGAGCAACAACATCATGAGGGGCAGAACGAGCATGAGCAGGAGCATGAAGTGTATGGGGGAGAAATACCTGACGAAGGAGAGATGGAAGCCGATGTTGACATGTCTGCTGCCGATAACGAAGAGGACGCTAATTCCAAGGAGGTATTTCTCTCTCTCTCTCTCTCTGCATCGCAATTGGCCTTTTGCAACTCTGATTTCTGCTTCAGTTTTTTTCTCCGATGGTTGCCCTAGTTTTTCACTTTCTGATTTTTCTTATGACGAGCAAAATAAGAGAAGCCTTGAGAAATAGTTTTTGTTCTCTGTGTTCTTGTAGAACCTGGAGGAAATGAAGAAGAGGCTTAAGGAGATCGAAGACGAAGCAGGTGCTCTTCGAGAGATGCAGGCCAAAGTTGAGAAGGAGATGGGTGCCGTTCAAGGTACCTCTCCCTCTCTTTCTTTCGTTCTGTACTCTATGTATGGTTACGTTTCTATTTTTGTATTAAGATACCCCCTTCAGATTGAGATAACTTCTCCGATCTGCTGTTAAAAAGAAGAAGAAAGGATAATATGAAAATGAAATTGAATGCCATGTAAAGGTGTTTTTGTTGTGTTCCTTAGTCATAATTGAGTTTTGTGTTTACTTAGTCATAATTGATGCTTTTTTCGTGAGTAGCTAAGTACCCAATCTCCTGCTCAGATTAGTTTGGCTTGGACATGACAGAACAAAGCTGATAATTCACCAACATCAAAGCTTGTTTCTAATTCTCGGCTGAGTTTATTAGTGTATGGCGCTCCTCTCGACGGAACACTAGACGCATACCAAGTTTTGGCATGATGCTGATACGCCTATGTTCCTTATAGTACACTTATAATTTGCCAAAAAAAACTTTGCGGGCATCCATGTATAATAATCAATTGTTTCTTTACAGTCAACATTTAGAGATGGTATTGATGTAAATTAAGAGAGATTCCAGCACAAGTATTCACACCTAAACAAGGGCAAATCTTAGTCTAATGGGTTAATTAAGTATAGCCTATATGAGTTATAGTTTAGGAGCTTTTTATATTTAAAAGTCTAATGACCAATTTTGAAAGGTCATAAATGAGGGATAAGTGACCAAACGAATTTAACTAGTTAGTTGTATCTAGTCTTTAAAGTTGTGAAGTCTTGGGAATGCCAATAGGTTAGTGGAGTTAGTTTGATTGTTAGTGAAGTTAGTTTCATTGTTACTGGAGTTAGTTTTATTATTAATGGAGAAAGACCTTGGTAATGAAAAGTTCACTGAATATTTTGAAAACATCCCATTGTAAGTCCTTGCAAATGTACATGCCATTGTGTATGGGAGGAAGTCCCAATGAAGGTTAGAACCCTCTACTTCCTACATAAAAAGGTTCTGATAAGCATTTGGAAAAAAAATAAAATTGAAAATGAATTTGGTTTATGCTATTATTGTGAGAGATAGAGCAACAATGAGATGTTGTTCCTGGTGAGAAGTCAAGGTTGATCGGTGAGAAGCTTGTCGAGGCTTAGGTGGGATGCCGAAGCCATATCCTTTTATTTTGCTTTAATTGTTTAAAAAAAAAATTGGAAAAGAGGAAAACAAATTCTCTTAGCAATTCTAATTTCTATCCCTATTTTTGTCGATCCTGTTGCAATTGATTTTGCACTGGTTGTTCCTTGGTTCGAGATCAATTTTGCATTATTTGCTATCATAGCTATGGAGATGATTTCAAGTGCATCAATCCGGACCTTTATGAACATTATATGTTCTTTACATGTTTCAAGCTGTGGAGAACTGTTGTAGAATTCTTACAAATTTACAAGTATATAGCTAGAGCAAGTCCAAATCGTAGTCCAATGGAGTCCAATGGATAAGTAGCCTAATGGGTTATTTGGGATAGGGGTGGGGAGTTTTTATGTTTTCTAGTGTAATGGGATTTTTTAAAGCTCATATAAGAGGATAAGTATTAAGTACCCATTCCAAATTTCATTCCGATCAAATGATTCGCAGCTGCCAATACATCTCGTGGTAACAAAAAAGGAATTGTTTTTGAGGTATATCAAGATTTAGTCTCCGATTCATATTTCATTGACCCGGTGATTCCTTCTTTCATAATCATTCTTTCAAGGCATTTGTTACAAAGCAAGCAAAAGCTTTTTCATGATACGATACATAATTGCACCAATAAATAAGAATCTGGCTCTTTTTACCAACTTGATGTTGAAATATGCACCCATACGAATTTAACTAGTTAGTTGTATCTATTCCTCTAAAGTTGTGGTCTTGAGAATGTAAATAGCTTAGTGGAGTTACTTTTTTTGTCAATGGAGAAAGATATTGGAAACGGTAAGTTCATTGAATATGTTGAAAACAGTCTCAATGCAAGTCCTTGGAAATATATAGGCTATTAAGTTTAGGAGGAAGTCCCAATGAAGGTATAAAACCCTCTCAGCCTCTCTATATAAAGAGGTGCCTGTAAACATTTGAAAAAAAAAAAGGTTTTGGTTTAAATTATTCTTTTGTGAGAGACAGAGCAACAATGAGAAGGTGTTCATACTGAGAAGCTGGGGTTGTGGTGAGAAGTTGGTTGAGGCTTAGGTGGGATGTCCAAGGTATGTTCTTTTATTTTGCTTTCATAGTAAAAAAAAAAAAAAAAAAAACAAAAAAGTATTGGAAAACAGAAAAATATCGTGGTATCAATTCTGATTTTTGCCCCTATCTTTGTCGATCCTATTGCAATTGATCTTCCATTGGTTCTTTCCTGGTTAGAGATTGATTTTGCAATAGGTATACTAAAATTTTTTTTTTGTCATCTTTGGAATGTTAGCATCACAAAGCTACACATTTTATAGGGCACATACCTCCTCTTGAATTTATAAAGAACCCCATTAGTTGACACTGGAAGATCTCTGGTAGTCTGGATGTGAATCTTTTGGAAAATGTCTTCTTCATTTTTCGCTTTAGCTTTGAAGAGGACAAGCTTAATATTCTTGAGAGGGATCTCTAATATGTCCAGAAAAGGCCATGGATCCTAAGGGCCTGGTCACCTCAACTACTCTTAAGAAGTTCAACTTTTGCACTATACCTGTGTGGTGTCCTTGCCTAACCTTCCCCTCCACCTTTAATTGGCGGAGGCTCTTAGCATTATCAATAGTGTGGTGAGAAAGCCGTTGTACACATATAGAATAACTAGCACCAAGGAGAGCCTTACTTTTAAACGACTCAACGTGGAGATGCATGCAAAGTATGAGATTCTCCAATTCATTATCATGACTCCAGAAGATGGTGCCCTATTTTAATAAGAGATTATATATGATTGGGGGCCCTCTAGATGTGCACACTACCTCATCTTTGGTCACCGCACTGAGCAATGCCCCAACTCTAGGAAGGAGAATCCAAGGCAAAATGGAGTCGGGTATAAGCTAGATCAAACAGTGACCCGTTGTAGGGGGACTCGATTATCTAGATGGAGGAGCGTTTGGGAGGGGAGATGATGGGGATTTTCGTGATCAGAGTACCACTCTTAGTCAACTTGAGTGGGTCCCCGCGAAAAAGAGGACATCGCTGGCAAGGTCTCTTTTAGTGGGAAAGCCAAATCTGAGCAGGAGCTTTCCAATGGCTTCTATGTTTTGGAAATTGCTCTCTTTTCGTCAGCTTTTCAGGAGTCCCCAATTCCCCAGTAGAATTTGCAGTCTCAGACCACCCATGAGCGGCACAAGGTATCTTTTCTCGTGAATCTTAGAATTCAAATCATCTGTTGGCGGGTAGCTCGTTTGTAGTTGTGTCCTCAGGAGGTCCTCCACGTGGATTTTGTTGCTGGAGCGCTCATGTGCCCTTGCCTCCCAGTCTCCACCTCCGACGTCTGACAATGCCTGATTTCTCTTGTCTCTAGTGACCTTGCTTTACAAGAGGTGGCAGATACGAGTTCAATCCCGATTCCTAGGTAAGTGTCAATCGAATCATTGATCATTGATCGGGGAATCCAGAGGCAAGCAGAAAAAAGGAAAAGGGAAAAAAACATAAGAAGAAGAAGATGAAGGATGGTCAGGACCTGGGAGAAAGTGGCCTTCAACAGAGGGAAAACTTTAGTTTTCGTGATTCAACTTTATACCTCTCCGCAGCTCTCCTGTCCCCATGCGCTCACACTTCAAGGATCTCCTCTAATCGTAAGCCTCCTTGTCGAGCATAAGCTACGGATTCGGCATTCATTGAGGAGGACCAGCCCTATATTTGGATTAAGCTTCCAAGGCCTGAAGACCCAACTGCTCCGGATCTCTCCTCAAGTGATGAGCTGGAAGGAAGCTCTTTTGAAGAAGAGTATAGTGACAACTGACAACAATGTTGATCCCCCTTTTTGTTTCCATGGTTTATGTAGGCAACTGCTTTGCGTTGAGTCATGGGAAAACCCCATCAGAAGGGGGGCTGGAAACCATTCTAGAGGAGGTGGGATATGACTCATCTCCTTTCTCATTGGCCTTGCCTGCCTTTTGTTTTGCTCTGTTGGCCTTTTGAGTCTTGTGCCCCATACTTTGTTTCTTTTGTGAGTTCTTGGTGGTCTCTATTAATGTGTGGATGGGTCTTAAATAGCGGTCCCTGCTGAGGTTCTTTTCTTTTTTTCTTTCTCCTTCTCCTTTCACTATTCTTTCTGTCATTTGCTTCCCCTCTTTGGGGAAGCCTCTTCGGTTGGGCTTATGGAGTATATTTTATTTAATCATTCAAAAACTTACCTACGCCTTCAACCATGCACTGGTTGTCCTGTGCCAACATTTGGTATAGTTTGCCTACAAGCAAAATAAATCCATTCCGTATTAAATTTGGGGTAGGGAAAAATATGGTGAGGTTTACGTATTACGGATGTATGAAGACATTGTTGAGATATAAGTATCATAAATAGGGTAAATAGAATGATATGGCAAAAGTATGAAAATAATATTATTTTAAGGCGTTAATATGTGGCTCTTCCCATATGTTCAAAACATTTACTTTTGTCATAAATACAGTTAGTATGTATATTGCATAATATGCGATTGCTCTTCTTCATGGAAAATATGCAACTTCTGCTACCATGTGTCATCACAATGAAATGAACTGCCTACTTTGTTTAATTGTCTTGTGCTGTTTGGTTGTATTACTGGTTTTAATGCTTTCTATTATTCAATAGTTGTGTTTTAATATCAATTATTTGTGGCTTTTGTCATGTACAAAGATCCATCTGGCACTGCTGCCACACAGGCTGAAAAGGAGGAGGTGGATTCACGCTCAATATATGTTGGTAACGTGAGGTTCTATAGTCCTTTTGCTCTGTTCTTATGTGTTTTGAGGCTTACATAATATGTGCATTTGTGTTTATGGTGCTTGTATATTTCTATGGTATTATGTCTTGTTCATCTCTTTGTGCTGTCTTTTTCTTGTTCTTCCCTCTTATGTCATGTAGCCACTGACATATCTAATCCCCTAAACAATCTTCCAGAGGAAAATTGCGCCAGCATTATTGTTGACTTACAGTGACTAGTTATTAAGCTTCATGGCATTACCAAGCTACTTGTGTTTAATGCCATATTTTTCTCTTGGCCTGAACCTGATACAAATATTTCAGTGGATTATGCCATATTGTTCTACACATATGATGCATCTGGTCATCAGATTTTTTTTATGAGAGTTAGCTATGAATTTACTGCTAACACCATTTAGTCGGGAATGAGTGTTGATTTTTGTTGTCATTATTAAACTGACTACTCATTTTGCTGCTGAATGTAAATGTTTAAGTATGCAAATCTTAAAATCCTAATGTTATCTCAATATTGAAAAATACAACTGTAAGGTCCATAACATCGAACAGTTGTGGTTACAGATTGAAAAGAAGCTAGAATTCTGAGCGAAAATATTGATTCTATACTTTGAGCGGTGATGTAGTTCAAGTAGATATTTTCTTTTCTTGGCTGTTAAATTGCCCAATGAACTCAGCAACTCTTAGTGCATAATTAGACATGCTTGTACCATATCCTAGACTTATTTGGCATAATTTATGGAAGATACTGGCATATCAGTTCTGATAACTCTTTAAATTTAATCACTCAATTTTCTATGAAGGTCTTAAAATCACCAAAGTGAAATGCAAAACAAGGACTCATGTCTTATAAGACCTAGATTAGTCTTGTGACTTCCTTCCCCTTTGAGATATTGTACTTATGAATTCTGTTTATTAATAATTCGTTTTTACTGTTTGGAAAAAAAATTATTGTATCACAGTGCACATAATGGGATTCTATCACAATTTTTCTAGCTTTAAAGTCTTTAGTGACTAGGGGTTTATGGCTAAATGGAGTCTTGACATGGCATATCTGGATTCTGGACATCCTTCTGACGTGGATCAGCCATTATTTAAAAAAAGATCTATGAATAGAGACCTGGTGTTTTTCAACTTTCTAAATAAGCTTTAATGGATAACTCGATTTGTCTGCATGGTAGATATTAAGATGTACTTCCACTTGGGAAAGAGGTCGTTTTGGGAATCACTTAGGTGGATTTTGGGTTGCTACCAAGCCGGAATTGTATGGTAGCAAGTTACCTAGCATGTTAACTCACCACGTCTATGAGTTTTAACAGTTATTTGTCATAATCCAAAGGCAAGGTATACATCCGTTCATAAGATTTGGTGCTCCTTTCACAATTAATGGTGTGGGCATTCATTCAGTTGTATATATCTGAGCACCAGAGCTTTATCTGGTAGAGTTTGTGAAACATAAGGCTTATAGCAGATAAGTTGGACTTGAGCTTGCATCTCATGTGTCAACCATGCAGTGAAGGTCTTACTGGCTTGTGGGTGTGGACTGGCTTGTGGGTGTGGCTAAAAGAGCTTCCTTGTTTTCATTTGTTATTGCATAGTGTCTTTATTTTATTTTTTGAGTGGTTTGCTTCGAGGATACAGGACTCATAATCTCTCTCTCTCTCTCTCTCTCTCTCTCTCTACACACACACACCCCCCCCCCTCATCTGTTTGATGTTTTGAAAATTAATACTGTAGAATTTTTTCGTTTTTCTTTTGTGCTACCAAATCTTTTGGTATTGTTTTATTTGCATTTTCTTTTCCTCTGATGCAAGAGAATAGGATTCGAGGCTTAAAAAGCTGATCTTTACATACACACTTTATTCAAAAAACAATGAAGAGATAGTGTACTTGGGTCATATTGCAGACATAGAAGAGTTATTTCTGGTAACCCTGTTCTCTGGTTTATGGGCTCACGGCACTCCAACTTGAAGCAACTGGAGGTGCTAACCTGATGCAGTTAAGGGTGTCCAATCCAGCCAATGGGACCTTGGAGGAGTTTATTTTGATCCATGGTTGAATTATATGGACCTTGGGCCTTTCGTTTTTGGGATTATTGATGTAACGGGCCTCTTTTATGGGCCCATCTTTGGGGATTTAAGTTTGCATACAAGACTAGGAGTTTCCAAGTTAGATTTCAAGTTCTATTTTAGAGTATGAATAGGAGTCAATTTACTTTTATTAGGTGTCTTAATCTCCTTATTGAGTTCTATTTCTGTTTTAGAAAGTAATTAGGAGTCTTTTTAATTTCTCTTTATATACATCCATGTAACCATGATTATACAACTTTAAATGGAATGATATTGGGAGTTTTCGAAGGCTGTTGAGCTACCCTTTGCGTGAATTGCTGGTCCATTGTTTCTGTCCCCTCTTCTCGGTTCCCCTCTCTCCTTCTCTCATCCCCACGATAAGACTTTTTTTTATCATTATTTTCTCTCTTCTTTGATTATTTCTTTCTCTTTTTAACTCTCTTCTCATTACTCATTATTTTCCTCATTATTCCCTTTTCATCCCCCACGGTAGGAGGTTTTATCCTTTCTCTTCTTCTCTCCTCTTCTATCAGTCTGTTTTATTTTCAAATCCATGTTTCTAGGACTCTTTTCTCTCTCACATTATTACTTCTTCCGGCCATCTACAACTTGTTTTCCTTTTTATTTCTTTTCTTCCTTTCTTTAAGTTGATCTTGTCCAAAAAATTATCTTCTTAAATTCTAGTCATGAGCTTTGAGATCAGAAATGAGCATTCTCTGCCATTAGATCTGAGTGGCAGATCTAGGAAACTTCAGCCCTTGAAACAGATTGGCCCATCACCTACAGATCCATCTCGATTGATCTGCGTTATAACCATTTATCTTTTGTTTAATAGAAATGATTTACTGTACATGCTTGGGGCACCAGGCATTCACAGACTTAGACTAGTTGATTGACAGTTTAATATTAGTAAAAGAAAATCCCTAGTATTGTATCGTTTTTTTATGTTGATCAAATATCTATGCATAGTGATAAAGAATGGTTGGAGAATTGATTGATAAACATATTATAATTTTGGTCTCCTGAGGTCTAGTCTCTTGGTAAGGAGATCTGATAACATAATGAAAGCAGATGGTAATTCAGCTGTATGATTTTAGTTGGCTGCCTGAGAAATTAAAATTGAGCTTTCAGGTAGAACAAACTGTTTTTCCTACATTCTACTGATGTAGCCTTTTTCCTAATCTGAAGGACACTGAGTTGTGGATTTTAGATGGCTACTTTGCATATAGGGATGTGTTAATATAATATGATGGTGAAGATACTTCCTCTGCTTAAAATGGTATGATTAACAATATTCAGATGCAAGTATGGTTTTAAACTGGAAAGTCAGCATCCATGTAGATCGTTTCTCATGAGAACATTGAGTCATGTTAAGGTGTTGTTTCTGCGGTTTTCTCTATAGGCAATAAATGCAATTTTGTTATCTTTTTATGGTGGTTGTTTTGCAATCTGTCTTTGTTATCTGTTACTTCTTTGTCCTAACTGGTTACATTGCCTTCAAAATCTCAGGTAGACTATGCATGTACTCCTGAGGAGGTCCAGCAGCATTTCCAGTCTTGTGGGACGGTGAACAGGGTCACAATTTTGACGGACAAGTTTGGTCAGCCGAAGGGATTTGCTTATGTTGAATTTGTCGAAATGGATGCAATTCAAAATGCTCTTCTCTTAAATGAGTCAGAGTTGCATGGACGTCAGTTAAAGGTCAAGATTAAGTGAACGTAATTTGGCCTGTAATTTTACTCATTTGAATATACTGGGAACTTTGTTTGGTGTACAGGTATCTGCCAAGCGCACCAACATTCCTGGAATGAAACAGTTTAGAGGGAGGCGGCCCAACCCTTATCTTGGTATTCGAGGCCGAAGACCTTTTATGCCTGGTGCCCCCTTCTTTGCTCCATATGGATATGGGTAAGCATCAAAGCCTTCTATATTAATAATATGGTGGTGTGGGGTGGAAAGTGGGGATGTTGCCCACCTTCACAGCTGCTGAGGTTGGACAGAAAGTCTAAAAAAAATACTTGTAACAAATATTGATCGACGATGTGAATTCCCAACTGTAATCGAGAGTCCTTTTCTCCTATGAGAGTGGCATGTTCTTTGTTTATCAATTAGTTCTCTTGTTTAATTCATGAAAGAAATTATTTTTTTTGGTTTAAATTACTGTCTCATGTTGTATGGGTGCCATTTTGAATTTGATCATCCTTTTATCCTGTGCAGCAAGGTTCCAAGGTTCAGGCGGCCTATGCGATATAGACCATACTATTGATGGGTTTGTATCAGGTTGCCACAGCCGGACACTCATTTTGGTGATGAGGCACAGAATGCTCAGTGGCCTACTTGATATTGGTAAAATCTTCAGTTATTTGAACACAAATAGGTACGCGGGCACAGCCTGTTTGCTCGTCCATGGATGTTGGATGAAGCTGGCAGCGGATGGTGATGCTCATCCAATTCAGATATTTCCATTTAATTGTTGTAACTCTACAATTTGCAAAATTATAGGTCACATGATTTGAACAAATAATTGTGAATTAGTGACTGCTGCTCTATGTGCAAGTTGTTCGATTAGGAGGTTGGATTTATGGATAGCTGCTTGTTTCTTTGGATTTATTGTCAAACAAGTTGCTTC